>JAGSMR010000078.1:182500-782500 GCA_029286605.1 Sericinus montela | reverse complement strand
TTATTACCAGGAATTATCTAAAACACTCTTATTTCCTGACTTTAACTTTTCTTTTTAATATACACAAATTTTGCTAGGAAAAACCACCACAGCTGTATATTTGCTGCGCTCCAGGTTGCTATTGTCATGGATTTGTAACCATTAATCTGTGTATATTATATAATTATTTTCGATATTTCTAATACCTTTTGTATACAGTGACAGAATTTTAGACGATTAAGTCCTTTCGACCCACCTTCCACCGATGATTATTGGGACAACGTGAGAGCCAACGACATAAATCGTATATAAATTTGTGAAAAAAAAACCCATTGGTACGAACCTGATCACCCAACCACTCGGCTATCGTCATGGGTATTAGGTACGTTGAAGGTTAATCAAAAGTATTTAATAATTTCTTTATTCGCCGACCCCAAGTCCCAAAGAGTCTAAATTGTCTAACGATAATTGAAATAATATAACCTATAAGTAACTAGTCTTTCAATAATGAAAGTTAATCAATATTAATCAATTAATTATCAACTTGACCTGTTATGACTGATTTCAATTATCTTGTATTCAGTGTTCTGTAATAGGAGAAATTCAAGGTAATACAGTATTGTTGTTATGAATAGTATATATTGGTATGCTGATTACTTAGTATTGTCGGCTGAAGCAATGTAGACGGTTGGCTCTAAGCTTTTTAAATTAGGAAATAATTAATGATATCTTGTATTTACGCGAATACTACACATTTAAAATAAACTTGACACGGATGCTTTACAGCAACCGTGGTCACGCGTCCCCCCGTTGCTATAAAGCATCCGAAACGTCAGGAAATAAAAATAGTTTGTAACAACTAATTAAAAACGCGATAAAATCCGAAAATCGTTTTATTTTAAATTAGGAAGTAAATTTAAAATAGTACATTCTGTTCGTACTGTTGTTATGTAGTAAAAAGTAACTAGTTTTTTGTTCCCAAAGCCTAATGCCACTGCATCATAAATAATGAAATAATAAAGACTACCAATGGGTTTTTTTTTCAAAACTCACGTACTGTTACGAACAAAATAAAAAAGTTAGTATGTAGCAAAGTGTTTTTTTCTTACAAAAAAAAAAAAGACTCACAAACCGCCATCCTAATAATACGATTTACAAACATAATGGACATGATTGGACATAATGACGGTTCATATTGGCTACGTTCATACGGCTGTCATATTGTATTCCCAATTCTGGGTTAGACGGAGATCCAGACAACTAAGTCCTTTCGACCCATCTTTCACCGAAGACATTTTTTCGGATAACGTGACTGGTGGTGAGTCTGTCGCTGTCTTTATGTCCAAGCCGATGTAAGTCGTACAATCGTTTTTGAAAAAATCATTAGTAAGAGACTACTACTTCGAACTCGGGTTTCTTGATTTTAATTCCTATCACCTAACAACTCAGCTTATCATTATTTATCGCACAGATCTGATGTAATCTTTAGATGTCGCTCTTGAAGGGCGTCCGTCACGTTGATCATCACTGAGCTTGTAACTCCCATGCTTAAACTCATTAAACCAATTGTAAACAGTTGCCCGAGAAAGGGCTTCATTATTAAAGGCCTATCAAAGTCTATTTATAGCTTTGTTGTTGTTTGAAACCACAACGAAAATCAAGTCAAATTAAATTGAAATTTGACTCATTTTAAACTCAGTTATAGATGTTACGAGACTTTTAGAATTGATACCAATTCATTAAAATGAATGGAAAACTAAAGCGCATTAGGCTACCAAATGTCTGCGAGCCATTTCCCTACTAGGATAGACAAAGGTTCAATTAAATCCTTTTAACCCATATTTCACCGAAGTCATTTATTGAACAATGTGGCAAGTGGTGAGCCTGTTGCCACTTTTATGTTCCAACCAGCGATATAAAAAATGTGCTTAAGTACTAGGCTTCCACCTAGAGATAGAACTCTGTTCTCGTAACCTGAATCCCGATCACCCAACTACTCGACAATAGAGACTTTTAAGGTTACCAAAGAGAAATCGGCAATGAGAAATTGATAATTTAAAAGAATTTTTCATTGTTAATGTTTCTAACTGTCCAGTTCAATTCCTTTTGGTATTTAACATAATTTGTTGATTTCTTTTAATTTCTTGAAGTATGATGCGCATCTTGTGCAGTGGTAAAGACCGTAGAAATACACATATGTAAACATAGATAGGAACAAGATCACATACACTATTCCAAAGTAAGCAGCTTAAGCACTTTATGAAATCAGAAACCACGAGGGTACCACCGTATGGAAACAAAAGGACAATATCACATACACTGTCGCAATGTAAGCAGTTTAAACACATTATGGAATCAGAAACAACGAAGTTACGGAGTATACGGTGGTATTATGGAAACGAAAATTACTTTTCAAAAAATTAGATTAATGTTCAGAATTGAACTAAAAATATTTTGTTACACAAAAGAAAATATTAATGTGAAAAATTATACGCGGAAGTGACCAACGAAAGGGGTCGTCGAGGTAAGCCGGGATAAACTTTGGAATACAATTTTAGCAAATTGTTCGTTGAAAGCAAATTCAAAATCTCTCGGATTATCCAACATGCGTTAATGAAGAAAAAACAATGAATTAGATAAAAGCGCTATTGGTATAACGGTAATGTAATGTAACCTTTGGCGATCATTTATCTCTAGACGAGTCAGAGATTATGCGTGAAGATAAAAAAAATAATAGCGCTGGACGCCGTTGCCCAACGTTGGGCTGCTTAATCCACTTCAAGTTTTTTCAAGATATCATAAGATCAGATAAAAAGGGATTTAATTTAAGCCACGATAGCTGAGTGGTTGGGTGGTCGGAATTACGAGTCGGGAGACCCGAGTTCGATCCCCAGGTGGCAGGCTCGTACAATGGGTTTTTAAAAAAAAAAACTTATGTACGAATCATATCGTTGGCTTGGACATAAAGACGGCGACGGGCTCACCTGACACGTTGCCCCGAAAATATCTTCGTTGGAAGGTGGGTCAAAGGGACTTAATTGTCTAGACTAGACCTCTGTCTACCCCTGTATTGGGAATTGCGTGAAGATATTTTTTTTAATTTAAGCCAAGGTCGGATAATCTCAGCTTAAGTTTTATCAGATCCCCTCATCGCCTCTTACGATATCTATGAAATGAAAAGCGGATTGCTTTTATCTGAGTTCATTCTTATGTCAATCCCGTAGACCTCTCAGAGAGTAACTAGAAACTGGATCTATAACAATATCTAGCTGGATCTACAAACTTAATAATTACTTACCTATTACGTCAGAATCTGCAATTTTTCCAGACCCTACGTGTATATGTCCAACTATTTTCTTTTATTTCAAAATGTCTAGTTTGCGTAGCACATTAAATGGTTGTTATTATATATTAACTTCCTTTTTTATTATCTGTATGACTTTAATAATATTTGAGCAATAAAATGAAAAATACTGCATATTAATTAAGATTTTTATTTAAAAAACTTCTTCAAAAATTCTAGAAATAAAGTTTATCTTATTTTATCCAATCAACTTGCAAACGTATGTTTCGTCCTAATCTTTTTTTTCACATTGGTAGAGCCACGCATCAGCTTTTGTTGCTGCATGAATGGGCCGGCTCGACCGGGGAAGTACCACGACCTCACAGAATACCGGCGTATGAGTTCGACCGGAGGCCCACACACCCCCCACCCCCAATTCTGCACTAAAGGCCGGCAACGCATCTGGTATTGCGGGTGTTCATGGGCGGCGGTAATCACTTACCATCACGTGAGCCACCTGCTCGTTTGCCTCCCTTTTCTATAAAAAAAAATCAAATCAATCAAAAATTACATTAGAATTTTTTTTATGAATTTTCAGCATTTCACAAATAAAATTAATAATGTTATATAAAACAAATATTAAAGTGAAAAAAAATATACAGCGCGGATATCTTCACGCCATTCCCAATACTAGGGTAGACAGAGGTCTAGACAATTAAGTCCTTTCATCCCACCGTCCACCGGAGATATTTTTTGGAACAACGTGACAGTTTGTGAACCTGTCGCCGTTTTTTATTTCCAAGCCAACTATATCCAAATCGTAAATAAGTTTTTGAAAAAATCCATCGGTAAGAGCCTGCCACCAGGGGATTAAACTCCGGTCTCTTGGCGCGAGTTCCGATCACCCAACCACTCAGCTATCGTGACATAGATTTGTGAATTCATCCTTGACGAAGAGGCCTTTGTTCAGCGGCGGACCAATAAGTAAGGAGATAATTGTGCTAGCAGTTACGCGCCTGCCTGTTAAATACCTAGGCTTTATGAGTTAAAAGACACTCAATATCTCAGACAAAGTATGTATTATGAAAAATACAAAGAAGCCATGACTGCACAAAAACAATAAGAACAATAATTGAGATACGCTTACCTTTCATTTTAAGACCTTATATTTTTTCAACTTTAAGTTTCTTTACAGAAAAAATTAAGTTAATATTTACAATACTTATTATAATCGTAGAGCCCTACTGCTCGTGGCATGGTACCAAGAACGCTGGCTGCATTTCCACGTTGAATGGCTAGACTTAACCGTTGAGCGAGAAAAGAACCAGCCCTTTTGTCACCAGCGGCAACGATAAGTCGCTGATACAATTCCTTTAGAAACTGCATTGCGCGGGGACCCCACGGACCGATTGTCTCTACGGCAAATGGAACAAATATATAGTCTAATTTCAAAGACTCATATTTCCGCCATTTACCCGATTCAGCTGCCTCTGATGCCGCCCCGGCCCTTATCGAAGTACCCTTGATATGAGACGCCGCTAATGTATCGACGCAAGTTGCGTCCCACACAAGAGCTTTGCCTCTCTCCCAAGGGACTAATGTCAAGCCGTCGGGTCTCTTACCATCCTCCCTAAATATTCCACAAGGCTCTAAAACCGATGGAATATTTATGAAAACAAGAGCCTTTCGGATGACTTTATTCAAGGACCCGTGACGAGACAGTCTGCCGGCACTTTTTTGGCATGAAAGTCCGTGGAAGCCTAACTCGTCGACGTCGCTGCCACAAGGACATCGATGTAGTTGACAAATCGATGCTCCCAATCGTATTCCAACAGCTATACGTAAACTTTTGTTATCCAGTAATGTACCAAGGTTACTTGATGGTAAAGCATGTAGCCAGTAACTGTATTCCTTTGTCGAAACACCTAGAAAGCGGGCGCAGTCTCTGTCACAGTGAAAATTGTTCAGTAAGCATTTCTGCACATTCTGAATCAACGGGATATCTCACCGTTTTTGTAAGTTAGGTTCCAGTGGAATATCCTCGCCGGGACAGAGACGTAACCATGCTTCTCTTGCCTCGGTAGCAAAGGTCAAGTCCAAATCATTCTTAAGAATTTTACGTGACAAATCATGAACCACAATACGGTGGCAAGGAAAGCCGGCTGCGCAATATTTGAAACCTTTCTTATACCTCACGATAGCCGAGTGGTTGGGTGGTCGGAATTTCGAGTCAATAGACCCGAGTTCGATCCCCAGTTGGTAGGCTCGTACCAATGGGTTTTTCAAAAACTTATGTACGAATATCGTTGGCTTGGACATAAAGGCGGCGACGGGCTCACCACCTGTCACGTTGTCCCGAAAATATCTTCGGTGAAAGGTGGGTCGAAGGGACTTAATTGTCTAGACTCGGCCTCTGTCTACCCCTGTATTGGGAATTGCGTGAAGATATTTTTTTTTTTCTTATACCGATACCTCCAAATGTAACAGGTAAAGTAGCTTGAGTCCAGCTAGATGAGACTAAAGATAAATTTAGAATTTTTTCCAAAGCTATTTTGAGATCAAGGTCAATTTGTTTTAAAAAATTTAGGAAGTTTTAGTAAATTTAGGAACAAGATCGCAATGTTTGTTTTAAAATAGTAAGCGCTATTAGAGAATTAAGAATGTACAGTTTATTAAAATTTTCTAAAAATTTATCAAATTTTACTTTCAAAAGATATTTCATACTCTCTATAAATAACGGCGCTCCAAGGAGGTAAAGAGAATCCGCCTCAGTTACTTTAATGCCAGGAGATGTATTGTTAAAATTTTGAAACAAACTGTCTCTTTGAGATGACAAACGGTCAGGAATGAAAAGTTCACATTTAGTATTATTTAATTCAAGGCCAATGTTTTTAAAATTTTGAATAATTTTTTGAAGGTCATTTTGCACGTCATCTGGCTTTCGTCTGCAATCAAATCAATTTTCAAAAAATTTTGAAAATTGATTTGATTAATATCTCTAATTGTGCCATGATAGGGGACGGGAGGCTGTGAAACCGAAATTGACTGTGGATGACAACGTCTAATATGAAATACAGACATAATTATAGATTACTACATGAATATTAAAATACTTCCCAGGTTTTTCCAAATATTTAAGAAATATACTTATTCCTTGACAGTTGACAAGTTCCGAAATACAATGTTACCACGATTGACAAAAAATGCATCTGAAATCATAAAAACCTTTATATATATATATAATATATATATATATATATAATATATATATATATATATATATATATATATATATATATATATATATATATATATATATATATATATATATATATATATATATATATATATATATATATATATATATATATATATATATATATATATATATATATATATATATATATATATATATATATATATATATATATATATATATATATATATATATATATAAATTATTAAGTTATTATTAAGTTATTAATCACTAATTTTTGCATGTTCGTTCTTCGTTCCTGCATTATATAAAATTTCCCGCGGGGTCCTTTAGTGTCATAGAGTAAATATTAACATATTTCGTGAACTTTGAATATAGTAATAGCAACCAACGAATGACGCTAGAAACTTCTCAAAAAATATGAGATCTAAATTATTATGAGTATAAGCAGCATCTACGATGCATGGTTTGGTAACGCCGTCGACAATCCGCTTGCCAAGATTGGCAATTATAACAAATCCTCCTGAGACGTAGAAAGTCTTGTGTATAAATGAGAGAGAAAAGTTAACATTTCGTAACATGTCGTCAAAACTCAGTCAACACACACCAGTTTATTGTGTCAGTATGTGGTTGCGCTTAGTTATTCAAATCAAATTTATTTTATTTGTAAATATTTTTTTTGTATTTAATACAATAACAGTTTTAACTCATTAACATGTCTTATTAAATTTAATTATAATTATACAGAACAATGTAATTTATATAATAAATGTCACGATTGAAAAGATAAATAATAATACCTCCGTAATCTTTTTACCCAGGACTTAAAACACTTGGCTTATCTGTTGGGCTTGAAAGTGATATTTAAAATATTATCAAAGTTTAATGAATAAATTCAAAAAAGTTATTTTCTTTAATATTTGACAAAATGAAATTGCCTCAATTCGTAAAGTTAACTTCGTAACGTGTTTCCATTTCGTTAAGCTTTTATAAAAAGCTTTTAAACTAACAAGCTTTAGTGTCAGCACTTTTAGGCTCACTTTGATTAGTTCCTAGCGTGTACAAATTGATGTTTTATCCGCGATTGCCTTTGATGTTTTCTGTGTAGTAAATATTACATCGATAAGTGAAAGAAATTATTTATGAATAAGAAACGAACATTTCACTTGTCAAATATATTTTTAATCAAACGCCGGTTCAAGGAAACCATTTCGTAAATAGAAAAATTAATTATTAAAATAATTTCGTAAAAAAGAGACAGGCTTTTACTAAGGAAAAAACTCTGCGTAATTTCCCTATAATTTTTGGAGTTACTTCAAAACCTTGTACACATACTTAATTTTTTTTTAATTTGTGAAACAGCTTTGGAGTTATTGTTATCTATGTATGCCATTATAAAAGCCAATCTACAAAGTCTTCACGCACAATCTCTGACCGGGTAGCCAGAGAGAACAGATCGCCAAGTGTCACGATCCTTACATACCTATTTTGCTTCATTCAGATTCATCATTTTCTTCATACATGCACCTCGAAGTATCCGAGTACTCTTAACCCTCCCGTCAATAAAAAGTCGTTCTTTAGTATTTACACACCACCTGATTAGGCTGAGTTACGGTTCTTATAAACGTCTTTCGGCATTCTCATATTCCTCAAATTAAATCAAATCAATTATTCATCTATATAAGTAACTTACAATGCACCTAGCGATCGTCATTTTTTAATCTAACACCGTTTCGTAGTGAGGTTTCTCTAGCGAAGTAGAAGCAGGCGAAAGAATCGCCGTAATGTAAAAAAAAGAAGAATATAGGGTAAGAGGATTCCCTCTTTTTCATTTTTACCATTTTCTTACATTCATGTCGTATCCCACATACCACCTAACCACTGTAATACCAGCTAACAATAGAGATGAAACAGAGATGAAATTGGCCTGTTGTTCCTTTTCCAACTTCTAAGATAAAAAAAAATATATATGATGCTCACGCACGGAAAGCGAATGGATTTTTTTTAAATTAAGTAAGCAGACTGTATAAATAATAATTTAATTCTAATTTATACATATAAATAAATATATATGCTTAGGTACACATACACTTAAGAAAAGCATCTGGCAGTAAACAATGCCATTGTAACTTTAAGAATATATAAAAAAAAAACGATCGAATTGAGAACCTTCCACTTTTTTGAAGTCGTTTGAAAATAAATAGTACGAGAACTGCACACCTCATAACGTGAAGCTATTGACGTAAATCACTAAATTTACGTTCGACATGTTAAGCAGTTTTGTAGTCTTAAAATCTTAAGCATATTACTTATATGATTGCATATTAGTAGCCGTATATTAAGAAAACATTCTAATTAATCTAAATATCACGGTATCAAAACGCGCCCGTGTCAGTTGAAAGTTTTAAAAATTTTTTCTATAAAAAAATTTCGTTTTAATTTAAAAACAAAAAGTTCAGCACAAGTTATATACTTTAACTCAATAAAAATCAGTTATTATACTCTGTACAATACAATGTGTTTTGCATTAACAATCAAAAGAGCGTTTTGAGGCGTGCACTTTTGTATTCTCCAAGTATTATTTGCGAACACTTCTACAGCCTTTTCATTCCATCACAAGTTGATTGTAATCAAGACCGGTTAATTCCATTTTAATTGAAACATTAAACAAAGAGCTGGGTAAATTTGAAATTCAATATTCATCAAATGGCCTATGTAATTGTGTTGTTTAAAATTGTGTATTCATTGTGGATTTTAGCCATTAAAGTGTTTAGTTTAATAGTTAAATGTTTAAAAGTGATGTCTTTGTTCTGAATAATCTTTGTCCAGCCTTGTTAGACAATAAATGAAGATTGACAGGCCTTTGGCCCAGCAATCAGTGAACCAATCAACTCAATATAACATGTATCTCTCTCAGTAAAGTATGCACTAAATAATGCTATACATACATATATATATATATATATATATATATATATATATATATATATATATATATATATATATATATATATATATATATATATATATATTATATATATATATATATATATATATATATATATATATATATATATATATATATATATATATATATATATATATATATATATATATATATATATATATACGAGCCAACGATATAATTCGTACTAAGTTTTTGAAAAACCCATTGGCCATCCTCAGGTGACAGGCTCGTAGCCAGCCACCTGAGGATAGAACTCGGGTCTCTTGACTCGAAATTCCTACCACCCAACAACTCAGCTATCGTGACTATAAATAATAAAATAAATATCTTCACGCAATTCCCAATACAGGGGTAGATAGAGGTCTAGTCTAGACAATTATGTCCTTTCGACCCACCTTCCACCGAAGATATTTTGGTTCCACCCACTGGTACAAGCCTGCCAACAGGGGATCGAACTTGGGTCTCTCGAGTCCGATTACCCAATCTATTGGCGTGACTATTTTTCCATACTTTAGTATGTTATAAACTTAGCTCTGTCTATTAAGCTTTCACCGCTAAACAGATTTTGATTAAAGTCCATATGGATATGGAAAAAAGTCACGATAGCCGAGTGGTTGGGTGGTCGGAATTTCGAGTCAATAGACCCGAGTTAGATCCCCTGGTGGCTCGTACCAATCGGTTTTTCAAAAACTTATGTACGAATTACATCGTTGGCTTGGACACAAAGACGGCGACAGGCTCACCACCTATCACGATTGCTCTGATGCCGAAGTAAGTAGCTAAATGACTTGTGTATGATAACAACGAAGTTACTACAAATACCTAAACGCTAGAAAATTTTGTACTTTAGTACTCTACTAGCGTAAAAATATTTACGAGGGTGTACATTGTGCTCCCTTAATAAACAGATTTCTTCTGTTATGGACCTCCGATAAAAAGAGATAATTAAGTTGAAAAAGAAATAAGCCATAACTAAATTTTCAAAAAAGCTTTACTTTAATGTCTCTTTAAATATGAAGCAGACATTTTATAAAAACTTTACAACCTATTTGATAAAATGCAGTAATAAATTGTATCAAAATGAATTGGCCGTTTGTGTTTAACTGTATTGTAAAACGAAAATGGAAATTAATAAAATAAGACATCAGTAGCATACGGTGGTGATAAATAGCCTACATTAATTTTATATCAATTATTAATTTACATTCATTTATTATCATAATTGGCAACCTTAAAATTGCAACCTAATTAATTTCATACTACTAAAATATATAAAAAACTTACATGTATAACGTGATGTTTTTTGCCTCTAGCCTCTAGTTAGATACCAATCTTGGGCTTAACAACTTCTATGTTCTCCGCTGTTGGTTTCCCGCAGTCTTTACAGTTTCATGAAATGAGATTTGTGATAGCGAAGGTTCGAAAGTAGAACAGAAGGGAGAATACATACGCCTTGACTCTCCCTGAAAAACAGACAAGAGACTTTCGACAGACGAGAAAGAAGAAGGCATACTATTTTGAGCATTTTCCTATTTGCTATGTTACAAAATTGTGGAGATTTTTCCCACACTCAGATGGTCTCAGACAAATTTAACAGTATTCAAATATAATCGAATTAATTTACAATAAAATACTAGTAACATTGATAGTATTTTAATTAGTTTGTGTCTGGCGAGCTTTACGATATTCAATAGTCTAATTTCGGGCCCGTAACTGCAACGTCATATTTCGCAGTAAGCTTAAACTACACTAGAATTAATTAATAATAGAAGTATCGTCTGCCATGTGCTATCTACGTAGGAGTTTGTAAATCCCTATTCCTCATTTCAGTGTAATAAAACTTTAAAATCCTTCCTACTTCGGGATATTCATTTTATCAAAATACAAAACAAAAAATTATGCAGATTAATAACTGGCAAATTCATCTCTGCTACTACACTAAAGTGTCCGTTGCTTGCAGAAAAACAGTGCACCATCTTCAAAGTGGTCTACCTCATTAATTAAGGATGGTGTTAAATTAAACTTTTAGTAACTTATTTATTAACTAATACCCGATTTTTCTCTTTTGTTGTCGTTCCTATTCGCCCTAAGAAATTTTACAGAAAGGTCCGTACATTTTACTTAGAGAAAATTTTGCTGCACCAGAAATATTTATCACACTTCAGTGAAAAAGACCAGCATCAGCAGAACGGTGACGGTCAGTGGAGTAAGATGTGCAAGATGTCTGCTACTGCTATCGCCAATTCGCTTGCCAAGGATGGTAATTATGGTAAACCTTACTGTACTGAAAAATGCTATTAAATGTTATCTTTTAAATCCGTCATTTTATTTGTATTCTTATTACAACTTTTGATCAACTATGGATATGTAGATGATAATAAGGTTCCGGGAAACGCTAGTTAAACTTTCAAGGTAAACCAATCTCTTTTTAAGCTTAAAGTTATTTTCTATAAATTTTTTACGAAAATTTGTATTAAATTATTCACGGATCAATTTAATATATTATGTACGAAGCAAGCAAATATTATTTATTACCTACTTTAATATATTTTAGGAGTAAATAATAATGAAATAGTATATTATTTCCGCGATAGTCAAAAGCCACAAGCCACTAGTTAAAAAACGCATGATCATTTCAGGAATTGAACTCGTTCTAATGCCAATTTCGATCACCCAACCACTCGGCTATGCTACTTTTATACTACTGTTTCTTGGTCTTCTTTTTAAGAGTCCTTTATGATCACTGCTGAACGTAGTCCTCCTCTAAAGTAACTGCAATGACATTTTATAATTGAAATCATTAAAATACAGTTAAGGTCATAAATTCAATATTGAACTTTGTCAACAAAACCAAAATTATGAACCCTTTTCACACAAGAGCTTTGCTCCTCCCCTATGGGACTAATGTCAAGCCGTCAGGTCTCTTGTCATCTTTCCTAAATATTCCAATGAGACTCTAAAACCGAGGGAATATTTATGGAAACAAGAGCCGTACGAATATATTTTTCGAATTGTTTTGAAGTCACGATAGCCGAGTGGTTGGGTGGTCGGAATTAGAGTACAGAGACCCGAATTCGATCCCCTGGTGGCAGACTCGTACCAATGGGTTTTCTCAAAAACTTATGTACGAATTATATCTGACTCGATGTCCCAAAAATATCTTCCGTGGAAGGTGGGACGAAAAGACTTAATTGTCTACCTTTCTCTACCCCTGTAATGGGAATGGCATGAAGATATTTTTTTTTTATATTTCTCAGCCCCAATTACTCTTTGTCTATAAAGTCATAAGAAACTGCAGCTCGATTTTGACTCATAAAAAATAAATAAAATATTTTGACAAAGTTTAAAGTAAATGCTATTTAATATAAATGTTAGACCCGAAAGTTTTCTCGATAATGTTAGTTCGTAAACGCTGTTCATTTGAAAGGTTGGTCCATTCTCTGATCGATTCTACCTATGTCCAGATTGCGTTAAACATTTTCTGTTATGTAATTGGATGGTTTAGTTAAGACAACTACAAACATTTATAAACACATTTATGAAATTAAAATATCTCAATTTTTATCCATATTACGTTAGTAAGTCACGAAAGCGGAGTGGCTGGGTGGTCGGAATTTTGAGTCGAGAGACCCGAGTTCGATCCCCAGGTAGCTGACTCGTACCAATGAATTTTTCAAAAAACATGTGTACGAATTTTTCAAAGGCCGGCAACGCATCTGCTATGCCTCTGGTATTGCAGATGTTCATGGGCAGCGGTAATCACTTACCGTCACGTGAGCCTCCTGCTCGTTTGCCTCCCTTTTCTATAAAAAAAAGAATAACATCGTTGGCATGGACATTGAGACGGCGACGGGCTCACCACCTGTCACATTGCCCCAAATATCTTCGGTGGAAGGTGGATCAAATGGACATAATTGTCTAGACTAGACCTCTGTCTACCCTTGTATTTATATATACCCTACAGTTTTTTTAAAACTTAGGTACGATTTATATCGTTGGCTTGGACAAAAGATGGCGACGGGCTCACCACCTGTCACGTTGTACTTTTTTCAAAAAGAAAACATGTTTATTTGAAATACTAGTGGAGACCTCCTTGGACGAGTGCGTGCACACCGGTTTTCAAGGGTTCGATTCCGGGCGGGTCAAAGTAGAAAATTTATTTTCTACATTTTCTCGGTTCTGGGTGTTTGTGGTACCTTCGTTGTTTATGATTCCATATTAAGAGCATAAGCTGCTTACTTTCGTACCACAGCAATGTATGTGATGTTGTCCCTATCTATCTAGGTATCTTTGTATGTATGTATTCACTGAAAACGAATCCAAAATACCTCGTATCCCAAGTCGCGGATAACAAGCTAGTATGAAAATATAATTGTTATAAATTCACTATTCTAGTTCGTGTAATCGCTTACATTTTCTAAGTTTTTGCATATATTTCTATGAGCTTTTAAAAAACGTTAAGCACCTGACACGAGGAGGACTGCCTAACATCACTTTGTTTTCGATCTGAACGTATAGATGAGACAAAGATTTGTTTTTAATCTGTA
Organism: Sericinus montela; assembly: GCA_029286605.1. Lineage (NCBI taxonomy): Eukaryota > Metazoa > Arthropoda > Insecta > Lepidoptera > Papilionidae > Sericinus > Sericinus montela. Next base: position 768,506 of record JAGSMR010000078.1, on the reverse strand, counting down.
AACATTTAATATAATATTATCTCACTCTATCCTTCGCTTGTAGCCTTTAGCATTAATATGACAAATGAGTCCGTGCGGCCGGGTGAAGTAGGTCGGACTGAGGTCGACCGTAGATCTAAAAATCATCTAGAAGCTGAGAAGCGTGGTATTAATTAAACTAAATGAGGAATACCTTAGTTAGTTTTACTTAAAATAGATTCAGAAAAAAGTTCATACTCATAAGGTTGTCTGTGGAATTATTTTGATTGTTTTTTCAGTTCACGCATTTTCTCTATACTGGAGTAGACAGGGGACTGGACAAATAATTTCTTTTTAATCTACCTTTCACCTAAGTCAATTTGGTATAACGAGACAAATGGTGAGTCTGTCGCCACTATGGAACTTTATATTATTATTATCCAAGAAACTTTCAATCTTAGCCGTACTTGTTTTAGCCAATTGTTTACGGTATAAGAATATACTATCTACTTTATTCCCGTGGGTGTTGTAGCAGGCGACTAAGACTTTAAAAATTCAATTGGCTACCGACATAACGGGAAAACCACCTTGAAAAGTATCACACACATTTCGTCGAGATCGGTGACGAACAGGAGCGTCTAGAGCGCAGTATCTGCTAGTTCGTTCGCCAATCCGATTGCCAAGCGTGACGATTATGGAAAATTCTCTTTAAAGGGTGAGGCCCGAGTCTTGCAGCGGATTTTTATAGAGCATTATATATTTACGTATATAAAACACTTAGAAATAATGTGCTAACTCCACTTTTAATCATAATCATAATCTTTTTTTCTTATAAACATGGTTGGTTCACACAGAGGTATTTCCCATCATAATAGTCACAGTTCACAATATGTTTATCAGTATTGGTGTACCATAATTTCATTAATTTCTTTTTAATCGTTATACACGAAGCAAAGATTTTATTAACACCAAAGAAACATAATTGCTACTTATCTAAATTTGTAATCCTAATTATAATTATGTTAAGTCCTTATTATAGCGTCAATACATGATAAAGTTAAAAATTATTAATAGATTTCATTTCTGACATAATAGTTTCTGTTCAATAGCCGAGTCTTGAGCTTTGTCATAATTTTTTTTATATCTTTTTGCTCTTTTATCTCATATGGCAGTTTATTGTATACTTTTATAGACATAGCATTTCAATTGTAATGATAAAATGCAGTTTTGGTTATGCGATCGAATACCAGTCTTTCAAAATTCTTTGTGTTACACGGGAATGCATTTACTAAAGTTCTTTTATTAATTCTATGATTTGTGTATTATTTTCAAAGTTTAATGGTAAAATTCAGTGCTTAGATTGAATATGTTATGGTTATTATATATCTTTTTTATCTACGGAACGGGATGTTTGAAGAAGTTAAACGTCATATTCTTTGGATATCAAAATGGTAAAATAGTAATAACTTTTTCTACCACCTGACTGTATCCACTACGCTCAATCACTTCTATTGTATTATTATCTGTGGCGGAGCATGCAGGTGCGATACGGTAAGGTTTACGAGGTCCGTTACAGGTGTTTGCGGTGTATTGTGTGGCTAAGTGAAACCTATGAGTAGCACATTTTAAGGCTTTCTCTTAAGGCAGGGGTAAGTGTATATAATATTTGTACTCACTACTACTATATTGTATACTATAGTACTTACTATACTGTAGTACTACAGTATAGTAAGTACTATACATACAGTATAGTAAGTACTATACTTTCTTACGTAAGCTTTTAATGTTCTGCGATAATCGCCAAGCTTAGCAATCGTGGTACCAGACAACTCACACCTTTGACGTTGCTTACACAGTTTTGTCCGTCTCTTTACACAGTTTTGTATATGTAAAATGATTATCATATCATCTGTCAGTAGCGATTGCAATTTTCAAAGATCACGTAGAAGTATAAGTATATACTCTGCGAGTGTGAAGGTACATTACATAAGAAATACAATATCATAAAAAGTTACAAGAGTTTTCTCTACCAGGGAATTCTCATGAATGCATTAAGTGAATTTTAAATTAGGGAATGTAGATGCATCTCGTGAAAAATTCAATTCGAATTTGAAAACAAGGCGCTATTCAATTAAATTTACGTCGTCCGCAGTACCACATCGGACTGTCATTATGCGCATTTCCACGAATACTTCAGAAAATGTTGCCGTATTCTATTCGTAATGAATTACAGCATTATTTTATTCAAAAGATATTTTATTCGAAAGAGGGGATTTTATCCGGGAGGTGAATTTAAAATTATCTTACTAGCATTTAACAGAGATAAGTTTTTTATTTTTTTGCAAGTCTTTTATTTCGGTATGATTCGAATAATTTATTCGAATTCGAAATTAATTTGTAATTCGAATCCGAGTAACAAACTGAAACTTTTCGCTCCGTAATGTGAATGTATAGTAAACTACTAATGATAACGGAATTAATTTCAACTACATCCAGATATTATTTTCTAATGCAGACAATCGGTGCATGCAGATAATGAGTGTCTAATGCAGATATTATCTCTTTAAGCCAACTGAGTCTGCAGAGCCCGTTGTTTTGGCTTAATTAATTTTGCATCAGGCCTGGATCGACGTAGCCACAATTATTAAGGTAAGTTATATGAAATCCCATATACTATTTGACGACCTCCGTGGACGAGTGGCGTAAACAACGGTTTTCAGGATGTCGCCATCTCGAGGTTCCGGGTTCGATTCCCGGTCGGGTCATTGTAGAAAAACTACTTTTTCTATATTTTCTCGGATCTGGGTGTTTGTAGTACCTTCGTTGCTTCCGATTCCCATACCTGAAGTGTTTTTGCATCTTACAATGGGATATATATGGATAAAAGGCCATAAGTCAATGCATCAGTAATATAATATATGGCTTGTTAATGACCATTGCGGGTCTTATAACCGAAGTGGCAGAGACTATGTCCTAATTGAAATTATGCGCGTTAGATTCTTATTAGAGTCAAATTTGTATGAATTCATGAAAAAAAAATTGTAAATATTTTCACGCAATTCCCAATACAGGGGTAGACAGAGGTCTGGTCTAGACAATTAAGTTCCTTTGACCCACCTTGCACCGAAGATATTTTCGGGACTACGTAACAGGTGGTGAGCCCGACGCTGTCTTAATGTCCAAGCCAACGATATAATTCGTACATACACCTGGTAATCGTACTCTGGTCTCTTGATTCGAAATTCCAACCACCCAAGCACTCGGCTATCGCAACAATAGCTATCGATTAAATATGTATATGATATATATATGACAAGCCGGTATCCGAGTTGGTACCGACCCTCCCTTCGTAGCTAAGGGTTGCGGCTTCAAAACCCGCTCGGGGCAAACATTTATATGATGGATTTATGTTTGTACTCGAGTCATAGATGTTCAGAGTTGTCTTAGACAACGATATGAATCCCACGTTTTGAACAAAACTGATTTGGAAACCTAACCTAATATGTCTCGTAATCGAACTCGGGTCTCCCGGCTTATTTATCTTAAAAATATCAACTAACGTTTCCAATTTCATTATGATGTTAATGAAACTGTTAATATTAAACTGAAATGCGCATTGATTAGTTCATTTCAGATACTTTACTCGCGCAGTCATTGTTTAAAATCTACGTTGTCGGTAACAAAGGAAGAAAAGTGGCCCTGAGGCTGCAAGCCTGAGCGTAATTAACTCATTTTGTAGATAATGTTTTCGTTAAAAATGTTCTTTATTTATTTTATTTATTTATTTATTTATAAATTTATGTACACAAAATGTTGTTTATAAAAAAGAAACTTTATCGTTTATATAGATAGATAGATGGGGCCAACATTACATACATTGCTCAGATCCCAAAGTAAGCATCTGAAGGACTTGTGTTATGGAATAAGAAACAAAGAAGGTACCATAGACGCCCAGAACCGAGAAAAATGTATAAAAGGTGTTTTCTACATTAACTCGACCGGGAATCGAACCCAGGACCTCTGAGCTGATGACACTATGAAAGCCGGTGTTAAAGCTACTCGGCCTCGGCGATCGTCAAATATTTACATTTGCGTAACTTTGTGGGCGGGCATCACCTCAGTCGAACACTTTTTTCGCCTGCCCAGGGATAGAGAGAGAGCCCGATCCTCAAGTGGGAGACTCGTACCAAAAGGGTTTTTTCAAAAATTTATAAACAAATTGTATCGCTTGGACATAAAGACGGTAACGGATTCACCATCCGACATGTTGTCCCAAAAACAGCTTCGGTAGTAGGTGGGTCGAAAGGACCTAACTTGTCTAGACTTCTGTTTAACCCTGTGTTGGGAAAGACGTGAAGATTTTTTTAAGCGAGTAACTTATGTATGACGCATTGTCTATCCATCCATTGTCTATAGTTAACCGTGTCTCCCGCGTGTGTTTTCTCTACACATAACTGTGTGGCTGGGTGATCTTAATTCCGAGTCAAGAGACCGGAGTTTCATTCCCAGATGGCAGGCTCGTACCAATGGGTTTTTTCAAAAACTTAAAAACGAGTTATATCGTTGGCTTGGGCTTTAAGACGGCGATGTTTTCACCACCTGTCACGTTGTCCCAAAAATGTCTTCGGTGGAAGGTAGATCGAAAGGATTTAATTGTCTAGACCTCTGTTAACGAAAATATTATTTGTTCCAAACACAATTATTTGTTAAATACCTTGTGTCCTGCTTTAACGCATTATTTTTCTCTTAACACGCATACATAATGGATACAAACCCAAGCGCAGGGAACACAGATTTAAAATATACGTCTACATTTTAAATCTTTTATATAACGCGTAGAAAAATACTGTGATCAGGTTCTATACGGGGAATGAATTTCGACCATATAAAAATATGAATACGAATGAGAATTTAAAACAGAAACAAAGTCCATTTGATGAAGGACAATGTCCTACATTAAATATAGGATGAGTAAACATTAACCTTCCGCTTGGTCCGGGTAATACAGGCTGTGTACATTTTAAACCGAATAAAATAATAACCTCACGTTAATAAATACTGGTCAAGTATGAGGCCGACATGCGCTCACCTGTAGTCTATAAATAAAAAATATATAATAAATTAATTCGAAAATAAAAAAAAAATTCTCCAAGTTATTAATGATTTTAATTAATTTTATATCACTAATAAGTCACGATAATCGAGTGGTTGGGAGGTCGGAATTTCGAGTCAAGAGACCCGAAATCAATCCCCAGGTAGCAGGCTCGTACCAGGGTTTTTCATAAACTTATGTACGAATTATATCGTTGGCTTGGACATAAAGACAGCGACGGGTTCACCACCTGTCACGTTGTCTCGAAAATATCTTCGGTGGAAGGTGGGTCGAAGGGACTTAATTGTCTAGAATAGACATCTGTCTACTATATTGGGAATTGCGTGAAGATATATATATATATATATTTATATGTTTTTATTTTATTAATTTCATCACATGTCCAGCATGAGTTACCTGCATTACTTACCAGCATTATTATTTGCTTTAAAATTCAATAAAAACTTAAATATCTTCATACCTCTCAAAAATATAAACATAAAATATATTTGTCTATTTTTACCCTTGTATATTAGTATAGTATTGTCTATTTTTACCCTTCTACAAGGGTTAAAATAGAAAAATATATATTATTTAATTGTATTATCTTCGAGACAGGCTCGTACCAATCGTTTTCTTTTTCAATTATGTACGAATTATATCGTTGGCTTGGACATGAAGATGGCGACAGACTTACCACCTTTCACGTTGTCCCGCAATCTTCGATGGAAGGTGGGTCAAAGGGACTTAACTGTCTAGACTAGACCTCTGTCTACCCCTGTATTGGGAATTGCGTGAAGATTAACAAAAATTTTCATGTTAAATATTATCTATATTTAACATGAAAATTTTTGTTATTATTAACAGTTTAAGAAATTAAATAAAAAAATATTAAAGATTTTTTCAGTTTCTTCATAACTCAGATTTTGTAGCCATGAATATAATATAATATGGACTACAGAAAGGGAATAAGGCTAATCGTCAATAGAACATAAAAGGGGAAGAGGGGAAGTAATTTTATTCCTGTGCGACATTGTAAACGCTTTTACTCGCAAATAGGCCGGTAGCTACTTCTGTCATTGACCCCTAAATTGTTTACTTGGCACGTGATTGGCAATTTTCTTTGGAATTAACAATTTTCGACCTAAATTAGGTATTATATCCTTTTAGGGTATTAGGCTTATTATTACTAATTTCCTATACATATTTGAGAATATAGAACAACCGGTAAAAGTTCATAGCAGGATATAGAACTCCTCTATCCATATGTCGCACGCACGCACGCACGCACGCACACACACACACACACATCTACATTTAGCTATACTTAATAATTAATAAACGAGAGTTATTGGGATTCGATTACAATAAACTTAATTTGTTTTTCACATTCACTCCGTGAATGAGAACGTATTGACGAAACCTATGTCTAAGAAATAAATAAGAAAAATATCTTCACGTCATTTTCAAAACTGGGATAGATTGATGTCTAATGAATAAAAAGAATTAAGTCCGACCCACCTTTCACCGATGACATGTTTTGGGAAAACGTGATAGGTGTGCGCCTATCGCCGTCTTTATTTCCAAGCCAGGGATATAAATTGTGCATAACTTTTTAAGAAAAAAGAAAACAATGAATCGAATTGCAATCACCACACCCCCTCGGCTATCGTAACTTAACTAAATATGAAATATATTAAAAATATTGCCTGAAAAATCAATTTCAGTCATTAAAAAAATAGAAAGAATAGTTTGACCCAGTACTGGAAAGGAGAATTCCACAAATGTACTAATAGATAAAGGTCTTTGTTATATCATAAAAATAAACTTTAAATGGTTGCAGGAAACACTTTTAAGGTGTTTGTTTCACAGTTGAACTTAGACAATAAGGTATCAGTAGAGGCGTCAAACGATTTCCGTTCAATTTAACTTTCTAACTAAATCCTTCGAGGCCTTTCAGCCTAAATACACTTCACGAAAGCCTCGGCCACTAAGCCGACGTTTTGATAGAGAATACTCACTTCATCCAAACAACTAACTGTTGCTCAACCACTACCATCTTGTTATTGTTAAACTTTAATATTGTAGAGTAATATCGTAAAATGCAGTATGAAAGATGGAATATGAGAGGTAGCTTAGATAAATATATAAATATCGTCATGCAATTCCAAATACAGGGGTAGACAGAGATCTAGTCTAGACAATAAAGACCCTTTGACCCACCTTCCACCGAAGATATTTTCCGGACAACTTGACAGGTGGTAGCTCGTCGCCGTCTGAATGTCCAAGCTAATAATATATAATTCGTACATAAGTTTTTGAAAAACCCATTGGTACGAGACGGCCACATGAGAATCGAATCGGAAATCGAAATCGGATCTCGTGACTCGAATTCCGATCACCCCAACCACTGAGCTGTCGTGACTAGTACTATCGTAAAATCGAGTATGACAGGTTTAGTAGCTTAGATCCTCACACAGTTACAGGTACAGGGTCCGATACAGGGGTTGTCAGAGGTCTAGACAATTTAGTCCTTTCCATTTGACCAGAAGTCACGATAGCCAAGTGGTTGGGTGGTCGGAATTTCAAGTCAAGCGACCCGAGTTCGATCCCCAGGTCGCAGTACAAATGAGTTTTTCAAAAACTTATGTACGAGATGAGACGGGCTTACCACCTGTCACGTTGTCCCGAAAATATCTTCGGTGGAAGGTGGGTCAAAGGGACTTAATTGTCTAGACTATACCTCTGTTTACCCCTATATTGGGAATTGCGTGAAGATATTTATTTATTTATTTAGTTAGTTTTATTTTATCTGACCGTAGGTTATTTTGGACAACGTGACACGATGTAAATAGTGCACAAGTTTTGAAAACGCTGATCGGTACAAGCCTACCTCCCTCCGGGGAGAGTAGAACTCGGGTATCTTGATTCGAATTCCGATCACCCATCCACTCGGCTATCGTGAATAATCTAGTATTTACTTTTTAATTTACTAGTCTTGCGCTCCATGTGCTCGCACGTTCAGTGTAAAAATCGGTTACGTCAGTTAGCTGTGAGTGTATGTAGTTGCGTTTTTGTTATTTTACCAATTATTATATATTCCATAGTAATATTTTTTCCCCATTGTATTGCGTACGGATCAATGTCAGCTCTCTTTGTCCCGTGGGTGTAATAAGATGCGACCATGAAGAAGATAATGGAAAACAAAGTACAATATATACAATAAGAATAAAGTTTCAGCGGTCATTTTTATAATAGGAACTCCTGTGTTTTAAAAATACTAATATTCATGTTCATCATTCAAATATTCGCCCTAAATAGGGTTCAAACCTTACCTTCAAAGTCAGATTCAGATCCCCGCCTTAGAGAAGTTTTAAAGGATATTAAAATTTTACAGGAACATATAATGTTCTTATTCTAGGAAGTCGCGATAGCCGAGTTGTAGGGTGGTCGCAATTTCGAGTCGAGAGACCCGATTTCGATCCCAAGTGACAGGCTCGTACGAATGGATTTTATATATTATGTACGAATTATGTCGTTGGCCCAAGCCAATGTCCAAACATTGAGCCGACGCCGGGCTCAACACTTGTCACGTTGTCCCAAAAATATCTTCGGTGGGAGGTGGGTGGAAACGACTAAATTGTCTAGACCTCGGTCTACCCCTATATTGAGAACGGTATGAAGATATTTTTAATATAATATTCTAAACATAAGAACATCAACAACAAGTTATGAGAATAATTATGAATCGCTTTAATCATAACCCCTTTTGTGTTGTAGGTTAAAATATTTTTGTCTTACAAGTCACATTTAAGTAAAGATACGAATTCCCACCGATCATTCTCTCAGATTCAGTTATTGGTGGCAACATTATAGCCTTATTTATGGCGCAGAATCTGTTACTCGTATTGTGATCGATGATTTAAGTATATTTTGTATGCAAAAATTATTTTATGTAACAATTTTTTTTTTTCAATACTTTAGTAACAGAAACAAAATTATATTCAAATTTACAATACTTATTTACTAAATACGTCAATGCTCGTACAGAAAAGTGACTGCATTTCTACGTCGAAGGGCTAGACTTAACTTTCTTTTAATTGAAATTGAAGGATACTTTTTGTAAATTTTTAAAACATAAACTTTATTTTTTTTTTATTAATAACTTTACTGGGCTTTTTGTCTATGAATAATAGAAAGATTAAAAAAAACAGTAACTAAATATAAACGGACATGACACTATCATTATGTAACGACATTCAAAATATACGAGGATTATTACGTTCTAAGGACCTACATGGAGTTATTAGCGTTTAGTTTTTATACTACTATCATATTGTATTTGCGTAAGAGTACAACACCACCTTTTTTACCGCGAGCATAGAATGAGGCGACTAAGGGGAAAGCTTTGAAAATGGCAATGGTTAGCGACATACGATGAAGTCAATATTTAAAAGAAATTTAAACCAAAATTAAGCAGCTTGACGCTATGATAGCGTTTAAACGCAAATCCACATGTGTCTATATCCAATGAATATCCAGGTGACGGCGACGGGCTCACCACCTGTCACTTTGTCCCAAAAATATCTTCGGTAGAAGGTGGGTCGAATCAACTTAATTGTCCAGACCTCTGTCTACCATAGTATTGGGATTGGAATGAAGAGCTTGTACGTTTTTATTTACACAAATGTTAACATTAACAAAAATTTTAAATTCAAATACACAGAGCTGTATAATGTTAATTTAATTTTTAAATAATATATAAAATTCGTTACACGTACATAATTTAAATTCCGCCCTACTCGCTTTAGAGCTTTGCTTGTTTTATTTTACAATTTCGTGACGGTTTGTTTACTTAATAGAAGTTTAAATATTAACATGAGTGTGCGCAAATATGAATGTAATAGTCTTAGTTTTTTTTTTGTTTATAAATATTTTATTTTAACATCTTTGCGAAAACAAATGTTTAGTTATAATTAAAAAGATGTAAAAGAAAATGAAAGCTTGCTGCGTCAATGTGTGTTTATTACACTAAAACCAGATAGATTTTTATACATTTTATGGTTTTGTTATAAAAAATTTAAAAATGAATTTTTATTGAATCCTTCTCCGGTTTGTTCGTCTGTCACATCTTATGCTATAAGAAGTCATTAACCTGAAAAAGTTTAGTATGTATCGAACATAGTACGAGTATATTGCTTTTGATTATGGCTGATCAACGTATAAACGACTTCCGATCCTGATGAAAACCATTTATAATTCTTAAAGCAATAAAAAAATGTGAGGCACGATTGGCGAGCGATTGGCTTATCGGAATTCAAATTCATCCCCGTCGAATTCGAATTCCAGGAAGGCTAGTAATAGCGAGTTTTATCGAGACTTATATACGATTTATAACGTTAGCTTTGACATAAAAACAGCAACAGGCTCTCCACTTGTCACGTTGTCTCAAAGTAAGCGTCGGTGAAACACTGGTCAACTATCAAGACCTCTGGCTACCCCTGTAGTGAGAAATGCGTGCAGAAAAAAAAGGAATTTAAGTTGTAATTATTGAATTAGAAAGTCCGTCGGCCTCTCCCGTAGAGAGGATTTGCCATAATCGCCACGTTTGGCAAGCGGATTAGCGATCGCTGTACCAGGCCACTTGCACTTCAGACGCTATTTTGGTCCGATGTTTTTTGAGGTGGTTATCCCGCCATCTATGGGTTGCCATTACGATATTCAAGGCTTTTCTCAGTCTTCTCTTAATATAACAACAACAAGTTCTAAAGAAATTATTCCAATTGGGATAACACTTCATTAGTCATTGAAAGACAGTCAGAGAAAGAAATAATAACAATATGTAAAAAATAATATATAATAAATAAATATAAAGATAGATTGGGACATAACATACATTGCTCCGATCCCAATGTAAGATGCTAGAGCACTTGCGGTATGGGAATCGGAAACAACGAAGGCACCACACACATATGGACCCGAAAAAATGTAGAATAAGTGGCTTTTCTACATTGACCCGACCGGGAATCGAACCCGCGAGACCCCTCGAGATGGCGACACCTTGAAAACCGGTGTTTACGCCTCTCGTCCTCGGAGGTCGTCAAATCGTCGAAAAATCGTACTATCGAGTCATCATTATTGATGTATATTAAGTTAAGTAATAGATATCACTTAATAAATTAATCGTAACTGCGGTCCAAAGTTGCGACCCTCGAACCGCAACTAGGGGCAACCTACGTGCATGGCGGGGGTTTAAACGGCAAAACCTCAGTCTATTATTAATAAAGATACGTTTTTGGATAATCGCACATATGGAGTCTAATTCCAAAGAATGATTCCACGTATTGTTATTACCGGTCAAGTCATGATAACCGAGTGGTTGGGAGATAGGAGTTCGAGTCAAGAGTCCCGATTCGATCCACAGGTGGCTCGTACCAATGTTTTTTTTTTTAATTTCTTGTACGATACGTTGCCCCCAAAAAATGTCTTCTCTGGAAGCAGGGTCGAAAAGACTTACTTGTCTAGACTTTTGTCTATTCCGGTATTAGGAATGGCGTGATGATATGTGTGAATATCTGAAGTGTTTGATTGAACAGATGAGAAACGTGTTAAAGATAAGAAATACATTTATGTACAACATCTCAAACATGGCAGTATACACTCATACCAAAGCCATGGTTTTATCTATATTGAATCACTCAAAACCACCCCATATTCTTATACTTACCGAGGAGGAGTTATATTTATATTTAAGTACAGTAATCACTTACCAACGGTTGGCTGCCTGATAACGTAACTTTTCACATGAAAAGGAACAAACAAATGATGTGAAAATTCAAGCTACACATAATGGCGCGGAATGGTGTCCCAAGTGAATACCTTTCGCGGAATAAGAAAGAAAATGTTCCTTATTTTCCTTTGTTTTACCACAAAGCTATATTTTATAGCTTTGTGGTAAATTTGGTTAATAAATCATAATTGAATCGATCATAACTTTTAAAACGCTATAATTAGCATTATCAATTTAATTTTATGTAATGGTTTTAAAATAAAACTTTTTTCAAGTGAAAAACAAGAACACATATGTCCAATATATAATTAAATGAATAAGTTGCCTAGCAGTTAGGTCTTTTCTTAAAAATAATAGAAGGTACTCAGCTTCAATCACCTTGATCACGATTAAATCCCCGAAGCCGGCATTAATTATATAATTGCATTACTGAGCATTTCTTCTCTCACAAGTGATAACCATTTGTAATAATATGTTATATTATTGTTATAATAACAAAAAAAGTGTGTAACCCTGCCCACTAAATAGTATTGGGTTACTTTCGTGAAGCGAACAAAACTTTCGCGAGCTATGAGACCAGAATTGTCATTATCAGAGCTGAGAATTAATATTTCAAAAAGAACAAAGAAATGCGTTTCTTTCAGTAGATTGCAGTGTTAAACTTCTTTTATTAATAAAGTGTTGTGACGTCCCAGTGATGTTATAGTTAGCGTAGTTGGTTTCACATCCAGAGGTCCTTTTTTTTGGTTTACCATACGTGGGAAAAGACCTATCGTATATCAATTTACATTAATGATTTTGAAGATGCTAGACTTCCAATTTGCCTAGAAGTTGTCTGACCTGTGATTTCATCACCAGTTATCAGCTTCTTTGAAAATGGTTCGGTTTGATTACGTTGTAATAAAAAAATCACAAATGAGTACACGTTTCATAAGGTGTCTTTCAGTGAGCTCATGAGGTGCCCAAATATGGAGCTTTTTTGTGTACCCAGATTTTTTCAAATGCGCCAAAACTGTTTTGTGTTCAAATCCCAGTTCTTTAGCTATGTCGTAACTACTGATATGCCGATCTTGCTCCACATTTACAAAAATGGCATCCATTTTATCCGTAATAGGGCGAACTAAGCGACGTGCATCTTTGACATCGTTTCCGGATTGAAAACACTTCAACAAAATTTGTGCTACTCTCACAGACACTGAACTAGGTCCTTATGGACCCAGTGCAGTTATGCAGATGTAAAATTTGCGACATTTATGTATCGCAAATTTTTTTCGCGGCTTGCGTTGCGTTTTTACCTCTTTTGTAGCAAAATTTTAAAATTTATCGAACTTCTTCATTGGATTCGCTCATTATGACAGTACGAGAAATAAATGAACAACACACCTTTTTCTACTTTGAATTTTGAATTATCTTCTTTAAAATTTAAACTTTAAATGATACCAAATCCAGCCAGATACAAATAGTATAGCCAAAGAGATTTTATTACAAGTTCATACATACTATAATGCGAAAAGACTTTTTCTCCAAACTATTATATAGACAGGGACAACATTACACACATCGCTCCGATCCCAATGTAAGACGCTAAAGCACTTGAGGTATGGGAATCGGAAACAACGAAGGCACTACAAATACCCGGACCCGAGAAAATGTAGAAAGAGTGGTATCTTCTACATTAACCCGTCCAGGGATCGAACCCAGGACCTCGAGATGGCTACAACTTGAAAACCGGTGTTTACGCCACTTGTCCACGGAGGACGTCATATCTAATGTAATTTTATGTTTCCTTTCCATTAGAAACAGAAATACGAGTTATTTGTTAGACTTGTCTCTAATTATATTACTCTTGTTGTTATACTTTGGATTAAGACATACGACTTGCTAGTAGATAACATGTCGCCTTTAATTACGTCTTCGAAAGTTGTGCAAAAGTATTGGGTTCAAGTTTAGGATTTAGGGTATACTTGTATTTAGGCCGATTGTTAGATGAATAGTAGAATGATATTCTTTTATTGTACACTAAAAATAAAATGATACACAATAAAAAAATCAATCAAATGCATAAATTAGCATTATATAATACGACAAGCCGCTTGTCGAGCGTGACGATTATGGCAAATGCTATATTCAGGACAAGTCCATGTCTTGCAGTTGACTCATAGATTATGTTAAAATGTATATCATAGATTATGTTAATAAATAAAAATAACGCACTTCCCTCTACAGGGGTAGCCAGAGGTCTCGATAATTAAGTCTTCGACCCACCTTTCACCGAAGATATTTATGGAACTAAGTGAGTGGCGGTGAGCCCGTCGCCTTCTCAATGTCCAAGCCAACAATATTATTCGTACATAATTTTTTGAAAAACCCATTGGTACGAGGCTGCCAACTGGGGATGGAACTCGGATCTCTTGACTTGAAATTCCGAGCACCCAAACACTCGGATATCGTGACTTAAAATGTAACGATTAAGAATTTACATACCGTACAGATCCTTTCACGGTTCACTTCAATTTCATTTCAAATGCAAATAAGACCTTTAACTTCATTTCAAACAACACTCCGTGTTCAAATAAAAGTCTAATTTTGTGAAAGTTTTAAACGCTTTAATATAAATTACATGGTTTTGTTACAGAAAACAACACGCAGCTGGATAGAGAGCACGTTCCAGAAGCGTGAGTGCAAATACTTCGTACCGAGCGCCAAAGACGAGCATGTGTAAGTATATCTAATAAATAAATATCTTCACGCAATTCCCAATACAGGAGTAGACAGAGGTCTAGTCTAGACAATTAAGTGTCTTCGACCCACCTTCCACCGAAGATATTTTCGGGACAACGAGACATGTGCTGAGCTCGTCGCCGTTTTTATGTCCAAGCCAACGATGTAAGTCGTACATAAGTTTTTGAAAACCCCATTGATACAAGCCTGCCACCTGGGGATCGAACTCGGGTCTTCGATCCCCGGGGAAACATTCGCAAAATATGTTACAGATTTGAAACAATGTTTATTATTTTTTTCTCTTGATAAGTCTTTTATATTCATAAATAAAAAATAAATATCTTCACGCAATTCCCAATACAGGGGTAGACGACAGACGCCTAGTCTAGACAATTAAGTCCCTTTGACTCACCTTCCATCGAAGCTATTCTCGGGACAACGTGACAGGTGGTGAGCCCGTCGCCGTCTTTATGTTCAAGCCATCGAAGTAATTCGCACATAAGTTTTTGAAAAACTCATTGGTATTGCCACCTGGAGATCGAATTCGGTTCTCTTGACTCGAAAATCCGACCACCCAACCACTCGGCTATCGTGACTTTTATATTTAAATAGAGAAATCATTACTACTCCTTTTCTGTCTACTTTTTTGTTTATGTATTGTATGTAATATAATTATTATAATAATATAAATATATAAGTTTATTCGTTTGGATGTTTGTTGTTTGTGACGAAGCAAGTGGAAAGAAGTAGTCTCTGCCTACCCCTACGGGAAAGAGGCGTGAATATATGTATGTATGTATGTTTGTTGCTCATTCATTCAAAAACTGCTTAACGAATATCAATGAAATTTAGCACATAAATAGTTTTATAATATATTTTATTATAGTTTTTAATTTGTTATTTTAAAAGTTCGGATACTCTCAGTAGCATCTTTAAAACTCGAACATCATCTCGAATTTCGTGCCGAAATTCGAGAGATGAATTTATAAAACTTGAGCTTTTTGGTTGGTTGATTGAGGCCTATCATAAATCCTTTGGAGGATACGGGCCTCTCCTGTATTGGAGGGTTTGCTATAATCGCCACGCCTGGCAAGCTGATCGACGTGCACTTCACCGGTTTTTTTTTAAATTTTGTCTGGTATTTTATAAAAAGTTTATCCGGTCATCTGTCGGTACCCAATTGCATCTTCAAAGCTTCTCTCTTAGTCGCCTCTTCCGACACCCACGGGATTTAAACGGTATATTCTAGCGCTTCAACTACATGGCAAAATTAGGTTGTCGTTAAAATAAATAATACATACATACATAACGGCCTGTAAAAGTCCACTGCAGGACATAGACCTCTCCCATAAGGAAGAATTGCCATAATCGCCACGCTTGACAATCGGATTGGCGATCGCAGTACCATACCACTCGCACCTCAGACGCTGTTGCCCTTCTTCGGTCTGATTATTTTGGTCTAATATTTTTAGAGATAGTTATCCTGCCATGTTTCGGTTGCCATAACGATATTCAAGACTGTTTCACTTAGTCGCCTCTTACGACACCCACGAGAAGTAAGACAGTGGCAATATTCTTACGCCGTTGCAAACACAAATTAATAATTCATTATTTTGAATAATATTTTAATTTGTTATTCGTTTTTTAATTTTTTTTTATTTATTATGGTACATAAAACAGTTTGCAGTCGTGATTGAAACATTACTTACTTATTTAATATTGTAGAAACTAGATTATAAACCAAAGTATATGTACACACCATGGTTAACTAGCGCGATAACATAGATTAACTATTTATTATACATAGAGAAAAACTTATAAGAACAACTGCGCACACACAAGTAGCGTAGATATATGTAGATACACACATTCAGACATATTTTCATATTGTACACATACAATTACCAATAGTGGGTTACTCTAATAATTGGATAGTCGACTTTTTAAATTTTTCACGACGCGTATTAAAAATGTCCAAATCGGAGGCTAAATTATTATATAATCTACGATTTGCAATAAAATGTATCATAAATTATTAAACTGTTGCTGCTGTGATATATTATTAATTAAATAATTAAAATCGGCTAAACTCACGTCTAAACAATCGCTGTAGATACCGACTAGTTTCGGAGGTGCTACATAAGGGTGAGTGGGATGAGTTCGAGGTCGCGCCCCGTCTCGCACTGTAGTATACACCGGTTGTTTATACGTGAGTTAAACTGTTTTTAATTATTTCATTCAAATATCTCTGTCTAAATGATCATAGTTTACAAGAACATTCTCGTAAGCGCTGAACCATCTTGTAATTGTAATTTATGCCACGCATACACATGTTATCAGTGTTTTCACTTCAATTACTTCAAACTAGAAGTTTGAAGTAGTACCCAAACTTGTTAAGATAGGGCCCTACTATGGTATTAACAATGGAATATCTGAGTACTGAAGTTCCTGGATTTTATTTTAGCTCGTCTGAAAAGTTATTTTCGAATTGTTTGCACATTTAACTATTTAACGACCTGTAAAAATCCTATTCAGAAAATATTCCCTTTATAAAATATTACCACTAACTGTTATATACCTTTATTAATTTTACATAGTCAGAATGATATGAACAAGGTATTTATTCAATTAGTAATGCGTGTAGTCAGTGCCGATCTATGGAACTGAGATCTCAACTTCACTACAGGTCAAATAGGTTAACTCAGAATTTTCCAGCGGGATATGGAAAAGGTTTTGTTTGGTATTTAGTATCTGCCCCGGACAGAATCCGCAACGAAGAAACATGACTAGGATGCGCGCTGACATTTACAGCTATGAAGATTTCGTAGGTGTATCAGCACGCTGTAGTCTCAATGGTCCATTCACATGGGTCATAGAACTACAGATAACTGTTGGGGAAAATGGGTTCTCGAGTGGCAACCGCATACTTCCACAATTCGGAAACGATCTGCTCAATATTGCAAGAATTCGCTGGACTCGTACCATTTTTATGGAAATATTTTGGCTCATCAGCAGTGACTTTTGATATTCTATAAATACGAAAAAAGTCTAATAATATATAATCCAGCTGTGTAGTTACGACATACCCCATTTTTTCCATGAAAGGTTCTTCACGCCATTGCTAATACAGGGGTAGACCGAGGTCTACCCAATTAAGATCTTTCAATCCAACGACATCCATGTACGAGTGGCGAATACACCGGTTTTCTTAGCGTCGCTAGCTATGTGGTCCCAGGTTCGATTCTCGGTCAGGCCAATGTAGAAAACACCTTTTCGATTTTCTCTGGGCTGGGTGTTTGTGATACGTTCATTGTTTCTGATTCCATAATACAAAGAGCAATATATATATATATATATATATATATATATATATATATATATATATATATATATATATATATATATATATATATATATATATATATATATATATATATATATATATATATATATATATATATATATATATATATATATATAGCGGTATATGCATTTATTACTATTGAAAAAAGTAATTGAGTATTGACAGAAGGCATAAGGTCTATATTCCCTTATCACAATTCCATTCACTTGGTAAAGATTATAGAATCAATAGAGTTCTGGCTTTGGCTCAAAGACACAATCTTCAGTGAGTGTTGCTAAAATATATCAACGTTCCCAGTTAATAAATAATTCAGACGTCGTTTCTCTCGATACTGTTTATATAAGACGTGTTTGCCAGAAGTTATCACAGTAAACATCCCGCAAAACTAAGTAGAAATGTATTATTAAAATAAATCATTTACTGTGATTACAACAAAACTTTTAAGTTTTAGTTGAGTGTATTACCGGCATTTTTCGGAAGCCCTGTCCATTTTCAAGGTCTTTTTATTATTTACTTAACCTTAATAAATAAATAAATATCTTCACGCAATTCCCAATACTGGGGTTGAGGTCTAGTCTAGACAATTAAGTCCCTGCGACCCACCTTCCACCAAAGATATTTTCGGGACAACGTGACAGGTGGTGAATCCGTCGCCGTCTTTATGTCCAAGCCAACGATATAATTCGTACATAAGTTTTTGAAAAACCCATTGGTACGAGCCTGCCACTTGGGGATCGAACTCGGGTCTCTCGACTCGAAATTCCGACCACCCTACCACTCGGCTATCGTGACTTTTTTACTTAACTTAACCTTAATGATTTTAAAAAGTCACGATAGCCGAGTAGTTGGTTGATCGAAATTCGTGTCAGGGGACCGGAGTTCGTTGCGTGAGTGGTAAGTTTTTTCAAAACTTAGGTACGTTTTATATTGTTGGCTTGAACATAAAGACGACGACAGGCACACCACCTGATATGTTCTCCCAAATGTATTATTTTCAACGGTGGGTCGAAAGGACATTATTGTCTGACTCAATTTTCTGTCTACTCCCGTATTTGGAACTATTTTTTACAATTTTGCAAATCTACCCAAATTGAGAAAAGAACGACAATCCCATAATATTAACTTACGTCCAAATGTCAAGCAATTTGCCTCATTTCAACGAACCGTTTGAAAAAGCTCATAAGCTGACGAACGCTTTGAAGTATGAGGCGTAGAAAGGTCTACGCATTCTTCACGTAGTAGACACCTCATTTGTTTTGTCGCTACGCTATCATCAATTTACTCCGTTTTTCTTACACTTAGGACTAAAAGAAGCGTATATCAAGCCTGATAAAGTAAATGAAATCCATTACATGACTATATATTATATATCTTATACCATATACATTATATATCATATAATGGGATGAAAATATCAGAATAAGAGAAGTGAAAATTTAGAAACTATGAAATAACAGAAGCTTTTTAAAGGAAAATTATGTTATTATAATCACGCATTTTCTGTGTACTGGGGTAAGTAAAGGTGGACAGAGGTCCAGAAAATTAAGCCCTTTCGAATCACCCTTCATCGAAGAGATAGCACGTGTTCCTACATACGCTTTCTACCAAGCGAATAAAAAAAATTACAATGAGGAGTGATTTAGGTTTACCATGTTATTTTAAAATTATAGTCCTCTTATCGTTTATGTCATAATATTACATATTTTATTTATTTATTTAAATATATAAAAATGTGACGGACGGATACATAGAAACACGTATTCCTATAAGAATAGCGTTTCAATTCGTACGTACGGAACCCTGAAAAGCGTAAAGATATATTTAATTTATGTATTCAAAGTCTACTCGCGATGCGCTTCCATAATTTGCTTTTCATTCCGAATGAAACGTAACAAAGGAGTGAACCCGGTTTTATGTTCAGTGAAGTATAATTCCTTTGTGCTTCTGTTTGTGTTGTTAATGAGAATGTTGTCCGTTGGAGCGCTTGCTATGGAACCATCGATGTTGTTAGAACTATATCGAAACGTCATTGTCGTGAAAGAAGAATCGAGATGTAGATTTCTAATTAGGAATTTTAATACATTGACGGCGTAATAATTTACCACTCTCTTCCTATGTTAAAAATTTGCATTGAGTACTGACAGATAGTGGAATAATCATGTTGAAAAATTTCTGACCTGAGATTTTTGTTATTAATTCGCGGCACACGAGCTGACTTTGAATCGGCGAATTTATTCCTAATTTTTACAACATTATTTAAATTTGTTAACCAGAAAATTACTTTATTTATGTAACTTGCAAAAATCTAATCAAATTGATGAGAGATTTAACAAACAAAACAGCTGGGTATTGTTGCAATACAAAAGGTTCGGACCTTCATTTTTGTGTCAGCATTTGTCAGCTTACGGCCTTTCAGTTAAGGCTGCTTTAAATTCCCAAAATCTACCAAATCTAATTGCAACCTCTCAGAATCCTACTTTATTACCTATTTACCATATTGTGTAAGATTTTTTCACAAGGATGTACAATAAGTACATAGTAGTTCTTATTTCTTAAAAAACCTTCGCTGTAATTTCATATATAAATGAAAACGCCATTTTTGGAACTTTAATGTATTACAAATTTCTTGCAAAATTTCTTTAAGATTAGGTAATTAAATAGGGTAAGGGGCTAGGGGTAAATTAAAGTAATAGGCACTATTATATGGAGCCCCTACTATATACATGGAATGCAGTAAATCATACCAAAACCATATTGTAATATGTAAGAGTACCTAATTGGGTGTAAACAATAGGCGGTATTTACAAAATTTTTTCAAAGATTTATTCAAAGATTCATACAACTTCAAAGATTTATACAAATTTATTTTATATATTATAAAATACATAAATAAATATCTTCACGGAATTCCCAATACAGGGGTACACAGAGGTCTAGTCTAGACAATAAGTCCTTTTAACCCTCCTCGCACTAAATATAGTTTCGAGACAACGTGACAGGTGGTGAGCCCGTCGCCGTCTTTAAGTCCTAGCCAACGATATAATTCGTACAGAAGTTTTTTAAAAGCCCATTGGTACGAGCCAGCTACCTGGGGATCGAACTCGGGTCTCTTGACTCGAAATTTCAACCATCCAACCACACGGCTATCGTGACTCAATATTTTAGTCGAATTTACAAAATGTGTAAATTAGATATAAAAACATTTCTATCAATAAAATAAAGTTCGCTTTATTACATCAACTTCTGTAGTTCAACGATATTATTCGTAAATAAGTTGAAAAAACCATTATACGGACTATGGGATCAAACTCGGGTCTCGTGACTCGAATTCGGATCACCCAACCGCTCGGCTATTGTGTCTAAGTACTTATATTTATAGTAAGTAAGTACTTATATATAAGTACTTATACTTATATTTATCATACCTATTTATTTTCTAATATTCTAATATGTAAACGTGAAATTTCTCGAATCGGTTTTTTTTTCATTTATTTATATCTATCAAGTTCATAAAAAAAAGGCGAAATAATCAGATTCGTAGACTTCTTCTAGGCTTAGATATGTTTAATAAAATTATCATTATTACATTGACGACTCGATATCCGAGTTGGTATTGATCTTGTCTTCAAGCAATGGTTGCGGGTTCGAATAACGCTAGGCGCGTTTGTAAACATTTGAATAAGGAATATGTATCTTTGTACAGCATTCATGTATGTTTATCTATTTAATATACGTATCGATGTAACTATATCACCAAATGTCACCTTGTCCCAAATAGTGTACTGTGAAAGGTGGGTCGAAAGACATAATTGTCTAGACCTCTGTATACCCCAGCATTGGAACAGTGCTAGTATTTATTTATTGTTTATAACAATCAAATTACACTTAAAAATGATTACGTCTATATAGGTCCCAATTATGTGTTACTTCGCTTTGTTTAGAACTAATGTCGTTAGGAAAGTTGTAACAAACATTGCAACATACTTCAACGGATCCTTTCATTATAGTGTAATATATGAATTGGATAATTGTTTTAATTGAGAAGGAAATAAAAGATTATTTATAGAATAAAAGGAAATACTTTAAATCAATACAAATTCACTTTTACACGACGACCTCCGTGGACGAGTGTCGTAAACACCGGTTTTCAAAGTTTGCCACCTCGAGGTCCCGGGTGTAATTCCCGGTCGGGTCAATGTAGAAAAACCATTTTTTTTTATTTTTCGGGTCTGGGTACTTGTGGTACCTTCGTTGTTTCCGATTTCCATACCTCAAGTGCTTTAGCATCTTACATTGGTATCGGAACAATGTATGTGATGTTGTCCATATCTATATATGTACTTTTATTTATTCTCATCATGTATCTTTGAGGAGAACAGATCTCCACCCACTTCTTCTCGAAGTATCAAGGGTCCACTGCTAAAAATAGTTCTCACCCAAACATTGAAAGAAAGAAAGAAAGAAAGGTTTATTCTCCAAAGTGACGCCTTCACAGATAACATAAAAAAACTCATAATTTACAAATAACACTTAGCTTTACAATACAAATTACAACATACTGCATATTACAAACTAAACAATACCCATACTCGTATGTGTCAAGGCGTCATTTACAACACATACAATTATTTAGTTAGGCAAATAAAGTTACACCGAAATATACTTTTTCCTATTCGATATTTAATAGAATTGCTTAAAATCTCACTATTTTTTCTTAACTTTTAGCTATTTATTTTAAAAGATTTTTATTTCTATTTATATTGGGACTACTTCTAAGATCGAACAACAACAACAACAACATCAAATCATTTATTTACTCCCACATAAGTTCTTAACTTTTTAATTACTTAAGTGATAAGTATAAATTCTAAAACCTTACTTAGTGAGAGTCTGGTGCCTAGTGTAAGTTCAGAAAACTTGAGTTACAGGTCACCAGGGCTCCCTCCCGGACAGACTTCGGAATTTTGCAAGTTTAATTGCCTGGATTAAAGTTACTAGAAATACCTTCCTCTACCCGACCAAAATCTCTACACGACCTATAGGTGCAAGATGTCAGGTCCTGCGATCGCCTATCCATTAGCCAAGCGTGGCGATTGTTGCAAAGCCTTCTCACGCGAGACGTCTTACAGTGGACCTTAAAGGTTGTTAAGTAAATAAAAATAAGGTTGCGCAATTTAAGGACCATTAATTTTATATTTTATGAGAAGACGACTGTTATCGGGGATTAGGCATTTGTTACATTAAAAAGATGACGACTGTTTTCCAAATATTCGTGTAGATGGAGAGGACAGTGGTCTTAGGACGGAACTCAATTGAGATCTATGAAATAACTACCTCTATAGCTTCATGGGGTCTGAACAATGAAGTCCTTTCGACCCACATTTCACCACAGCTTATTTCGGACAATCTGAGGATTGAACTTGAGGCTCCTGTTCTGAATACCGATCACTCAACCACGCGACAGTGATACTGTTAGCAAACCTACATGGATAATTTCATTTTTCTATATTTTTTATTGTTATGTTAGAAATCTGTGTTACAGTGCTTTTCAATTTTATCTCTCTTTCTATTTATCTTCATACTCCGCTACATATTCCTTTTTATATAAATAATACCTCCTATATTTTCCTTTTATCGGTTCGAATTTCTTACGAATGTGCGTCTTTGCTCTTATAAATATTCCATCACGCATCAATTCGTCTCAGACTCGATATCCGACTTTTATTTTCAGTCTGCTGCCAGGTAAACAATAAATTGTGATGAGCAAATGTTGCCATACAATATATGGACTAATTTAACAATGCTACATTTTTAAAATACTGGCAATCTTCTGAAGATTGCCAATATTAATCATATCCGATTTAGATTGTATTTGTGTTAGTGATCGACACTGGTAGAGAAATGTAATCAAATCTGCGGTTCAATGGCTCCCAGCCGTCATTCTAATTCATTGCTTAATACTTGCAGTCACATATGTAGACACTTTAATACTTTTGATCCACAATTCACCGGAGCCTATTTAGGAGAACATGACAGGTGGCCCGCCTGCTATCTTAATGTCCAAGTCATCGATACAATAAATAATTTTCTAAAAATCCACGAAATCCACGAAACATGTGCTAAGCTTACTTTGAGATCAGAGCAATTTATGTGATGTTGTCCTTATCTGTGCATGTTTTTATTTATTTATAAAAAATAAACATGTAAAAATCAATGACTCAAGTATAAACAACATATTCATTATACAAATGTTTTCCTGAAAATATCTTCAGTGGAAAGTGGGACGAAGGAACTTAATTGTCTGGACTAGACCTCTGTCTACCCCTGTATTGGGAATTGCGTGAAGATATTTATTTTTTATTTATTTAAATCTGGATTCGAATACGCAACCCTCAGTTTCGAAGGTTAGGTCACTACCAATTCGACTGTCGAGTCGTAAATGTTTTATTACTGTATATAAACTTGAACTACAACAATAAATTACCTAAGTATACGGTACATTAATCTTTTGATAAATTAATTCGTCTGTCCTGACTCACCTCTATTGTCCAGTTCTCTTTACAACGTTTATAAATAGACATCAGGGTCACTTAAACACAATGAATCGCATTTCTCTACTTAAAATTTATACTAGAAAATTTGAAGTCTTTTCAGCCACCTAATATAAATGATGTGACAGTCTGGCCATATTAAGAGCGTACTTTGAAGGTTATATTTTTTTAAGATTAAGGCTACACCCTTTGGTAAGGATACGGTGTAAGAATATACCATCCCCTTTCTTCCCGTGGGTGTCGTAAGAGGCGACTCATGAAAAAGCCTCGAAATTGCAATTGGTTACCGACAGGCGGAGTAACCATTTCCAAACACACTAGTACAAAATTCAACTGACCGGTGAGAGGCGTCTGAGGTGCGAGATGTCTAGTACTGCGATCGCTACTACGCTTGCCAAGCGTGGGCGATTGTGGCAATACCTAATACAAGGGTAGTCAGAGGTTTAGTCTAGACAATTAAGTCCCTTCGACCCACTTTCCACCAAAGATATTTTCGGGACAACATGACAGCTGGTGAGCCCATCGCCGTCTTTATGTCCAATCAAACGATATAATTCGCACTTAAGTTTTTGAAAAACCCATTGGTACGAGCCTGCCACCTGGGGATCGAACTCGGGTCCCTTGACTCGAAATTCCGACCACCCAACCACTCGCCTATCGCAAATATGGTCATAAAGTATATCAAGAATTTTCTTTTCTCTAAGTAATTGTATTAGTTATGATGGCAAAATCGTCAATATACCCATAAAATTTCGATAGACTTGATTTAAACAATTATTCTAGGTAATAACAAATATTTAGTTTGAGTTTTGAAAAAAAAAGCATTCTAGAAAAAATAAGTCGTAAATCCTATCGTTTGCCAATCGACTTTTTATACATATTCAAATATTTCCATCAGCTGAAAGGCCCTTTTAGCTTCTACACATGTTGCACTTATATTAACACATTTCTATTTCTTTCCCTTTTTATCGATTAATCCTAAAATAGTAATAATAATATAGAGTTAATATTAAAATAATTGGACTGATCTAATAACATACCATCCGTTCATATTCATTCAATAACATTCCTTGATTCATAGAGAATTCTATTCAGACACAAAAATAGTGAATTAGACTCAATGCCAGAAAAATTAGGTCTTTATATTTTATTATGCCGATATTGTTCGGGCACATATCTTTGTATTTATCTGATTTTGTATATTTATTGTTAATACAGAATAATAACTTTCTGTTCCGATTTTAGTTAAAAATAATATAAATATCTTTTCGCCATTACCCGGGGAAGCAAGAGGTCTAGACAATGAAGTCGTTTCGACCTACCGAAGATATTTTTGGGACAACATGACAGGTAATGAGTCCGTCGCAATCTTTATGTCCAAGCCAACGATATAATGTTTAAAGAAAAATATTGGTTCGAGCCTACCACCTCAGATTCCGATCCACTCGGCTATCTTGGTATTTTTTTAGATAAATATTTCTCATCGCCTGCCTTAATGTGGACTGTATTCAGTTAAATTATCGAATATTACCCGGTTTAACCGTAAATTATCGGACATTACTATATCGACGAAAAGTCACGATAGCCGAGTTGTTGGGTGGTCGGAATTTCGAGTCGAGAGACCCGAGTTCGATCCCCAGGTGGCAGTACCAATGAGTTTTTCAAAAACTTATGTACGAATTTCATCGTTGGCTTGGACATAAAGGCGGCGACGGGCTTACCACCTGTCACGTTGTCCCGAAAATATCTTCGGTGGAAGGTGGGTCAAAGGGACTTAATTGTCTAGAGTTGACCTCTGTCTACCCCTGTATTGGGAATTACTATATCGACGTAAAAGAGTCAATCATATAAAATAGTCATTGTTAATGAAGAGTAAATAATAGAAGATAACAAAGGTCGGATATATTTTGATATAGAGCTATGCTATGTTCACAATTCAATGGAGCGTTGTATGGCAGCGCACGTAACACGACACGTCTCTTATCACAGGCGTATATTGGAAAAACTTTTTTCTGAACAACAGAAAAATAAAGCAAAGATAGGGATAAAATAATGGTAATATATTTTCAAATAATTATTGTAGGGGATTACGAGAATTTCGTACTTAAATGTATTGAATTCTATGCTGGTTATATTGGTTTTTCTACATTGACCCGACCGGGAATCGAACCTGGGACGTCGAGATGGCGACACCTTGAAAACCAGTTAGGTATACACCACTCGTCTACGTGGTCGTCGAAGTCAATTTATGTCAATATATGATCTTGCTTATTCTATTTCTGGGGTAGTCAGAGGTCTAAACAATTTAGGACCACATTTTCACCGGAGCGTACATGGGCCAACGTGCCTGATGAGCCTGTCGCCGTCTTAGTATCCAACTCAACAATACAAATCATACATAAATTTCTTAAAAAACTGATTGGCGGCTATCGTAGCTAATGGTACTATGGCACGCACTCGATAGGTTGTTCCAAGTAGTCTTTGATGAAAATTGGGGCGAAAAGACTTCTTTGTCAGAGCCTACCCCAGTACTTGCAAATTGCGTGAAAGTAACAAAGTATATTTTTCATATAATCTCTCTGACTGTTGTTTCTATCCACTAAAGCAAGATAAAAAAAACGATTTTTTTTAATGTAAAGTTTTTTATCAGTATTCTACACACTCAAATAAATCTGAGACATCATGTTTGGAGAATAGGAAAGTCAACAGGGTCTTTAAGTACAAATTTATTTATTGTAATTGAATTTTTTTTTTCATAGTATGTTTGATGAATAATGTTTACATCTTCGCTGAAGCCTGTAATTGTTTGCTATGCTCCAAAAGGTTTCTGAAGATTGTAGATTGAGATATTGTCTGAAAGTAATAAAGTCGAACTTCAAACACATCAGTAGGTAGTTTAAAACACACTGTACTGTATATTTATATAATATCTAATTAATATGGCAGGGGTTTTGCCAAGAAAATACTTTACCAAACTATTCATTTTTAGTATCGAAAAATGGTTTTAGATTCATAAAATAATAAAATTCGTCAAAAAAATAATAAATTAATCAAATCGTGAATTGGTGATTCTTTCGAACAAAACAGTTTTACACTTTTAAATTAAAATTTTTTGTAAAAGTGAACAGTAGATGGTAAATACTTAACAAATGTGGCAGATTCCTTCTCTGCCTAGGAGTTTTCTGAGTCAGTACCGCACTCATCGCTTTTTCTGCCGCCAAATAGAAGTCTAAAATGTGAACAGTAATACAGAAATATGCATTTA
This sequence comes from Sericinus montela, assembly GCA_029286605.1. Lineage (NCBI taxonomy): Eukaryota > Metazoa > Arthropoda > Insecta > Lepidoptera > Papilionidae > Sericinus > Sericinus montela. The sequence continues at coordinate 740,765 of JAGSMR010000078.1, read as the reverse complement.
TCGTAATAATATTATAAATAAATAAATATCTTCAAGCAATTCCCAATACAGGGGTAGTCAGAGGTCTAGTCTAGCCAATTAAGTCCCTATGACCCACCTTCCACCATGTCTTCGTTAGATAACGACAGGTGGTGAGCCTGTCGCCGTCTTTATGTCCAAGCCAACGATATTCGTACATTAGTTTTTGAAAAATCCATTGGTACGAGCCTGCCAACTGGGGATCGAACTGGGTCTATTGACTCGAAATTTCGACAACCCAACCACTCGGCTATCGTGACTTTTTCATCTCGTATTTAGCGGGAAGAGTTTGTACTTTGTAAACAGTAGCTAGTAAATCTCAGTGGTTTCGCTGTAGCGCTGTAGCTGTTCCTTAATCTTTGATATTATCTTATGTCGTGTTGATCTTAAATAGAGCTTTGTAAGAGTGTTAGAGGTTGTATTATATAAACTTTGGCTTTTGATCTTGAATATCTTTTGTGTTGATCTTGAATAGAGCTTTGTAAGAGTGTTAGAGGCTATATTATATAAACTTTGGCTTTTTATTTATATGGCTTTTATTCATTTTTAATCTCTACCTTAATATGGTAGATAGTTATATAGCCCGCCTGGATCGGAAAGATGTTTATTGTCGTTTTAATATATACATGATATACTTGCCGTATTCATACTTGTTTCTTATCGTACGTGTTGTAAATGTGTGACTGAAGGAAAAGCCTTGAATAATTATTAATTTAATCAGTTTTTACCACTCTTCCGAACCTAAATATTGTGAATGTAAATCCATTAGACATAGTTCTCTCCAATAGACACTTCATTTTTCGGGATAAAATGTCTTATATATTAATACAGGTTACATATTGTGTGCCTTCCACTCAAACATGTTCAGCCATTTTGCAGCAATTGAATATTAAAGTATAATCTTGCTCTTCAAACCATTGTTCACTTCCTATCCATCTTCACCTTCCCATTCCGCAGTTCCTGTTTTAAATACAGGCGATTCACCTGTACATTTATGGCGCGACTTCATTCACCATCAGGACAATCAATTGGCTCGATTGTCACTTTCCCTCATGGCTAAAATGATAATAATACAAATATTACTTAGTTTTATTTTATCTTAAACATTTTTGGTATTTACCACAAAGTTTGTTTATCGTATTCAAAACGTTTTATCCGGGTTTAAAAGATACAATAACAAAGTAATAAATTCATTGGATCTGCGCTACCGGTTGCCGGTCTCTCTTCTATTATTCACTTTTCGTTTCATTCATAACTCAACAAAAGGTAAAATTAGTAAAGTCTTCCGAAACTTCCTTTGAATTGGAAACGATTCTACCATGCTAATAAAACCCGAGAGAATTATATTAAAACCAGTGCTATCTTTTAATGCGGAAATTTGAAATTAAAGAATTACATCCCGCTGTATATTACATTTCATAACTTATTCGGAACGTTCTAAAGAATTCTTTATTCTCTTTGCTTTGTTAATGTTTCTTATTCAATTTTTATTTCTAACACACCGAAGATTTTTGGTGAGCCCGTCGCCGTATTTATGTCCAAGCCAACGATATAATTCGTACATAAGTTTTTGAAAACCCCAAGTTTTGGGTTAGTGGGAACATTTATTTTGTTTATTTTATATATTGTTTTATTTTATAGCGCTACTAATAAATTACATGAGAGTTTGTTGTTGAAAATATTTGCTCGCCGTGTTAGTATCGACTTAAGAATATGTTCCACGGTCTTTCTGTGAGCTTCGTAAGAAGCGACTAGAAGGAAAGCCTCGACATTGTCAATGGCTACTGACGGATGGTGTGATAACCGTCTCCAAAAACACGCCTTGACAACGTCAAGCTGCCGACTGGTGGTGGGAAAAATGGCAGATCTAAATAAGCATATCGGTGACGGGCAGCAGCGTCTAATGTGCAAGGTGTCTGGTATTGCGATCACCAATCCGCTTTTTGCAGTGAACTTTTACAGGCCGTTATGTATGAAAGAAAGTTATAAAAAAATCGGTTAAGAACATATACCTATTACACAGATTCAATTAAAATGTTTATTAGCTTAAACTTTTACATTTATATTTGTCTTGTTTTAACGTTTTATTTTCGTAACGCTTTCTCTTTATCCCAATACTAGGGTAGACAGAGGGCTAAACTATTAAGTCCTTTTAGGTCAACACTAGGGCTTACTTCAAACAACGTGACAGGTGGTGAACCTACAGCCATCTTAGTGGTTTTATTAATTCATATTAGTTACATAAATTCCTATACAAAATCTTGTCAAGAATGCCGGTAGTTATAAACATTATTAAATTACTCCATGAAACATGGCATAGTTTAGTACTTGCTAAATTTGTTCAAAGTGCTTAGTACTCCGATCTACGCTGTTATATTACTGATGTTCCCGCACATTCTCTAATAACTTGATGGGAAACTTTAACCTTACTTATCTCTGCTAATTAACAACTAAAGTTTTTTTATAAATAAATATATCATAACAAATATCTTCACGCTATTTATTATATATATCCCAAAACAAGGTTAGACTAGGTCTAGACAATTAAGTCCTTTCAACCCACCTTCCACCGAAGACATATTTGGGGCATAGTGACAGGCGGTGACCCCGTCGCCGTCTTTATGTCCAAGCTAACGATGTAAATCGTACGTTAGGTTTTTGAAAAATCCATTAGAACGAGCCTTGCGGATTGAACTTGTGACTAGAATTCCGATCACCCAACCACGAACTATCACCACATGGTGACTTTAAAGTTCCAAAGTTGTTTTTAATCTTCACGAATTTTCCAATACAGGTAACAGGTTTAAACCATTAATTCCGTTCACACCACTTTACACCGGCACTTATTTGGGTCATCGATAGGCTCATCGATGTAGTGAACCAATCGCCGTTTCAATGTCCAAGCCAATGGTGCCACATATTAACATAGTTTTAATGTCCAAGCCAATGGTGCCACATATTAACATAGTTTTAATGTCCAAGCCAATGGTGCCACATATTAACATAGATAAATATTCATTAATACATATAAACATTCATGACTCGAGCAGTACCATTCATATTCATGAACACAAATATTTGCTCCCATTGGACCCTCCTAGCAACCCTTAGCTTTGAAGGTAGAGTCACTAACAACTATACAGATTAGTAATTCTTGTAAGTAAAGTAAGTATTATTATATTTTTATTTGAGAAGCTGGGAAACCAGCAATCGATGATATCGGTAAGCCGAATATGTATAACCTTAGGTAAAAAAAAGAAATAAATCGGGAAAGAGGAAGAATATAAGGTAAAGGAAGGCCGGCATCACTCACCGAACGAATCGCAGAAGAACCAGATGCTTTTAAATCACGACAGTATTAAATAAGGCCTAATTATACTTCTACCACGTAATCCTATCTTGCGATAGTATCTAGCGATAAATTTAAAAAAGCAAAGTTTGTACATAACTAAGAATATTTACATGTAATACAGAGACATCAGATTGCCAAGTGTTACGATCCTTACATATTCTCTATCGCATGTTTCAAATTATTTTTTTCATCTATTGCACCTTACTAATAAATAGCAGATATACGGACAGCTAAGTTCAGACAATAAAAAATTCTATTGCAGTTTCCAAAAAAACTTAAGCCAATGACATATGTATACCTATAGAAGTAATTTTATTATTAAATTCTAAGAAAGTACGTAAACTCAATGATAATTTTCTACGTGTGGAGTAGATTTCAATTTGATTTCCAATACTTGTCGATCACGTAGCAAATTAGATTGGATTCTCTCGCACAATGTCAAATGGTAAAACTTGAAAGTATTTCGACAAATGTCAATTCACCGCAAAATATTCGGGCTCGAATTATTCAGTCGTATATGAAATGATATTATCAGATTTATTGCGTGGGAGCTAGAGACGTCTTCAAAGTAATACATCGTAAATGCCATGTGATGTATGTCTCATTCTATCGTAGAAGTCAAGTAAAAAACCATAAAAATTCTGTCAGAGCAATGTAGAGGTGTTTGTGATGATAAATCCATTTTACAGCAGAAATGTTTTTGTTATTTTTTTAATTGTAAACACAGGCTATGAATGGAAATAAATTATGGAAAATATTTTTACAACATTTTTTTTTTATTTACAATAGCTTTTTTAATTCTTTTTATTACAAATTTATAGCAATTTAAACATCGATACATCAACATAACGACTATCTAATCAATAACTCTAATAAAAATGTCTTTACATCATTACGCACATAAAAGATATTTTGTTTAACCTATCTGTATAACCTTTCATCATCAATCATCCACAAACTTATTATCTGTTATATGGATAAAAATAAATGTCCTAGCCACCAAAAAATTCGTACACAAGTTTTTGAAAAAACTCATTGGTACGAGGGGGATCGAACTCGGGTCTCTTGACTCGAAATTCACCACCCGCCACGTTGTGCCAAAAAATGTCTTCGGCGAAAACCTGTGCCTAACCGGTATTGAGAATGGCGTGAATATTTAATTAAGGTACCTCGTATTAACAATGACCTCAGCTCATGTCCCCAGGTGATCCCGGGTGTTGTGAGGCATCAGAAATGTAGAGATAGTTAAAAACTTTTAAATGAAACGTATTAAAGGTAAAAATTTATTTATTTCAATGTGTCCAGTGTTCATGTAAACAGAACAAGTAGTGACAGGACTTTAACATTAACATAGATATTTCAAAATTCTAATCGTATTTTAATGGGATTGGTTTCTCAATGTAGACTATTTTGCTTAATAATTTCAGTTAATAAAAAATTTATTCTCTTTAGATACATTTACTGACAAATACAAATAGATGTTTATTTATAAGATATCTTCATTATAAGTTGCCGAGGTCGAACGTTCCTTTGTGTTGTCTTCTTTCGGCTTCAGTTCACGAACATTCTGGAAAATTAAACAGTTGTTTAATAAAACTCTAACAAACATATCTATTGAAATTAATTTGTAAATAATTCTTCTTTATTAAATCAAAGATATTTTAATTTATATAATATTAGGTAAGAGAAGCAACATTTTTCGTTTATATACTTGTATTTTATGCTATATTTACTAATCTTTCTAATCGATGGTAGGCTCTACACCCAACTAATGGTGTGTGATGTTCAAAAGTAGAGTTTAGGTTTAGAAAACCTTTAGGTTCGGTTTTGGTTTCTCACCGCTGGAGAATTTACGATGTCATGGTGGGTTGCCATTCTTGGCTATGGATGATTGACTAAATCTCCTTATAGGTTAGGTCTATTAAAATATAGCCAGCAATATACGGAGATCCGAGACGTAACTTTTCCTGCAAGCTGTATGAGGAAGCTCAAAGTTGCACTGATTGATTACATAGAAAAGGCAATGTTCGATGTTGTCTACTTAATTGAACTGCAACGCGGCTTTAGAAAAAAAAAACTTTTCAGCCTGTTAAGGTATAGCTTTGACGACCTCGATGGACGAGTAGCCTACATACCAGTTTTCAAGGTGTCGCCTCTTCTGAGGTCCCCAGTAGGATTCTTGGGTGAATCAACGCAGTAAACCACTTTTTTACATTTTTTTGTTTCTAGATATTTGTGATACCTTTCACAAAACACGTGCTATAGCTACATAGTTTGGAATCAGAGTAATGTGTGTGATGTTATCCAAATCTATCATTTATTTATTGTTGTCTGACAAAGAAGAGAATAGGAAAGGAGAAATTAATATAAAGCTCTTTACTATAGGTGTCATTGTGTCGCCGTAGATTTTCCAGAATAATGTCACGTGATTTTTCGTTGGTTTCCTCTTTTGTAGAGCACCGCTGAGCGCCCAGGAGTCATCCGATATTTGCGTAACTATACCTGTCAATACCGATGACTAAAAGTTAAATGTCTTAGTTATATCTTACCACCGAATTGCTTAGCCCGCGACTACGTCCGCATGATCTATAATCCTACTAGCAACAGTGCATTTTTAGAAAAACAACTATTGTAATTGTATTGGAGTTTAAGTTTAAACTTCAAAACAGTAAAATTTTTAATAGCCCGTAATTAAATTAGTTTTTAGCTAGTTCATTTAGTATTGCTTTCGGTATGTAAATGACTTTTTTCAGAGGTGACGCACATCTAGATAAACTTGCAATATAAACCACTGGCTGAACACAAAGTATTCGCGCGGGAGTAGTTTGTTTTTCAGTGTCGTTATATATATATATATATATACCCATACACAAGATAATTACTACACTGCAAACTAAAAGCAAACATAAATATAAATATCTTTATTTATTATACGTTTTTTAAACGCTTATTTATATTAAACACATGTATTTGCCTCTGTCCCATAAAATTTATTCGGTGGAAGGTGGGTCGAAGACTTAATTGTCGAAACCTCTGTCTACCCCAGCATTGTTCATTCCCGATACAGGAGTAGACAGAGGTGACTGTCGTTACAGGCGACTAAGGAACCTAAACTTGAATATCTGGCCACTGACATTTGGCACGAAAAAATTGTCGAAAACTTTAATAAGACACAAATTATTAATTTTGAAGTCACGATAGCTGAGGGGTGATCGGAATTACGAGTCGAGTGACCCGAATTCAATCCCCAGGTGGCAGCCTCGTACCAATGGGTTTTTCGACGAATTATATCGTTGGCTTGGATATAAAGACGACGACGAACTCACCACTAGTCACGTTGTCCCGAAAATATATCCGGTGGAAGGTGGGTCAAAGGGACTTAATTGTCTAGACTAGACCTCTGTCTACCCTGTATTGGGAATTGCGTGAAGATATTTAAGATATTTCCTCTTCGTTATGGAATTGTGGACTGATATAGGTAGGTATGTTTAATAAAAATATGAAGCTCATACCAGCAATCGCTGCGACCCTTAGTTTCTCTCTCAGTTCATTTTCTAGCTTATCGCTGGAAGGGTTGACTGGATAATTCATCTAAATAAAAAAAAATAGAAAGGAGGAAAGTATCAATATTTGGATGAAATAAATAAGTACTATTAGTCATGATAACCACGATATATATATATATATATATATATATATATATATATATATATATATATATATATATATATATATATATATATATATATATATATATATATATATATATATATGTATATATATATATATATATATATATATATATATATATATATATATATATATATATATATATGTATGTAAAATAATTTCTAACTGATATTTCCCTAAGAAATAAAAAATATATAAAATTAAATCAAATATATCTTCACGCAATTCCCAACACAGACAGATTCAGACAGAGGTTTGCTTAGACAATTAAGTCCCTTTCGACCCATCTTCCACTGAAGATATTTTCGGGACAACGCGACAGGTGGAGAGGCCGTCGCCGTCTCTATGTCCAACCCAACGATATAATTCGTACATAAGTTTAAAAAAACCATTGGTACGAGCCTGCCACCTAGGGATCGAACTCAGGTCTCTCGACTCGTAACCCGACCACCCAACCACTCGGTTATCGTGACTTCGTGAAATATATAAAATAATTATGAATTACCTTCCCCGTTTAATCTCGTTCATGTTACAATTTAATAAGTAGTATAAAGCAAGGACACGGGCCGCCGCACGAATTCAATTTGTACCCATCTTCGACATCATAACATGGAACGATATGACACACGTCCATTTATTAGTATAGTCGATACTGGACGTCCATGCCAGAGTTATAGCGTAATGAAATAATCTGTATGATATTGTTAATAGAGGAATACATCCGTGAACTTAAAAGAAACTAAGTTGTAGCAACTCCGTGAATGAGAATATTTTATTATATTTATTATTGAACCTTAACTTACATACTTATTTTTACGCACAATTCCTAACGGGGTAGCCAGAGAGAACAGATCGCCAAATATCACGACCCTTACACACATTTTCCTCATACATGCACGTTTAGCTATCAGAGTACTCTTAATCCTTCACTCTCCTAGCAACTCGCACATGATCTTCGTAAGTTAGTCTCGGCCTACCTTGACACCTTTTAATGTTAACTTTCGCTCTATATATTTTCTTCGCCATTCGGTCTTCACTCATTCGTTTAACGTGCCTAAACTATCGAACCACGCTCTTGTTAATTTTAGTGTTAACACACATGTCATTTATAAATAGGACATATATCGCGACATTTATCTGTAGCCACATTTACATGCTTTTCCCTCATTCATCTGTAATGACAGTCACAAGAAGGCTAATAATATTCTTACGCAGATACCACAGGCACATTTAAGATTACTCGTATTTATTGTATTTGTCTATAAATACGTCAAACATTATTTAAAAAATTTTTGTTTGTTTTAAATATAATTCTAAATTGTTGTCAGAAATATCTCAAGGATTTGTATTATTAGATAGAGAACGCTCGATTACTATCCTTGTCGCGTAGGTAAATGTCTAATATAATTTACTTTTTCACGTACTTATATTACGATGATTATCGAGTGGAATCGAGTAATAAAATCTAAAATCACTTTCGATGAATAGTTATTCAAATAATGTTTATTTGAATAACTTTTTATCCAAAGTGATTTAGTGCTATAAAACCTGCAAGTACTAAACAATTTCACGACATCTTTACAATTTATACTTCAGTTTTCCGTGCAATTTTTTTTAGTTTGTTATTATTAAGCAGATCAATTAACCTTACGTAGGAGTGGCAATCCTATTACTTACGCTGTGCTTATACTGTATTACATTAAATTAATAAATAACATAACACATATAGAGACAACATAATATATATATATATATATATATATATATATATATATATATATATATATATATATATATATATATATATATATATATATATATATATATATATATATATATATATATATAACCGATGTGTACCCTATATGTCCACGGAGTTCTTCTCAATACATAATAAATAAATATCGACACGCCCGGTACCTAACGGGGTAGGCAAAGAGAACAGATTACTAAGGGTCATGATCCTTACATACTCTCTTTATACACCCTCGTATAGGTATAAATATATAAAATAAATACAAAATTTTATAGTAAAAACAAAGGTAGTCATTCCTTTGTAACAATTCCAAATTGTAGAATAGATGTTAAAATATTTTATTGACGTCGAGTATGGTCGAGGATCGTTAAGTTTGGTGATTTTCTCCAAATTTTAAAATACATTGTATGATTTTCCACACCAATAAGAAATTGTGTTAAGATTAAAGAACTTTTTACCGTCGTTTATATCATTAGAGCTTTTTATCGTTGAGCTGCTATTTGGCGGCAGAAATGCTGGATCATGTGATCCAAACGACTTCAAGGCAAAGTTGTTCCAACTTACTTTCAAATGGTTCAAAATGGAAGCTGTTGTTGATGCCTGTCTCCACATACTGAGCTTCTTCAAAGCTTCGCATATCATTTGCGGTGATACCTTTTGAATAAAATGTTCATGAGTTTGGTTTTTTCTTGGTTTAATATATAACTAGACAACAGTCCCACCTATTGAATCGCGTTTTGTGATATTAAACCCATTAAATCCACTTTTATAATAATCACGATAGCAGAGTGTTTGATCCCCAAGTGGCAGGCTCGTACCAATGGGTTTTCCAAAAACTTTTGTACGAATTATATCGTTAGCTTCGACATAAAGACAGCGACGGGCTCACCACCTGTCACTTTGTCCCGAAAGTTCGGTGGAAGGTGGGTCGAATGTCTAGGTCTACTAAAACAGAACGTCTAGCATTCAGTATTTATTAACAGTATCTTACTACTACTTACTATTAAACGAAATTGTGAACAAATGTCAGTGTAGCAAGTGCTCTAATGTCAAAGATATTAAATAACTGTTTCTAAAAAATAATAAATATTTATTTAATGTATTTTTTGTCGGATTGTCCTGAAAACGAGCTAACAGTTGATGTAATCGTAAAAGCTCTAACACGTAATCTGATACAGCCCTTAAATACATTGCATATCTTTTGCTTTCAAAGATTATTTTCAATATGGAATCAAAATATGATAATTCAGAGTTATTGAACATTACCTCGCAATGTTCATCTCCAGAGTTTTCCTTTTGCAAAAGTTCTTCATTCGTGTTTATGAACAAAGGTGATAACATCTTGCTCCTAGATCCTGCCTGGATACTTTCTAACCCTAACAAAATTTGGACCTGAGAGTGACTTTGAATTATAAAAGTTAACTTTAAATTATAATTTTATCCTAGGTACTTAGGCATTTATTTTTGTTTACTGCATTTGATGAGGCTAAACCAAAATAAACCTTAACAATTTCACGATAGCCGAGTGGTTGGGTGATCGGAATTTTAGTCGAGAGACCCGAATTCGAGGTGGAAGGTTCGTACAAATGAATTATTCTAAAACTTATGTGCGGCTTATTTTATATCGACTTATATTTTTGATTTAATAGTCTCGATCTCTGTTTAACCCTGTTTTGGGAATAGCGTGAAGATATTTTTAATTATTCTTTGCAATTTATTTTTCTTGTACAGTATTTATGTTAGAGTTTCAAAATTAAAACGGACACGGGTTCAGATAATTTCTGGTAAACATTTGTTATCTCCTTTAATCAGTAATCAATGTCTTGAGTAAAGAAACTACAACCATTGTATTTTTTACATTCTTTTACACCTATTCTATCAAGTACGCTCGTATTAATCTTTGCATTTGCTCATTTCGCTCTTGCCTTATCATAATAATATCGGAATCCTACGATTTTGTTAAAATCTTGGTTCAAATTTGGTCAAAAAATTATCAGGTTAATTCAGGATATTTTGCCGACAATATAGTAATTCCCTGATAGTATACAATATTTCTGAACAGCGGTGTAGATATACTACTGAAAACTGCTAGTCTGCGATATAACACTAAATCATGAATTAAATTTTGTATATTTGAGTAATATAGCTGACCTGAGATAAACATACACTTTTTTGTAGGTGCTCCTCTTTTTGTACCACGGTGACCAAGACTTCTAATTCTTCTTTCCCTGAGTTTTCGATTTTTAAAACGCCTCTGTTGATTTTTGTATCTATTTATAACAATTATTATACAAGATAAATGAAACAGAAGTATAAATTTGTATTATTTTAATTCTTTTACAATTTTCATGAGTTCAAAAAGACATTGACAAAGGTAAACTACCTTCTAGAGCAACACCGATGACCACAATATTGACAAGTGATCTGTTTCGTTTTTGATGAGCCTCGAATAATTTCTGACATGGAGAAATCACGATTCCTTCTATATTTCCGTACTCTAGACGGACGCTTTGGAGTTCTTCTGTTGACTAGAGGCTTAGCTCTAACACGTCTCCGTTTTTGCACAATTCCAGAACGACGCATCACTTTCTTCTTTCCACGTGACGTACTTTTATTTGTCCTCGGAAGCTTGGAAATCTCGCGATCCATATCAGCCATATCTGAGTCACTCCTCACTGAATACATACTTGAGTTAGAATCATACGAAACATTGGAACCAATATCCCGCTTATCGTCCTCTAAGTTATTCTTCGAATGATTGCTCTGTTCCTCGATTTTACTGGTAGATGCTCGGCTTGCTTCTATCTTATCATCACCCATTTCTAATACTTTCCAAAGATAACTGAAAATTTTTACAATCCAGTAATAAATAATAAAAAATATAACTGTCAAAAAGTGACTTCGGATTTAATTTATCTTCTTTTACGTAAAAGGCTTCAAATAGATTTTCAAATATAATTAAAACTAAATTAAAAAACTGACAGACACACTCACAAAGGAGTTTTGACTGCAGTATTTGAGTTCTTCGGAAAACTTCTAATGAGTTTTGAGTAAAATGTATTATGAATAAAACTTTTGTTGTCATAATAAAAATTTATATAAAATATGTATTACATATTTAATAACATGTATTTGGCAATCGACTCGACGTCTAGTAAAAGAAACCATCCTATTTGTTACCGTAGGTGCAGTAAGAGGCGACTAAGGAAACAGCCTTGAATAGCAAATCCAGACCTAAATTACGAAGACGGTTAAAATAAAAAAAAATATCTTCACGCAATTCCCAATACAGGGGTAGACAGAGGTCAAGTCTAGACAATTAAGTCTCTTTGACCCACCTTCCACCGAAGATATTTTCGGGACAACGTGACAGGTGGTGAGCCCGTCGCCGCCTTTATGTCCAAGCCAACGATGAAATTCGTACATAAGTTTTTGAAAAACTCATTGGTCTCTCGACTCGAAATTCCGACCACCCAACAGCTCGGCTAGTGACTTATGACGAAGACGGTTAGCAGCCACTATTGTGAAAAGTCCGCTTGCCAAGCGTAAGCTTTTCTAAACTCTTTTTTCCGAACAGCCCTCCCTCTCTCTCTCTCTCTCCCTGTGTGTGTTTGTTCTACAATAGACTTTTATAGGCCGTTAGGAAAGTAAATAAAAGCGTTAAGGTACTTTTTAAAATTCTGTGTATTTTTTATTGAAGACCTCTGTAGACGAGAGGCGTATACACCTGTTTTCATGGTGTCGCCAGCATCACAGTCCCGAGATCGATTCCCGGTCAATGTACATAACCAGTTTTTCTACATTTTCTGAGGTCTGAATGTTTGTGTTAAGTCACCTTCTTCTATTACTACTTTTATTTTATCTCACTTCTTTACTTCACTTGCTCTTAGATGCTGGTGCGGCTTGAGCAAGACTGCCCATGGTTCAAGCACCGCCACTGCGGCGCCGGGTGAGGCGTGGGTGCCGGCGAGGCACACGCAGTCGGCACCTACCGATGCTTACGGCACCGTCGAGTTCCAAGGTGGACCCCATCCCACCAAGGCACAGGTAAGAATGTAGTACATACCACTACGACACGTACACACATACATGAGGGCTATTAAAATCCACTGCAGGACATAAACCTCTTCGATAGGGAGTATTTGCCATAGTCGCCACGCTTGGCAAGCGGATCGGCGATCGCAGTACCAGTCCCCTCGCACCTCAGATGCTGCTGCACGTCTTGGGTCTGAATATTTTAGTCTGATGAATGGTTATCCCGCCGTCTACTGGTATAACGACGTGCCATAACGATATTCAAAGCTATTTTAGTCGCCTCTTACGACACCCATGGGAAGAAAGTGAGTGGCGATTCATATATATTTTTTAACAGAATTCTTTTGTATAAAATGTGTATTTGTATGTGTGTATATAAATATATATATACATATATATATATATATGTATATATATATATATATATATATATATATATATATATATATATATATATATATATATATATATATATATATATATATATATATATATATATATACATATATATATATATATATATATATATATATATATATATATATATATGTATATATATATATATATATATATATATATATATATATATATATATATATATATATATATATATATATATATATATATATATATATATATATATATATATATATATATATGTCGACTAAAATAGAATTGAATATTGTACTGATAATGATAACAAGGGATTCCTAATTAAGATTTTATATTTGTACATTATATTGTCCATAATCAAAATACAGTTTATTTTGTATACTCATTAGAGTATACAAAGTAAACTGTATTTTGCTAAAGATACTATACATGTATTGAATATTATTCTTCTCTTACAGTATGTCCGTCTATCACACGACACACGCCCCGATTTGATCGTGCAATTGTTGACAAGAGAATGGGCATTGGATAGACCAAAACTCCTCATCACCATTCAAGGTGGCAAAGCCAACTTCGACTTACAACCAAAACTGAAGAAAGTACTTAGGAAGGGCTTGCTGAAGGCGGCAAAGACGACCGGCGCTTGGATTTTCACCGGAGGAACTAACACTGGTAAGGAATCTATGAAGAATTTATCTTCACTTTCTGTTCTTTCTGGATGTAAATAAGAGAGAAAGAAGACATACATATGTTATTTCTGACATATTCATTAATTTTCTCATATATAAGAGTCTTCTAAAATCGAATCAATCGAACCTTCATTGCTTTTTAAGTTTAATTTCGCGCTTTATATTTTCTTCATCATTCCTTCCTCACGCAAGATTTAATCATGTCTGAACTATTGAAGCATAACCAAATTAATTTTAAGGCTAACATGTTTTTTTTATTATTGCGTGCAAAAAAAATTACCACATGCTTTTTACTAACTCACCGTATCTTTTTCACGCCCATCTTCGTATATTTAAGAAATACTGAACTATATGTGAAGTTAACTACATGTTTCTTGGGATCCAGCAATATTGCTAAATGCTAAATATTAATATATTTTTTATCAAAATTAAAAACTAGACTGTTCCGTAAGTATACACAAGACGAGTCATAGGTAATGAACTATATCGGTTGCTTCGTTTTCCAGGTGTAACTCGTCAAGTTGGAGATGCACTGCAGTTGGAGCGGTCTCAGCGCGCGGGTAGGGTGGTCAGCATAGGTATTGCTCCATGGGGCATTGTAGAGGGCGCTCATGAGCTGATAGGGAGGGGCCGGGATGTGCCTTACCACGCTATCGCATCCCCCAGGTAAATTAAATCAAATCTAATCATTTATTTATCGAAATAAGAATATGCAATTCTGTCTGTCTCTCTCTGTCTTCAGCTTACAGTATTTTTTTATCTACCACTGTCGCGTTATGAGTTGCTCTAACGTAGAAGAAACAGACGAAAGAAGTTCCTTAAGGGTGTCTTTTTTTTGGTCAATCTATTTTTTTAATATGATAAGAAAATATGATATGATATTTTCTAGAAATAGCTTGGATGCGGTTATCTCAATCTTAGAGGTAGATAAAAATAAATAAATGTCTTCACGCAATTCCCAATACAGGGGTAGACAGAGGTGTTTAGACAATTAAGTCCCTTCGACCCACCTGCCACCAAAGATATTTTTGGAACCACGTGACAGGTGGTGAGCCCGTCGCCGTCTTTATGTCCAAGCTAACGATATAATTCGTACATAAGTTTTTGAAAAACCCACTGGTACGAGCCTGCTACCTGGGGATCGAACTCGGACCCGACCCGACCACTCGGCTATCGTGACTTTAAATTTCTTAAAGGTTACTGTGATTAATATATTTATTTATATTATAATGATCTTTCCTATAAATACTAAGAAGTTCGTAATAAACTTACCGACCCGAAAGTCGTCCAGCCAAAAACTATTATGCCTCTCTAGAACTGAAGTTTTTTTGGCTTGTATATTCCACTACCTAGTCCAATTTTAAATCTAAAACATCCATTATCTCAATCATACAAAAAATTCATCCAAATCGTTCTTTACGTTTAGGGGCTTCTGTTACCACACACATATTCACTAATTTAGTGTTAACTGCATTATTCTAATAATCTTATATATAAAATTTCCTTGTCACAATGTTAGTTACCGTACTCCTCCGAAACGGCTTTACCGATTTTTACCAAATTTTGTATGCGTATTCAGCAGGTCTGAGAATCGGCTACTATCTATTTTTCATACCCCTAAGTGATAAGGGTTTTTCACCCTTAACATTTTTTTAAAAGTTTTAGAATAATTTTATATTTTATTATGATACAGCATACAAAAATACATACAACCCTAAATTTTCACCCCTCTACGATCATCCCCTATTTTTATATGGCAAAACAACGTTTGCTGGGTCAGCTAGTATAAATTAAAAATTTATTCCAGGTCCATCCCCAGGTAGACTCGTACCAATGGTTTTTTTTTCCAAATACTTATGTACGATTTAATCGTTGGCTTTGACATAAAGACAGTGACGGGGTCACCACCCGTCACTTTGTCCCAAAAATACCTTCGGCGAAAGGTGGGTCGCATCGACGTAATTGTCTAGACGACTGTAAAAAAAAAAAAAAAAAAAATACTAGTCGAAGGGGTAGACAGTCTAGACGACTGTCTACCCCTGAATTGGGAATGGCGTGAAGATAATTTATTTTAATTTTTTTTTACATATCGTTGGTTTAATTTTTAATATTATACCTAACTTTCATATTTAATAAAAATAAAAAAATATAAATATCTTCACGCAATTCCCAATACAGGGGTAGACAAAGGTCAAGTCTAGACAATTAAGTCCCTTTGACCCACCTTCCACCGAAGATATTTTCGGGACAACGTGACAGGTGGTGAGCCCGTCGCCGCCTTTATGCCCGAGCCAACGATGAAATTCGTACATAAGTTTTTGAAAAACTCATTGGTACTGCCACCTGGGGATCGAACTCGGGTCTCTCGACTCGAAATTCCGACCACCCAACAACTCGGCTATCGTGACTTGATCTTCATATTTAATGCATAAAGTAATCTCCTAAGTGCTGTTCAAATAAACAGTTGATAGATCCTTTGAGTATAATTTTATAAGACGTATCTCGTTTCTTAATGTCTTTATTGAAAATTCTGGTCTATTCTTATGGCAGTAGAGTTTACTAAGTTGAGTTTTTAATATTTTCTTATGCATATCAAAAAAAAAATACTTTTATATACTGTTTTATTAAATAGTAACCCAATTGTCGATATCGTTAACGAAGTAGGTATCGATGAGCTCATTAAATTTACTCCAGGAGGTAACTTCAAGCTAGAAGAGAGGCAATAAGTTTTATATCACTTTCACTTCTTTAAAATAACGATAAATTATCGATATATTTAAAAGTCGAGTGGTCGGACGATAGAATTTTTTTGTCGAGAGACCCGAGATCGATCCCCAGATGGCAGGCTCGTACCTATAGGTTTTTAAAATAATTATGTACGAATTACATCGTTGGCTTGGACATTGACACGGCGATGGGCTCACCACCTATCACGTTGTCCCAAAAATATCTTCGGTGGAATGTGGGATGAAACGACTTAATTATCTAGACCTCTGTCTACCACTGCATTGGGAATGGCATGAAGATATTTTTTACTTTTTTGAAATAGTAATTTTACAAATAAATCTCCTTACAAAAAATTTCCTTACATCAAAAATAATTCTTACATCAATTACAGTTCGTTAAAAATCACTTATATTAGGTATATAAAATTCGACCTTATTCGCAATACTGGAGTGGTCTAGGTAATACAATTCTTTCGAACCACATAGCAACATAGCTTTTTTTTGTAACAACGTGTCAGGTGGTGAACTTGTTGTGTCATCGTCTAAGCAATCGATACTAATTATACTAATAAGACTTGGTAAGCCTTCCTTATCCTTCTTCATCCATTGCTTTACCATCTGGATTAAATAAACGTCAAAACATTCTTTTTATTTTTAAATTATAACTATGATTGTGATTTTAACAAAAACATAAAAGACGGTTTGAAAAAGGCTATTTATTAATTGAACAATGGCATGACGATTTTTGAAGGCTGTACTCGTGCAAACAACGCATTATGATTTCTGTACAAAGCCTTACGAATACAAAAGTAGTCCGTCACGCCGTTTGATCCAAACGATTTGCTTAATTCCTTCATTAAATGAAAGGGTTCAATGCAAAGATTTGTTATCAATATGCATAAGTTTTAATTAAAAATAACAATAACAAAAATTTCAAAAATGTGCTCAATCAAATTGCAGTAGCATTGGAAAACAGCTAACTTTAACCCTTTTCAATTTATAACAAACACATTTTCTTCTCATACAATTTTTATGTTTCCATAGCCTTTATTCTCTAGTCTCCGGTTCTAATTGAGCTATCCGGTCCGTGGGCTTAATTACACTCGCTGGAATGAACTTTTTTTAGTTCTTTGATTGATTGAGTTGGAAGGAAATTAGGTGCGAACTGTCGACTTGACCTTGAACATTACACAATAGAATAGGTCCCCGCGTGTAATATTATTTAAAAAATAATAATATTTTATCACATTCCTTACATTAAACGCAATAAACGATTTACAAAAAAAATTAAAGCTTAAACTATTATTATAATAGCCGAGTGGTTGGGTTATTTCAAAACCTATATACGGTTTATATTGTTGGCTAAGCCATTAGAAGAGAGAAAGAGCTCAAGGCTCAGCAAAAGGTGGGTAGAAAGGACTTAATTGCCTAGGCCTCTTGCTACCCCCGTTGGGAATGAGTTGATCTCTCCTATGCTATTTCTAATATTTCTATGTTCAACATTTCCCTTGTTAAAAAAATTTACACCTACGGAGTTTTTGTCACCTATTTTTCCATTACATGATGAAGCGGAGGTTTAAATTTAATAATAAAGTGTGTAAAAACAAAAAGAAAGCAAGGTGGACCATCACAATACTTACTTACTTAACGATCTGGTAAAGTTTACTGCAGAAAATATCCGCTTATGAAGACGATTTACCAGAAAGTAAAAATGTTACTCTTGGCAAGCGGTGGTCGATAGATACATCGCACATTATGCGTTGATGTTTGTCGTCTGATAAATTTCAAGATGGCTGTATCGCCAGTAGCCATTGTCAAGGCTTTTCTTTCAGTCGACACCCACAGAAAGAATGAAGACGGTAAATTATTACGCGGATACCATACAGCATGTATTAAAGTATTACAACGTAATTTATTTTTAATGAAACAATGAGGTTAGTAAATCGAAAAATTTGGGTCGACTATAACATGACAAATGTATATGCGGTAATCACTTACCATCACGTGAGTCACCTGCTCGCTTGCCTCCCTTTTCTATAAAAAAAAAGACTGTCTCCTCACGGCTCCTTGAAAGAAATCAGACCCTCCTAGAAGAAATGAATTGAGCCTTGTGGAATATTTAGGGAGGATGGTAAGAGACCCGACGGCTTGACTTTAGTCGCTTGGTAGAGAGGCAAAGCTCTTGTGTCGATACATTAGCGGCCTCTCACATCAAGGGTACTTCGATAAAGGCCGAGGCGGCATCAGAGGCAGCTGAATCGGGTAAATGGCGGGAATACGAGTCTTTGAAAGGAGACTATATATTTGTTCCAATTGCCGTGGCCGGTCCGTGTGGTCCGAGCGCGATGCATTATCTAAAGGAATCCGCGACTGGTCGTAGCTGCTGGTGACAAGAGACAGCATTCTTGGTACCATGCCACGAAGAGTAGAGCTCTATGATTATAATAGATTTTAGTTCATAAATATTGTAAATATTAACATAGTTTTGTTTCTGTAAGTGAAGTATTGTTCATACCATTTAAAAAAAATTTATCTTTAATTTAATAACAAAAAGTTCTGCTATATTATATGATTTAAAAATTCAATAAACATTGCATAATAAAGGTGTAGATGGAGTTATCGTATTAATGTTCCGTTGCTGTAAAGTTGCGGGCATTGAGCTGGAAGTTAGAATATCTTCCGGTAGATTCGCCTAAGCCATAACAGGTGAAATAAAAGAGAGAGGTGTTTTTAAAGATATAACCTAAAGATAAACTTTCCACTCAGTTTGTGGAATAGTATTATGGAATATTCGAAAATAGTCTGAAACATTCGCTTCTGATTAGAAATGAATATAAAATATAGTGAATAAGAATAAGTTACGAGAGATGTTCGTGACTTTTAAAGGGAAAACTGAAGTGAAGTAAGTAAGTCTCACAAGTAGCTTTCGACACCATGACAGATAAAAAGAAGTGAATGTTCCCCGTGCGAAACCAAATGGGTCGCTAGTTCCAATATAAAAATTAATATTGTAACTAGCTGAACTTATTTGTTTTGCAAATAAATAAAATAAATCACTGTAAGTATTTTACATTAGACTATTATTTTTTCACATTAAACTGATATAATAAATATATATTTTCACGCCATTCCCATACAGGGGTAGACAGAGGTCTAGTCTAGACAATTAAGTCCCTTCGACCCATATTCCACCGAAGATATTTTCGGGACAACGTGACAGGTGGTGAGCCCGTCGCCGTTGCTAAACTAAAAACATTAATAAAAAAGTTAATCGTATCGTGAAATCAAAACATACGATTAAAATCAAAATTTTAATTTAAAATGAACCATTTAATTCAATTTTGTATTGAGTACTTACACGAAAACCCATAAAAAAGGGACAGTATCTTAATACAATGAAAAATATCTACAAAAAACCTTCCAATCCGTTATTTTATTACTCCGCGCGAAGTGGCCATAAACAGAAATATCCTGGGAGCGAAAAGTAGACATAAAGAAGCAACAAGTTGTAAAAAGGCTCGTAAGATTGGCTCGCCATCGAAGGGACTAGAAGGGTCGTACAATTCATCAATGATATTTTCGAAACAAAATTAAAATTTTATATCGATATTAAACCGTTTAGTTTTCGTTTTAACACGCTTTTATTATGCAATTTTTTATTGATTTTGAAGCATATAAGTTATGCTGAGCTTTCTGTTACTAAATTACAGAAAAATGGTGTTTGCGATATATATATATATATATATATATATATATATATATATATATATATATATATAAGTCACGATAGCCGAGTTGCTGGGTGGTCGGAAATTCGAGTCGAGAGACCCGAGTTCGATCCCCAGGTGGCAGTACCAATGAGTTTTTCAAAACTTATGTACGAATTTCATCGTTGGCTTGGACATAAAAGGCGGCGACGGGCTCACCACCTGTCACGTTGTCCCGAAAAATATCTTCGGTGGAAGGTGGGTCAATAGGGACTTAATTGTATAGACTTGACCTCTGTCTACCCCTGTATTGGGAATTGCGTGAAGATATTTATTATTTATTTTTATATATATATATATGTATATATATATATATATATATATATATATATATATATATATATATATATATATATATATATATATATATATATATATATATATATATATATATATATATATATATATATATATATATACATATAGTAATTTTAAATCTTTTTATATATGCCTGTTTTGGAATCGACGCCATCTAATTTTTGAACGGCTTATACATTGGTCGTACAGTGTATAATATTATTTCTGATATTTTTCAATATGGCTATCCCATCATCTGTTGGTAACCATTGCTGGTTTTAAGCTTTTCCCATAGTCCCGACTCTTCTCTTACGTCTGCCACGGGAAGAAATTAGGGGGAATCGTCAGGCCGCTTCCACACGGCATTAAACAGGTTTTAAAATTATTGTTTATTTCATTTCTTAGATCTAAGCTGGCTGTCCTCAACAATCGCCATGCGTACTTCTTACTCGTTGACAATGGATCCGTGGGGCGCTACGGTGCCGAGATCGTGCTGCGGAGAAAACTGGAGAAGTACATCGCTGCGCAGAAACTGCACCCTTGTGAGTGTTTGTTTTATGCTATTTGTATAGTATTTAGCTATTAAAAATAAGTATTTTATCATTTTTCCCATTTCCTTCAGAAAGATTATTCTTTTACCAAAATTGATCATGTTATAAGTTTTTCCTTTTTTATTGTGAATGATTACAATTTTAAAAATATATTTCGAAATGGTTTGGGTTACGGTCTGCGAGTTTTGATGTCACAGGTTCTATCGCTGATGGGGCTGGCACATCCGAAAAGAACAAAAGCCCTTAAGTAAATAAAAAGGTCGAGTCTGCTATCGATTATTGTCGTAACCCATTCCAGAAGCATCGCCAATCAGTTAACAGTAATAGAATAGGAAAGAACAGGAAAAATAGAGTGATTACCAGAAATACTATTAATATTCTTTAGCATCAATAGTATTCTTCAAAAAAATATATAAATATTCACATATTTAATATAAGAAAAATGTTTAAAGTCAATACGATCCGCTAAAACACATTAATCTTTCTAAAACAATATTCCACAATAGCTTCAATATCCCTGATTTAGAACACGTTTAAATTCGTGTATCAGCTTGTGAACACGTAAAGTTGTTGCAGTAAAACAAATTTATATCGCTTTATATGCATGTCGTTAATAACAAGACTAAATTGTCCATACAAATCACTTTTAATTTCGCAAAGTGCACTCCCGAGTAGAAAATTTCAACGAAATTAAAAGGAGTACCTACAACGTTTTTCATTAGAGTACTTTAAAGTACATTGTTTACACAGAACTTTTTCTACACATTGTTTCTAGGTTGGTCTACACATTATTGTGTTCTAATACAAAGTTTGCGATTTATAATTTCTTTAAACTATAGTTAAATTCAGTCTTTGAGAGTTCTCTCTATTCCGTTCAATTCAACGACTTATTTAATAAAAATAATTTTTATAAATCTGTTGCGAAGCAAACAATCAAAAGCAAAGGCAAAATAAATGCAAAAAATACTACTTTTAAAAAATGTTGTAAAAATGTTTATGACACAATAATAATTACAGATAAAATTCTATTTGAAATAAATTTCATTTCAGTTTTACATTTTAATTTTATAAATGCACATACTTAACATTAATTATTTTCTCGTCTAATGAAGACTGGCCAATTTAATTAAATTCAAAACATTCCTATAAAATTTTCTTCTCGTTTACTCGCTAATTAAAAC
Source organism: Sericinus montela (assembly GCA_029286605.1). NCBI lineage: Eukaryota > Metazoa > Arthropoda > Insecta > Lepidoptera > Papilionidae > Sericinus > Sericinus montela. Next base: position 718,310 of record JAGSMR010000078.1, on the reverse strand, counting down.
TTATTCGTTTAAATATTTAAGCTTTTAACAATTTTCTAAAAGAAAAGTAAAATACGAAAAAACTATTTGAAAACTTCTTTCTTTACATTAAATTAAAGTAAATAAAGAATCTGTTAATACTTAAGGTCGATTTTTTTTCTTTGCTATTCTTTTAGTGTATACAAAAGTATAGAATGTACAACTACTGTTACCGTTACCAGCGTTTTGACCATAGATAACAAAATTGCGCAATTGAAACCCAGATCAGGTTTTTTCTCCATGGATTCATTCACCCGTCGTTCTGCACCTAAAGTGTTATTCTTTTATTAACAAGTTTAGTGTGCCGATCCCATGATCGATCCTGTGTCACAAGTTTTCTTTAATTTTAACGAGCACCCTCAGTATCAAGCTATGGCTTTATCGCGAACTCCAGGCGCTAAATACTGTGCAATCTCTCGCAGACACACATTCATCGACGCCGGTGGTGTGCTTGGTGATAGAAGGGGGTACGAACACTGTGCGCGCGGTATTGGAATACGTGACCGACATACCGCCCGTGCCGGTGGTGGTGTGCGATGGCAGCGGCAGAGCGGCAGACCTCATCGCCTTCGTCCACAAGTAACTTCCAAATTATAAATAATAATATAATAACTACATAGATAGAGACAACAGTAAGTAGTAGTCAAGCATGTCATGGAATCTGAACGTAAGCACCACATAAACCAGTCCCGAACTTGAACCCGGGACCTCAAAGCTGGCGACACCGTGAAAATCGGTGCGTAACGAATTGCGACTCGTCCACGTAGGTGTACATTCCAAATCCCATGCTATTCTGATTCGCACATGCATACTGCACGTGTACATTGGCTACCGACAGATAACCATCACGAAAAATACCAGATCAAAATAAAGCGGACAGCGTTTAAGGTGAGATGTGTCTGGTACCGCGATCGCCAACTCTCTTGTACGGGAGAGACCTATATCCTGCAGTGGACTTGACAGGCCACTATAATGATGATGATGATTTCCGTAAAGGTCAAATTTCTCCGTGAGCGAGTGGTATTTAAACCGCTATGCAAGCTTGATCACTCATGTATTAGTATACTCGTAGATATATAAACTAACGGCCTGTAGAAGTTCTCTGCAGGGTACGCACCTTTGGAGCATCTCCCTTCATCAGCCTGTAAAACTTTTGTTTGATATTGGATGGAGATGGTTATACCGCCATCTGTCGGTAGTCAAACACAGGTTAAAGGCTTCTCTCGAAGTCACTTTCTACGGCACCTATGGGAAGAAAGAGGGATGATGTTTTCTTCCTCCGATACCACACTTTCCCTCAAATCAGTCTCGCTTGGACGTTTTCGCGAAGTCATCTTATAAAATATTTCGTCTTCATTCTTAGATACGCGTCCGAAACCGGAGAGCAGACAGTGTTGGAGTCGATGAAAGATTACCTCATTAGTACTATCCAGAAGACGTTCGAGGTTGGATTGCAACAAGCGGAATGCCTCTACAGCGAACTGCTGCAGTGTACAAGAAAAAAGAACTTAGTAAGTGCAACGAGGTGGTGCTTAATCTTTGCAGCAAAAGATATTTACTTGCCAGCAACGGTCCATTTAAAACAAATATTTTCTTACAAATAAAGGAAAATAGTTGTTGTTTATTATCTTGACGACCCGATTGCCTAGTTGGTAGTGATCCTGCCTTCAAAGCTTACTAGGAAAATATTTGTATGTAGAATATGAATTTTAGATTTTTAAAGTCACGAATACTTATATTAATTTATGGATATTAATTTATGCGTATATTACACTGTTGGTAATCAGACATTGAGACGACAATATGTTTACCAATTCACCATCTGTACAAAATAAATAAAATAAATATCTTCACGCAATTCCCAATACAGGGGTAGACAGAGGTCAAGTCTAGACAATTAAGTCCCTTTGACCCACCTTCCGCCGAAGATATTTTCGGGACAACGTGACAGGTGGTGAGCCCGTCATCCTCTTTATGTCCAAGCCGTCTATGTACAAAAACTTATGTACGAATTATTCGTACATAAGTTTTTGAAAACCCTTTGGTATGAGCCTGCCACCTGGGGATCGAACTTGGGTCTCTCGACTCGAAATTCCAACCACCCAACCACTCGGCTATTGTGACACGAAGGATATGAATGTTTTTTTTTTTTCTAGTCACAGATGTTATTACATATATACATACATACATAACGGCCTGTTAAGTCTAAGCGATCGCAGTACTAGATCTCTCGCACCTCAGATACTGCTGCCCATCTTCGGTCTGATTATTTTGATTGATATTTTTAGAGATGGTTATTCCGCCACCTATCGGTTGCCGTTACGATATTCATGGCTGTTTCCCTTAGTCGCCTCTTATGACAACCACGGGAAGGAAGGGAGTGGCAACATTCTTACACTATTACCATACGGTACAGATGTTTATATGAATATTGATTTATGTGTCTGCATTATATTTTGCAAAGGAGTTTCTCAAGAATGATTTGTAATGAATGAATAAATATATATATATATATATATATATATATATATATATATATATATATATATATATATATATATATACATATATATATATATATATATATATATATATATAAATATATATATATATATATATATATATATATATATATATATATATATATATATATATATATATATATGTATATATATATATATATATATATATATATATATATATATATATATATATATATATATATATATATATATATATATATATGGAATGTTCCGCTAACGGCTCTTTGTTTCATCGCACGACGCTTTATATATTTTTCAATACCTCCGCTATATATTGAATACTTTCACTGTTTTACTAATATCTAATGTATTCTTTATCTTAACGCATTTTCCAATTTTGGTAGACAAACGACGGGAAAATCGAGTTCTTTATAATATATTTATATTAATATCCGTGTTCGATTACAAATATTCATATTCATTACATTAACGTTTGGCCCTAACCAGATCCGATAAAGCAACCCTTACAAGATTCAGATTCAGATCAGCTAGCATTCGGCTATCGTGTAACTATTGTAGTTACGCCGATTCGATGACGCCGAATCGTTTATTGTACGAGTAGTTATATTTAGAAATACTATAGGGATAGTCATAGATAGCATGCAAATTGGCATGCTATCCTCGACGTCAAACGCACTTGACGGGCCTTCTATATCTCCTAGAGCTAGATGAAGTGAAAATTAGTCGACTTTATGAAATATGTTTGCAAATTAATTGCAAGTACTTCATATTAATTTTTTTAAAGAATTTTCTTTCACGCGCTTTATCATCAGCCTTATTTTTTATTTTATAAATTTATGTACACACAATACGTTATATATACACATTTTATATAACGTATAAACAATATACTTATTCCAAAAACCGAAGTATCTTCCAGCAGACCCACACAGGAATGAAAAGTGATACAATAAACAAACTAAGTACATATGATATACAAATAATACACAGAATATATAAACCTACATACTACATATTATCATATAAGATATATATCTTTATTTATACATAAAGAAATACATATAATATAACACATATCTATAACTCATGAGGTATAATATATGAGATTAAGATAATGCCAAGTAGTATTCTTTGACGCGTTTCTTAAACGACAGAAAGACAACCTTCGTTAACGCCATCGTTGTCCCTCCATAGTTATGACTTAGAGATCTTCAAGAAGAGGTTAATTATTTCCTAAAGGCCAGCAATCAAAATTCTATGTGATCTATGTGAAATGTAATGAGAATCCACCATAGCCTGATTTGTGAGTTTAGTATTTTGCAGACAAACACGACACGACAGCTGAGTGATTGAGTGATCGGCATTCGAGTCTCTAGATTCGAGTTCGTCCCCAGGTTGGCTCGTACCAAAGGGTTTTTTTTAAACTTGTCTACGATTTATATCATTGGCTTGGACATAAAGATGGTGCCATGCTCAGCAGTCGTCACGTTATTCCAAAAAAGTATTCGGTGGAAAGTCGAAGGATCGAAAGGACTCAATTGTCTCGGCCTCAGAATTGAGATTGGCGTGGAGAGCAGACAAAAAGGCTGGGTTTGACTTTAGGAGAAAGATAATAAAATCTCTGCCACATCCCTTTAAGCTTTATCCTAATTTAATTTAAACCAATTACTCGCTTAAGTGACCACGTCATTTCACGGATAGAGGACTTCAATGGACGCTCCCATAATATTTGTAAGCTTCTAATCTCATATTAATCGCGGGTCACGGAGGCCGGTTTCTTTATGGAACTTATTATTTATATAATATAATATAATAACTTCAAGCAGTTCCCAGGTGGTCCGAGTCACGGGGTGACCCCGTGACCACGGTTGCTGTAAAGCATCCGAAACGTCGGGAAATAAAAATAGTTTGTAAAAACTAATTAAAAACGCGATAAAATCCGTAAATCGTTTTATTTTAAATGTGTAGTATTCGCGTGAATACAAGACATCATTAAGTAATACAGTTGTTTAAATTTTCCCTTTGCCCCCAGATCACTGTCTTTAGGATCCAGGAGCGCGCTGAAGGCGGTGAAGTGCAGGAGTTGGATCAGGTCATATTAACCGCGTTGTTCCGCGCCCAGCACCTGTCGCCCAGCGAGCAGCTCTCCCTGGCCTTGACCTGGAACCGAGTGGACATCGCCAGGTCGGAGATCTTCGTGTACGGCCAAGAATGGCCACCGGGTAAGTGAAGTTATGACGGACCATTGTGCTCACGGTCAGCCAGTTTTATATTAAGTAAAATAATAATAAATAATACATACACAGATAGAGACAACATCGCATACATTGCTCTGAACCCAAGGTAAGCAGCTTAAGCACTTGTAATATGGAATTACTAACAACGAAGGTACCATAAACACCCAGACCCTGATAAGATGTAGATAAAATTGTTTTCTACAAATGACCCGACCGGAATCGAAACCGGGATCTCAGCTGTCGACACCTTGAAAACCGGTGTGTACGCCACTCGGAGGTCGTTATATAAGTAAATTACTTATATTGTTGATTTTTTAATTAGTCATTAATTTAACTAAACTCGCTTTTATCCCGATGTGCAACATGTAATAAAAATATTTTTAGTTTATATGTTAGATACCATGCGAAGGTTAAACACTGTTTAGGTCTTATCAAGGTTAGCATATAGATGTACTTATGTACAACTTTTTAAAGAAAATTTTTTCCTATTACTAACTCCCCCATTTTAAGTAAGTGCAACAATACGACGCGAAAATCATTCAGTTACCAAGTCACTGTAAATGACCAAGACACTTACGTGATTGTTTCAAATAAAAAATATATATGCTTTAATTAACATTTAATATTTTTTTCTTCAAAGGTGCATTGGATGAAGCAATGATGCAAGCTTTGGAGCACGATCGAATAGACTTTGTGAAGCTTCTGCTGGAGAACGGAGTATCCATGAGGAAGTTCTTGACTATACCGAGACTGGAAGAGCTCTACAACACAAAGAGCGGCCCAAGTAATACCTTACGATACATACTGAGGGACGTGAGACCTCACTTGCCCAGGGGCTATGTATACACTCTCCATGATATTGGGCTCGTCATAAACAAACTTATGGGAGGCGCATACAGGTGAATAGTTCTAAAATAATCTTTCCTACTTAAGGTTTCATCAATACTTTGTAATCAGATTCTATTTATTGTGATTTTATTATTAACATTGCACATTTATCTAGATAGGTTTCTCGCTGAATATTATTTTACGCACTACAAAAATTTTATTGAGGGAAATTCATTTAAAAATATTGATCACTGCGCCTCAAACTTTTCACAATGAATCTTTTACAAAATATGTTTATACTTTAGTAGTTTTTTTGATAAATTCCTTACTTGTCGATCCAATTATTCTTAATTCAAATAAAGCTTTACTGTCGATGGTGAAAAACTTTAATAAGATAATAAGATTTATAAAAAAAAAAAACAGGTAAGCCTACATAAAGTTTAATTCTCGCGTTATTAATACATAATACTTAACTTTTATAAAGATGAAGTTGTTAAAAAGAGGTAACATATACCTTTTTATATTTGAATACGGAATGGTGCAAAGTAATTGTTCAATGACAACTTTACAATGAATTTCCGCAAAGTGACGCCTGAGTCAATGAACTATCTGTTCTAAGGTGTTACTACACTCGTCGCAAGTTCCGTCCGATCTACGCGAAGGTGATGAACAAGAGTGTGAATGTGCACCGCAACAGCGCCTCCTTCACCAGGCACAACGCGGGCGGCCTCTCGCTCATCACCGGCTTCATGCCCGTCACCTCTGAAATGGCGCTCTTCGACTATCCATTCAATGAACTACTCGTAAGTTATCCTACAGTTGTAATAAAATATGTTCACGTTCAATAACGCAAAACTAGGATAGACAGAGGTCCGGACAATTGAGTCCTTTCGACCCATTGTCACTGAAGACAACGGACAACTAGACAGGTGGTTAGCCCGTCTCCGTCTATATGTCCAAGCCATAATTTTTTTTCAAAAATTATGTACGATATAAATCGTACATAATTTTTGAAAAAAAGAAAACCATGGTTGGCTTAGACGTAAAGACAGGGACGTCCCCGTCGTTGTCCCATAAAATGTCTGCGGTGGATGGAAGGTGGGTCGAAAGGACTTTTCTGTACTTCTTGGACTTTGTACCTCCGTCTACAGATATAATATATTAGAAGAAATATTATTTATTTTTATATATATATATTATATTATTAATAAATTATATTCACGCCACACTAAGGAAATTGTCGTTCGACATTCTTTAAAAACAGTTTGTGTGAAATTAACATGACTTCCGTGCACCCAGATGTGGGCAGTACTAACCAAGCGGCACCAAATGGCGCTGCTGATGTGGACGCACGGCGAGGAGGCCTTGGCCAAGTCACTGGTTGCATGCAAACTGTACAAGGCAATGGCTCACGAAGCGGCTGAAGATGACATGGAGACCGAAGTCTACGAGGAGTTAAGGCATTACGGAAAAGAGTTTGAAACTAAAGGTACCAATCACTTGATTAGTCACGCAATTCTTTTTCAATTTATTCTTCACGCAATTCCCAATACGGGGGCACACGGAGGTCTATTCTAGACAATTAAGTCCCTTTGATCCGCCATTCACCGAAGATATTTTCGGGACAACGTGACAAGTAGTGAGCCCGTCGCCGTCTTTATGTCCAAGCCAACGATATAAGTCGCACATAAATCTTTGAAAAACCCATTGGTACGATCCTGCCACTTGGGGATCGAACTCGGGTCTCTTGACTCTAAATTCCGACTACCCAACGAATCGGCTATCGTGACTTCAACTAAAAAGAACATTATTAGAATTTTGTGTACACTAAAATCTAATCATGTTGGAGGGAGAAAAATGTTTTGTGGATTTAGGTAATTGCAAATATTTAACCTCGTGTCGAGATTAAGGAATAAATGAACGGAATATTTGCCAGATTTCGAACGTAAAAGCAGAAGTTTTAATTGCGCTTTCCACAACTTATACTGTTATATTAGAGTTTTGGAAACTCGTATAATACTGCCTATGACGTTTAGCGAGACTTGGTAAACGTTTAGAAGTTTATTAATATTCTAATCGCTCGTTTATCAAAGTTTCGTTTAAACATAAAGTGGATAGAAATTCACGATAGCCGAGTGTTTGGTTGATTGGAGTTCGTGTCAAGAGTCCCGAGTTCGATCCTCAGGAGGTAGGCTCTTAGGCCAATGTGTTTTATCAAAACTTATGTACGATTTATATCGTTGGCTTGGACTTAGAAGATAAGCTCACGACCTGTAACGTGGACAACGTTAAGACAAGATAATCTCTGGTGAAATGTGGTGAAAAAGGATTAAATAGTCTATACTGCTGGCTACTCCTGTTTCGGGCAATGCGTGAAGATATAATGATATAAAATGGATAATTTATTATCGATCTTTTAACAGTGAAAATTTATAGGTTAAGATTAACCACAATTCTATTACTATGGATTATTTTAATCATCGTCTACTTCACAGTTATAAATGTGATTGTTGAGAAATATTTGATATAAAATATTATTCATTTACAACATTGTTTTGTACACGCATAATATATCCAACTTCTAGCTTTATAATATAAATATGATTGTAACTCTGTATAATGATGAATTTCGATGAAATATGTTATGAAGGACCCTGGGGAAGAATATAGGACACTTTAAATCCCGAAAACAAAAACAACTTTATGAGAAAATATGTTTTCACGCGGACAAACGTGTAAGAAATAGCTAGTATGACGTCCTTCGTGGAGAACTGACGTGCATACTGGTTTTCAAGATGATGTCAGCTCTAAGTTTTCGGTTCCCAGATGGGTCAGTGTAGAAAACCACTTTTTCTACATTTTCTTGGGTCTAGGTGTTCGTGGTAATTGAGTTGTTTCATAGCTAATAATAAATAAATAAATATCTTCACCCAATTCCCAATACAGGGGTAGACAGAGGTCTAGTCTAGACAATTAAGTCCCTTTGACCCACCTTCCACCGAAGATATTTTCGGGACAACGTGACAGGTGGTGAGCCCGTCGCCGTCTTTATGTCCAAGTCAACGATATAATTCCTACATAAGTTTTTGAAAAACTCATTGGTACTGCCACCTGGGGATCGAACTCGGGTCTCTTGACTCGAAATTCCGACCACCCAACCACTCGGCTAAAGTTGTTTCAGATTCCATAATACACGTGCTTTACCTAATTACTTTAGGGTCAGATCAATGTATGTTGTATGTATGTATATTCTCCTCATCTATATATGCATAGTATATGAGAAATAAACAAATTTACCAATACATTACACATACATTACATTGTTGATTGGATATAAAGACTGCGACGGACTCACCACCTGTAACGTTGCCTCAAAAATGACTTCGGTCTAGTCCTCTGTCTTCCCCTGTATTATAAACGGCGTCAATATATTTTATTTAATTCTGTTGTACCTAACAGCGTTGGAGCTGTTGGACTACTGCTACCGTCAAGACGACGACCAAGCGCAGCAGCTGTTGACGTGCGAACTACAGAACTGGTCCGGACAGACATGTCTCAGTCTCGCGGTCGCCGCAAACCATCGCGCCTTGCTCGCACACCCTTGCTCCCAGATCATCCTCGCCGACCTGTGGATGGGAGGATTGAGGACGAGAAAAAACACCAACCTCAAGGTGATTGTCCAACGCATCATCTCACAAGTTCTGTTATTCTCTTTTTTTCCCGTTCACTTTATTAATGCACAGACCTGTCGTCATTGGCACGTCGATGTAGAGGTAATGTTAGAGATTAACTCTTAACTTGAACGATCGTAATAAGCGGTTACGAGATATAGATGTCTATGTGTCAATTAGCTTTAACGACAGAGACGCATGCGTTGCAGTTCATGATGGCGACTATTCAATATGAACTTTTTTCTTTTCAGTCGGCTCGGTTGCCAGTTACAGCAACAGTTTTATTTGAATTTTCATAGTCAATAAAGTTTCGTCCGAACAGTTTCGTGATTTCTATGGAATTTAAAATTTTATTAGTTCGGAAACTTATTGTAATACTGACATTTCATTACAGTTATTTTACTGAGAATTATTTAGAGAACTATTAGTAATATTTAAATCACTGTATTTATTGACAAGTTTCTAATTTTAGACGTAAAGAAAATATAAATCCTGGCCACATATTACAATTGACTCATCGAAACTTTTTGGTGATTCTGTGATAAAGTTGAAAATCGAATAGTCGACGTCATTGAATCTTTCGATTAGCTAAACGTAGCATGTAACGCTTTAAGTAAAAGTGAATTAGCATCGATCGAGCAGCGTTTCCTTTGCCACATCGGCTTTGTCGTCATGTCTGAAGGTAATTCTGAGCCTGGTGTGTCCGCTGTACATACTTCAACTGGAGTTCAAGTCGAAGGAGGAACTGCAGCTAATGCCGCAGACGGAAGAGGAGCATATGGAAAACGAGAGTATGGAAGACGATAGAAGCACCAAGGACCCGAACGATGCCGAGGTAAAGTTTTGTGTTTAGTTGCTTCCCATTTTGGCTTCAACACAAATTGAGTTAGGAGACGTTTACTAACACTTTCAATTGTATCTATTAGCATAACTTATTATTTTATAAAATGATTCCTTAACTTAATGCATAATAAACTCATTATATTACTAAAATATTTTCAAAGATAATCATTTATTTCATTCAAATCCAAAAAAAAAAATTATATTTTGCACTAATTCGACTTTCATTAGAACTTAAAATTTATGCTATTAGACGTAACCCGTTAATATTACACGTACAAATTTAATACAGTAGCAATATTAACGTATATTCAACAAAAACTCTTTAAAAATGTACATTAATTTAAAAAAAAAAGAAGGCTAATCGGATGGGGCGGTTGTATATAAAAGTAAACATTGCGTTGTATTAATGTAGGTTGGCGTAGTGAAACGGCGCACTCTTTCTATCAAGAAGGTTATTCCTCCCGGGCAACAGAGTAATCCAACGAAGGTAGAATCAGTTCGGCCCTTAAGTCACCACGTTGTCAATGTAATACGAACACAATACTGCACGATTGAAACAGCTTTACACTTCGTTAACACGAAACTCCCAATTGTGCCGTGTCTGTTGAAACTTTGTTATATTCAGTTGATTTTTGTTTTCATTTACGATTATCGTTTTTTTTTTCAATTTGAAATATAAGTAAAATATAATCTATAAATTGCAGTTCCTTCCACTATTTTTTTTTTTGTTTGCTTTATGTAAAAATTTCCTGCACCCGGTCCTTGCAAAAGTAATGCCTTTGTTCATTAATTTATGTAAAGTTTAATTGTAAATCCTAAATTGTATTGTATTGTAAATTTGTGAATTGTAAATGTATTGAATTGTATTGTAATCAACAACCAAAACCTTGAAACATTATCTTAAAGTAATCACCAATGAAACTCATTACTAGTATCCTAATATTTCTATATTTTGTTGACTTATAAAAATATAAAGTTCTATTAAATAAAAAAGAAATCTACGAAATCAACTAATACCGGAGGGATACGTACTCGCGACCTCCGACGTACTGTGACGGTGATCTCAACTCCTAACCACCACGTCTTACACGTATCAGTTGAAATTTTATAAATCTGTTTCGTAGGCCTCTGGCTAGATAGCCCTAATTTTAACCTATGTAAACATCTACACTACTACTACTACTATAAAGCCATTTTGAATGTCTCATTTATTGAATCACAAGAAGATCAGCATTGGTTACATGCTTTAAAAATCAATTAAAATGCATTAAACTTCTGCTACTTTTATACATTTAAAAAATCATTTCACCAGCATAAGTCTCATTTGATATCAAATTTATATTGAGTATTAATTGATTTTAACTTTCTCTCCAATATTTAATAGTATTACATATATTCGAAATTAATTCATACATTTAAACTTTTCCTTTACCCGATCTCGAAGTAGTATATGTTTTTTTTTTGTGTTCTTATTTTATTTTATTTTTGTAACACAAAATAATAATAACTCTAAATTATTACACCAAATACCACAGCAATCTTGTGTTAGTATGCACACCGCTGGAATAAGACCGCTCCAATGCAATACGTCTATTTATTATGTCATTATATTCTTTTATTATTTACTTAATTTATTTCCTGGATATATATTTATAGCCTTTATAGATTCCCTATTGGTTTTGATTGAGAATGGATTGCAGACATTCCATTAATTTTTCTGTTTAAGCTGAGCTTGCTTCATGTGTAACTGCTTTATCTTTACTAAACTAAAATTATTTATTACAGTGTTAAGAAATATTAACAATCCTATAGGTTTTACTAACATTAAAATTTCAAGCTTCAGATTTATTGCACTTCTAAAACTTCTGTTAACTAGTTCACTTTTAATTAAACGTCAGTACAAATATCTAGCTTAAAATAACCTATCTAACTTTGAGCATCAGGGCTTTTTTAATCTTATAACACTTGTAATTATCACTGTTTCAAATATATCTATTTCGTCTTTTTCTCTCTTTCTATTTTCTACTACGTGAACATTGTGTGATAATGTTTTTGCGATTTTGTCCGGACTCAAGCAGGCGTTGATTGGCTCAGGAGCCGAATGCGAAACCCGTGTCGATCAGAACGGAAAAGTTGGTAAAATAGGATGGGAGCCATCGTACAGAGAGCTACCGGAGTACTATGCTTCAGAAGACAAAAGGATGAGGCCACTGCGCCTGAGGAAGAAGATCTATGAATTCTTCACGGCGCCTATCACGAAGTTTTGGGCCGATTCAGTAAGTGATTTTTTTTGGTCCAATTTAAGACTGCAAAATACAAATTTAGTCTAAATTGTTCTACTTATTTTATTTTTATACATTCTTTGTTTATAAAAACTAGCACATATAAATTATAGTCCTGTTTTTATAAAATAATAGACTTTTTTTGGACCATGGTTGAGTGGCATCTAGGAATTTTAAAGGGCTCTCAAGGTCGGAGGTTCCAAGTTGGGTGCATGGACTGGTCAATATTCATTTTCTATGTTGCCTCAAGTCAGGTTGTTTATGGTACCTTCGTACTTTATAAATTCATAACACAACTGCTTTAGTAACTTAGTTTGGGATCAGAGCAATGTATGTGATGTTGTACACATTTATTTATTTTATGCCACAGATGCGTTGTTACTATTAAGCTTGATAAATGAGTTTGTGTATTCAACGTAATTTCTTTTCGATATGTATTTATATCAAAGGCATCTAATTTTATGAAACTTGCCTAACGAGTTGACCTTAATCAATAAAAAAATAGGGCGGCTATGTTATGTCGCTTATTGATGAGGGTACGTCATTATGTGAAAGTGAAGTTCATGTCGTTTATAAGGTATATAAAACAAAGTTTATTCCGTTACTGAAACTAACGAGCTGTTATAACTTATATTATTTCTATTCACAAGTCTTTCTTTTATATTACAGTATAACTATGTTTTTTATACCTTTTCGCATTTCCATGACTGGAGTAGTTAGGAGGTTAAACAATTTAATCTTTTCGACTCAAATTTAACCGGAGCTTATTTGACACATAAAAAATGTTCAGACTTTCGCCGTCTTAGTGTCCAAGCTACACGTTTCGAAAAATCGACTGATGCGATCTTTTTTCTGGTGATCAAACTCTGGTCTCTCTATTCAAATTCTAATCACTCAACCACTCGACTGTCGTAGCTGTCATGGTATATTACTCAGATATTATAAGTATCTGACATAAATATAACATGTTAAATAAAGTCAGTAAATTTTTCAGTGCATTATAATGATGACTATGCCATAAATAAAATTGATTTTTTTTTGTATTTTAGTTTTGTTTTTGTTTTCAGTTAAATTTATAAATAATTTCGTAAATAATTTGTGTGTATACCTATAAATATGTACAGCCACATAGGTTGTAGAACTGACAACAGTTGGGGAACGAAGGTTCTCGGGTAGCAACCTCGTACAGGCTAACGTGGTGTAGAACAAACCCCCCACACGAGATGGAGTGACGACTTGCAAAATGTTGCGTGAAATCGATGGCTGCAGGTGGCTGAGGACCGTTCTCTGTGGAAAGTTTTGGAGGAGGCCTATGTGCAGCAGTGAATTTTTGATTGGCTGTAAAGAAGAATAAGATGTGTATTCAAAATATTATTTGTTTCAGATTGCCTACATTCTGTACCTTCTGATGTTTACGTATACAGTATTAGTTAAAATGGGCCTGACGCCATCGTGGCCGGAGATTTATTCTATATGTTATATATTAACGTTCTTATGTGAAAAGATAAGAGAAATTATTACGTCCGAACCAGTTGCTGTTAGGTAAGTCTGCATTAAGACGTTGTTCATTGCGATCTTTAATCTATGACCCATAAAAATGAGATTATAAATGTACATAGTAACATGTAAAATACTCTTATATAGAACGGAAAGAATTTAATAAAAGGTGGTCGGGATTTCGAGTCAAGAGACCCGAGTTCGATCCCCGGTGACAGGCTCGTACCAATTGGTTTAACTTATGTACGAAGTTTATCGTTGGCTTGGACATAAAGACGGCGACGGGCTCACCACCTGTCACGTTGTCCCGAAAATATGTTCGTTGGAAGGTAGGTCAAAGGAACTTAATCGTCTAGACTAGACCTTTGTCTACCCCTGTATTGGGAATTGCGTGAAGATATTTTTTTATTGTATAGATTTGGTTGGACTTTATAAAAAAAGTTATACTGGATCTGGTTAAACTTTTTGGACATGGAACGTAGCGATGGTTCCAGCATTAAGGGCGTACCATTTAATTATTAATGAATTAATGTCGTAATTGGGTTATAATTATATCATTCCGGGATGAGGCAATGTAGAAAAACCATTCTTTCTACATTTTCATGGGTCTGAGGGTTTATCATGTCTTCGTCATTCCATTACACAAGTGCTGATGCAGCTTAGTTTGGGATCAGAGCAATGTATGTGATGTTGTCCCTATCGATGAATGTATTTATTATTTGACAACCTCCGTGAACGAGAGGCGTAAACATCGGTTTTAAGGTGTCGCCATCTCGATGTCCCGGGTTCGATTCCCGGTCGGGTTAATGTAGAAAAACCACTTTTTCTAGATTTTCCCAAGTCTGGGTGCTTGTGTGCCTTCGTTGTTCCCACAACAGAAGCGCTTTAGCATCTTACTTTGGGATCGGAGCAATGTATGTGATGTGTGCCTATCTATGTATGTATTTATTATGCTCTTTAATTTTAGACATAAGTTCAGTGTGTGGGCCTGGAATATGTGGAATATTTATGACGCGGGTTTTATTATATTCTTCCTCGTCGGCTTGGCCCTACGACTGAGAGCTAGCTCTATGGACGTCGGCAGGGTTATATACTGCGTCGACATCATTTATTGGTACTTAAGGATACTCAATATATTGGGTGTCAATAAATATTTGGGTAAGTGTTAATTTCACTGAATTTTTAAAATAATTTATAAGCCGTCATTAATTTTATACGACTTAATAGCAGAGTTGTTAGTGATTCTAAAGATTTTGGCTTTGAGTCCCATTCGCGGCAAAAATTTGTGTGATTAATATTGTGTGATTAATATTGTCTGATTTCATATTGTCCCCAACAGGCTTGTGTGAAAGATGGATCGAAAGGACTTAACTGTCTAGACACTGTTTATCTTTGTATTGGGAATATGCTCGAAGATAAAATAGTCATTAATTTTAAATTTTAAAGTTCACGGTTGATAATACTCTTAAGGAAACATGGGTTTATTGCTATTTTTTTTAAATTATGAAGGGTCTTAATTTCTCTCATTCATTCCTCATAGTCAATTTCTCACGCATAGTGAATTGTTCGTTAGTAGCAATTTCGAGTATATTCCTAATAATAATAGATCTGAACATTGGCTTTATGCCACCGCTCCTGGAGTCTTATGAAAAGACAACTTATGAGCCGCGTGTCACATAATTTCCGTGAAATTTTAAAACTAACTAATTTTACTCAAATTTATGGTGTTAAACTTTTTTACTTCTCAACGTTAAAGTTGAAATATCCTCTATGAAATTAATGTAACTTAATGTGAACTTCTGAGGAAATTTTGAGTAACAGATACTTTCGATAAAAATTTCAGAAATTCAGTAGATAGATATACCATAAAACCGAATGTTTTGAATGCTAAAATTAACACTGAAAAATGTGATCTATGTGAAGTTACATATGTACAATATATAATAAATAAAATAAAAAGTTACGATAGCCGAGAGGATGGGTGATCGGAATTAGAATCAAGAGACCCGAGTTCGATCTCCAGGTGGCAGACTCGAACCAAATGGGTTTTTTATCTCATGTACGACTTATCCAAGCTTATCTAAATATCCAAGCCAAAGATTGGCTTGGATATTTAGACGGCGACTGGCTCACCACCTGTCACGTTGTCCCCAAAAAGTCTTCGATGGAATTTGGGTCGAAAGGACTTAATCGTTTAGACCACAGTCTACCCCGGTATTGGAAATGTCGTGAAGATATGTTAATATCTTTTAAACTTCTAGGTCCATTGGTTACTATGATGGGTAAAATGGTGAAGAATATGATATACTTCGTGGTGCTATTGTTAGTAGTACTCATGTCATTCGGGGTGGCGCGACAGGCGATCCTCTATCCCGATAAAGAAGCTAGTTTATACTTGATAAGAGAAGTAAGTACTTGATAAGTTATTATGGAAACATCTAATAAATATAATACAGCGCTAATTTCGTAATTGTATTTTAATTTTTTAAATTCTATTCAAAAGGTAGAACTGTCTCATTTTAAATGTCAGAATCATTTTGATTTTGTCTGTGGAAGTATATTTCTTTTTCAGATATAATCTGTATTATTAGCAATCTCGAGATAATGTTATGTTGATGGCGATAATTTGTTACTGTTCTCGGCAGCGTTGTTTCCGCAAGAATGGGCTAGCCCGACCGGGTAATTGCGCAGCTTTGCAGAATACCAACGTAAATTATCCGGTGACTAAACTGACCGGAGGCCGAATCCCTTCTCCTTTTGCTCATTCACTTTATTTCTTACCAATTTCTTCCTTATCGGCTAGCAATGCACCTGTAGCTATTCCCATCAGATGAATCGCGGAGTATCGGAGTAATAAATTACCAATATCATTTCTTCCCACGGTTGTCGTAGAAGTTGACTAAAAGGGAAACCATCGAAACAGCAATCGCTTTTGACTGATAGATAATAGCTCGAAAAGTACCAGATAGACATAAATTAGAGCAGGTACGGGCAGCAAGGTCTGGTACTGCGAACGCCAATCGGCTTGCTCGCCAAGCGCTGCTATGCAAATCCTCCTCACAGTTGAGGCCCATGTCCTGCAATGTTCATTTACAGGCTGTTAAGTAAGTGTCAACCACTTAGTCATCTAATTATATCTTTACAAGAAAACACGGCTGGTCTAATATTTCCAATATGCCTATGTCAAAAGGTCACAGTCATGCGATACGATGGGAATGGTACATCCATTAATAATAAAAATAATAATAATGGCTGTACTATTATTATTATTATTTTTATTTCACCTCAGGATGAGAATCAAATCCAAGAACATTAATTCAACAACAAGTTTTTCATTTTATCAAAAGTGTTCATTAAAGTCAAAAATTAACAGTGATTGGTTTATATTGTCTCATATTAATATCATATTAATGATGTTTTTTTAAGTTAAATAATTTTGACCTCGACATTTTCAGCAAATACAAATCTTGACGTATACAATTCATTTTAAACACACGTTAACTAACCAACTCATGTAGCTCAAAGTTATATAACTCCATACTAACCGAACATTTCAGGTATTCTTCCAACCCTACTTCATGCTTTACGGCGAAGTATTTGCCGAACAGATGGCACCACCCTGTGGCCTACCCGGTCTGGAGAAATGCCGGGTCGGACATTGGGTACCGCCAGTTGTAATGAGCGTGTACTTACTCATCGCCAACATTTTACTTGTCAATCTCCTCATTGCGGTTTTTAATAACATCTTCATTGAAGTCAACGGAGTGTCGCATCAGGTTTGCGACTAGAAAGTTCCATTACGTAGTCTCGATGTTGCCTTTAATTAAAGCACCAGTTTCTAAGCTTGCGTTGTGTACGTGAAAAGGATCACTAACTTTTTTTTTATTTACAATTTACGAGTATTTTTAGTCGCCATGTTGTTTAGTGTAATTAAATGATCATCATTGGCCTGCTGCGAGATTTGATTATGATTGAGTAGTATTTCATTAAGTAGTATATTATTTCGTATTACGTTATCTAGTTTGTAGATTGTATACGTCCTGTATATTTAATAGTCATTTACTATTAGAAATAAATTGTAGATATTTTTATATTTATGATTGTAGGGATTGGCAATTTATTTTCATTTAATTTATATTTCATGTTTCGTTTTAAATATCCATTCCATTTTAGTTACAATTTTAAGTTGTATTTTATTTTTATTGCAATAATTCTTTGTAGATTTTCTTCCAACCGTACTTCATGTTGTATGGTGAAGTTTTCGCTTCGGACATCGATCCAGTTTGCGGTCTGGATATTTCGGATCAGAAATGTGTAACTGGACGTTGGATAACGCCGATCGCGATGACCATCTACCTGCTCGTGGCCAACATTTTGCTTATAAACCTTCTAATTGCCGTTTTTAACAATATCTTTAATGAAGTCAATGAAGTCTCGCATCAGGTTTTTCTTTTTGTTTTATTTTATTTGCTCCTTTTTCCGAAATAGCATATTTGACGCCTTTTAATTTATGTTCATTAACCGTCGTAACTCTGCTTACGTGTTTTTAGGCATTTTAATTAAATTTGTATTTCAATATTAATTTATTTAGGGTGAAAAATGAGCTGTCTGTCCACGAGATGGTGAGTAGCAAATTCAGCTGCAGCTCATGGATACCTGCAAATAATATCATACTCCTCAAAAAGTATGCCTCATAACCTGTAAAATATCAATTAAAAAGTTTTATGAGAATATTTATTATTTTAATTAAATAATGTACTTTGTGGCCTTAGAATTGACTAAGGGGCTGTAGATGTTTTAAACACTTTGTATAATAATTTCTAAAGATAAGATAAATATATTGTATGTTGCATTGAAAATATTTCTCCATTTCTTTGTTGGCGCATTACCTCTAATTCTACGGAGTCCTTTATTATCCCGGAGTAAAAAGTTGTCTAAGTCCCTCCGGACCCAGTGAAACAAATTCTGTTTATCAAAATCAGCTTCCAAATCTTTCCCAGGATCCATGCAATGAAATCTAAACTATTAAAATATTTATAATCCAAGAGGTTTTTATGCTTTTTATATAAAACATTTTTTAGTTTATATTTTTAGTTGCTACATGCAACTTTTCTTCCAAACTTTTCATGTCTACTACAATAAACAATTGTTACAAGTAATTTTACCAGAATCTATGTTAAATAGATATAAATAAAGATAAAGAGAAATTCTTTAGTGATTATATATTAATACATAGTTTTGTCCTAATGTATAAATTAGTGCTTTTTAAACCTGTGTGTCATAACCTCTAGAATTGACGCAAACCCTTTCTATAGGCCGCAGGTAAAATAAGAAAAGCAGTTTAATCTATAATTTTAATAAAAAGACTATGCTTGTTTATTTCTAAACGGAATTTTCTGAAATTCTCAGTTTAGTTTAAATCATACTTTAATTAAATATTACAGCAAAGAGATGATCACAATTTTTTTGTCTTGAAAGGGGGTAGCTAATTCGCGAGTGTTGTAAGAGATTTGTTTGAATTATGGAATACATGATTTGCTTATAAACATGGTGCAATGAAATTTTTTAGGTATGGATGTTCCAAAGGTTTACCGTTGTCATGGAATATGAACAGAAACCAGTACTACCGCCACCTCTTATTATATTCTGCCATATTTACGCGACGTGCAAATGGGTGACGAGGAATGTTTCTCACAAACGCTTCCAGTATGACAACGGGCTGAAATTATTTTTAGAGAAAGAGGATATGGAAAGACTTTACGACTTTGAAGAAGAATGCGTTGAAGGGTATTTCAGGGAACAAGTAAGTCTTTAAATTTGTGGCTAATGTAATCATTAATGTTGAGTTTTAATTTGATCTATCAGTGAGAACCTAATACTGGCTTCTTTGTAATTTAACATGATTAGCTGTTGGTTATAAAAATTTAAAAAAAAATAAGAAACGCATAGAACCTGGAGACAGATATACTAGAAACTCTATATAAAATACTATTACGACATATTTGTATAAATACTATTACGACAACGGCTCTCAAAAAGCTCTTGTTAGAACATCCAAGAATGCCGAGCGTGGTAAATATGTTTTTCAGATTGAAGAAACAAGACTAAATATTTCTTTTTCTATAATAATTATCTAAGTATCAATTTTATGAGTTGTTAAGAAAGCAATTTTTCTTTTATTTTCGAAGGAAGTGAAGTTATCAAATTCAATAGAAGAAAGAGTAAGAAATACAACTGACAGGGTAGAAAATATCACAACGAAAATGGAAGACTTGAACCAGAAAGCAAATTGCCAGATCCAGTCCGTTCAGGTGAGACTATTTTTAAGAGAAGTTTTGTTAGTCTCATTTCAAGTATTTTGTAAACATTTTCACGAGTAAATACTTTTAAAACATTTAGTCTGTTAAATAAATGATATTTTATCTTATAATGTCTACCTGTTATACAATCAGTACTTTCACCAGTTCCAAAATATGTTTTCATTTAACTAATTTAAGTTAATGTTACTAGTTTGAA
Source organism: Sericinus montela (assembly GCA_029286605.1). Lineage (NCBI taxonomy): Eukaryota > Metazoa > Arthropoda > Insecta > Lepidoptera > Papilionidae > Sericinus > Sericinus montela. The sequence goes on along the minus strand of JAGSMR010000078.1, from coordinate 697,914 downwards.
ATTGTTTGACGTTTTTAGAGTGTCGAGTTCAGGCTTAGAAAGCTTGAAGACGTAGCAGAACAAACAATGAACCATTTGGCTGTTATCCATCGCTTTATGGCGACTCATCCGTCATTGGTGAATCGAGGCTCCACAGATACCCTGGGACCACCACCACCCAGTTTTCAAGCGGGCACTTCTAGGCTGAGAACCGCCAGCGAGAGATCAGAGGTCAGAATTATATTATTAATTGGATGAATTTTGTATGTTTTATGTTATTATACTTAATATTAGAATTATTAATTACAGTGTTAAAAAGTTATTCTAATTTCTTCGTAAATATATTTGCTGATAAAAAATATTCTACTATTAGATGTAGTAGATGTATTATCATATTATGAATGCACATTTTTTCATAAATTACATACTTGATTGTCTGCCACTTTGTATGTTTGTCAATTCACTTCTGTGTAGTTGTTAACCCTTCAGAGCTTATATTTTTGTTAAATCCATCCGCGCATACAATTTGTTTATTGCTTTCAGTCAGAATTCCAGACATTACAATCTAACTATTGTCAATACTGTTTCACTAAAAAGTGGATCAAAATTTTCACTTTCAATTTCATTAGTTTTAATCTTCTTTTAACACAACTCCTAAAAAGTATTAAATTATATCAATTAACAATGATTGATTAAGCGTTTATCATGAATAATGATTACGAACTCGATGAAAAGCCTTTGGAGCTATTTTTAGTCCAAACGGCAACACAGAACAAAATTAAAAAAAAAAAAAAACTAAACAATAATAAATATGCTACTAATCAAACCACTGACTCTCCTTATTGCCATTTTGTACTAACCCCACCCGCATACCCATACATTCACGCCTGTATTGTTCTGACGTCACTGCTAACGGTGACGCAGGTGCTGTCAGACAGTGACACAGGCGTGGCACGTTTCACCGTCCGCCCCGTGCAGGAAGAGGACGAGCAAGACTCACAACCGTCGGACGTAAGCTCCTATTAGATTATATTCCGGTTTCATCGCCCAAACCTGCCCGTGGTTTCTTGTCTAGCATACCTAGACAGTGTCTTAAATAGCTCGGAATTTCACAACGAGTTACAAAGAAATTAGTGCATAAACATTGTATAGATGATAGTTATTTTAACTGTTGTAATTATTTAGCTAAATTATACGCAGTGGAATAAGATATAATAATCAACTAAGACGGCGACGGACTAACCACCGATCATGTTGTCCCATATAAACTTCGAAAGGACTTAATTCTACATCTGTCTTCCCCAGTTATAGGAAAATGAGTAATAATAATAAAAAAACCAAGGTTATATATTAATGTAATTAATATTGCGTCAGTATTGAAAAATATGAAAATCCCCAATTACTCTCTGATTGGTTCATGTAGCTCTTATAAGTAGCTTATTATAATTATGCTCTAAACATCAGTAGTTTACGTGTTAGCTCGTAGCTTATATTTAGTGATTATGACGCAAACGGTATTTAAATAGACAAGAAACCATACAAAACCCTACAAAAATCCTTAAAAACCATACATATTGTACAATGTTTGCGTATTCAAATCAATTATTAATAATTTTTAATCTATTTCCGTACAAAATCGCATTAGTATCTTTGGGTGATGAAACTTATTTAATTGACATATTGGCTGGTTTTAATTGAAGAAAAAAAAATATATAAACAGTAGCGATAAATAAAATAAACTGAGCGCAGTGTCGCGTGAGACAGCACCACACTCCTGACGATAGCTGAATATTAAAGAAACCATTTCGAATTTTACATATTGAAATAAAAAATTATTGTAGTAAAACTATGCAGTTAATTTTCATTATTTGCTTTATTTAGCGTATCATTATGTGCTTAGTATACATTAATTATACGTGGATTACGAACTTGAAATATTTTATTTAATGATTTGTCAGGGTATTCAATATTCAGCTTTCGATGCGAATGTGTATTTGTTTTTTTTTTTCTGTTATTATTTTCTTATATTAAGCATCGTCAGTTTTAATGCTAATCCATAATTGTACATGCTTCTTGTATCACCAGCGTAATATCATTGTACATAATGTGACCCATTGTAATGTCTAAATGTGTTGTTATTTCAAATTCTTTTATTGAATGGGAAGTACTTTTAAGTTGTAACTGATCGAAACATAATGAGTTCGGATGATTCGGCCTTTGTCAGTTTCGATCGAAACCGATAGAAATTAACAAAATAAAAAATAACTGTACCTTATTAATAATATAATAATTATTGAATTCAAATGAAAATAAAGAGAATGAAGTTTTATGCCTAATAATTGCCATTTGAAAATGCACCAATATATGGATTTTTTGGGCGGCCGAAAGCTAACTAAGGCCGAAACTAGACTACTTAGTCGAAACTAGCAGAAACCGAAACAGAACCTTCGGTCGGTCACTAACTACTAGTTCTTCAAACAAAAAAACTTGAAACTAGAATTCAAAAATAGTATTTCATATAAACAGATTTTCATTTGGTTTAAATTATAATAATGAATAGCAAATTGGAAAAATATGTTCCATTGGCAGGATGAAGTACCCCAATCTGGTCCCGAAGGAGCAGCTGAAAAGGATCCAGAGGCAGATTCTGAATCTACATCATCGCGCGGTAGTGTAGCGGGCCCCGATGTCACAGTTATCAGACCAACTGTACCCGCTACACCGGCAAGGCAGATGTCCTCCGATAGTAATAGAACTGAGCCTAGCGATGATAAGAAAGGTATAGTACCATTGAGTAACTTCGAGAAAAGTCTAGTGTGTGCAGTTGTTACTGTAACACTTAAATCAATTATTTTTACAAATGAAGACAAAAGAGGTTTGATTAAGCAAGAAATTATCGATAGTTAATATATTTGACACTCAAATGGGTGAAAAAAGACCAAATAATTCCATTTGGCACGATTGACGACGGGAACGTTAGAGTAACGAGTATCTTCGTTAGATATTTTTCGGACATTGAATTGAAATTATAAGGCTTTTCAATCTATTTAGCCAAATCTCACGCACTAACGAAGTGTTATAGCGAAAGTTTGGAAGAAAAGTCATTAATTTCACGATAGCCGAGTGGTTGGGTGGTTGGAATTTCGAGTCAAGAGACCCGATTTCATAGATGACAGGCTCGTACGGTGACGATCTCACCACCTATCAAGTTGTCCCTTCGGTGGAAGGTGGGTCGAAGGGTCGTAATTGTCTAGACTTGACCTCTGTCTGCCCCTTTATTGGGAATTGCGTGAAAAGGATTTTCATACTGATACATTTATTGTAATTGTATTTATTTGCATGTTGTCATCGCAGTGATGACACTTACTTTACTGCCAAATTATTTTACATTCACCTCTATTTTTACTGTAACAGTTTCATCAACAACAGATGACGCCTTCTTACCAGAAGTGCGCGAAATGCCTCCAGATTCTCACAGTCTTCGTCCACGAACCACCTCAGCTGGAACTCGTCGCACTACAAACACGAGACGGTATGCTATAATTTTTTTGTATATCCATATTAGTCAGCAAACTGCGGAATGCACAAATTGATAGAAAAACTTTTTTTTATTTCTTAGATGCTCAGAAATTTTATGTTTTAAGAATTTTATGTAGGTATTACTAGGAATATATTTCAGATAAACATGAACATGACTTAGAAAAATATGATTTCAATGTACACTGTAACGTAACATGTTATTCACCAAACATACCATGTAAATGATTTATACATAATGTTAATAAAATAGGGTCCACTTACTTGCAACACTATTCGTAAATCTGGACAATTCATTCATATAATCATCTATCTCTTCATTAGGCCATAATAATTTTTATTTATTTTTCGTTGATTAAGAATTGGCTGAAAAATTTATTATATTTATAAAAAAACATCATCCTAATTGTTTTTAATTTCTTTTTTTGTTACTTTCTGGCATCTGTTAGGAGACGGTTGTGGAAACAGTAAGTTAAATAGAGTCAATTGGTGAAACGCTTAGCTTGTATATTTAGCAATGTTCGAGTAGCTAGATGTAGCGTAATGTATCAATGTTATCACAGATTGTAATATACAGCTCATACACACGCTTTATTTGAACTTAATCTTTAACATACTGGGGCACTTTTATTTTCTCACACATGCAAATAGTATCCATGTATTAATTCTGAATTACGTTGGTTTTTGGCAGTTGTTTGCGTTAAGATCTCGAGCGTTGTCGTATTTGTTGTTACATTATAAGTATATTTATTAACTAATGATATAAATTTGCATCTTATCACGTATATGTAAATAAAATTAAAATTAAAAAAGTATCATCATTTTATCGTTTAACTCTTCTTGCTGACACTTTCTCTTTTCTACTTTTACTGACCCTAACACCACTTCAACTTCTACAGTTTTCTTTATTCACACATCCAAATTTTTGGAAACTAAACGCACTAACGCAATTTTGTAATATACATGAACATATTTAGAAATAATCAAACACTGTAATTTGATAATTTTCAATTGGTACGATCCATTTTTTATTTGTATGTCATTCAAAATCAGCAACATAAATTATGAATATTTTAATGCAAACTATTCTTGTAATTAAAGGTTATTTAATTATTAGATTTTCATCTTTAGGTAACTTAAAATAAAAATACTTAAATTAAATTTTTAACAAATAAACATAAAGTTAAGGGAACAAAGTTGAAATTCCAACACTGAACTATGATCGCAGACGATCGGAAGGTGGTAACGACTGCGGCATGGGTGGTCACCATTCCGTTCAACACTTAGCCCCACGAAGACAACACAGTCAGACGCATTCGGAGCCTGATAACTCTGCTGTCGATGCCTGTTCACTCCATAATTCAATATCAGGTAATAAATTATTTTTCTATATTGGTCATTTAATAAATAAATACATACATAGATACGGACATCATCACATACATCTGATCTGTCTAAACCCAAAGTAAGTAGCTAAAACACGCGTTTATTGGAATCGGAAACAACAAAGACACTACAAACGCCGAGACTTGAAAAAGTTTTTAAAAAGTGATGGGACCTGATGGAACCCTGGGACCTCAGCGCGACACCATTAAAACCATTCGTCCACGAAGTCGACATTAACAAAAAATGTAAAAGAGGGAGAGAGAGAGAAGGGTTTAAGGAGTGGGGGTCGAGAAAGAAAAGCATATGCATAAAGATTACTCGACAATCCGTACCTCGTAGGACGTCAGTCCGGCTGGGAGGCTGGCGGGGGCGCCGGCGGAGTGTCTTCGGGCAGGACACGAGTCGGAGGGGCGCCGCGCTCGCTGCTCCTGGCCATGCACGAGTACACCAGCATCACGGACGAACTGGAGACCGTCTACGGGCTGTTCTCGCCGCCGCACACCCCAAGGTACAATTTCACCGTTGTTTCTCTTGATTCTTTTGTTTTTTTTTTCAGTCACGCTATTCTCAATACTAGACCGAGGTCTAGACAGAGAGTAGACATTGTTTGGGAAAGCGTTACTGGTGCCTGTTGCCTTCATGTCCATGCCAACGATATAAATCGTGCGTAAGTTTTTTGAAGAAACGCATTGGTACGAGCCTACCACCCGGAGGTCGAACTTGGGTCTCTTGACTCGAATTTCAATCTCTTAATCACTCGGCTGTCTTGACTTTTCATTTTATTGATATATTTTTTGCCTGGGTTTAGTGCCAATAGTCGAATGGCGGGCCCGAACCTGCGATCTTGTGTTTTTGCCGTCTGAACCCTAAACCATAAGGATATTGCCCTTATTTGTGTGGTAGTGTATTCGTTTGCTGTGTGGTTACGGCATAAGAAATGGTTGTCATAAAAATCTTCTAAAATAAAAGTATTATAAATGCCATTGGCTACCGAAATAACAATCTCGAAAATGATCAAACAAATCTCATACATCTGCATAGCAGCATTAGCAGCATTAGGTTTTGGGTAAAGTGATCGGCAGTTCACTATTTAGATAGCTTAAGATTTTTCACCTGAGGAAAAAACTACAACGATCTTTTATACGCCTGTTACTTATGTAAGGACATATCTTGGTTCTTCTCTAAGGACATATCTTTTAGTGACGGGACATATATTTGGATAGCGTTGGATATTATATGTAGATATTATATGTATACAATGTATATATTTGGTTTATTTTGAAAGTATATTTTAGGAGAAACTTTTGCCTCAATCAAAAATAATAAACAATTTCATTGTGAAACGCTGTTTTACCTTGTTACTCATTTACATTGTTTTGTTGATTCATATTCTAAAAATATATTCATATTTACTTCACAGTTTTCTGAAATTTTCCTTAAATAAACTTGATTAAAGTACATTTAACCCATGGAACCGCTTTTATGGTTTCATTCTTTGCGCCAGGCAAATGGCGGCTGGAAATAGCCACGGCGTACCACTTAAGTAAAATGCTATTATTGAGTAAACTAATTAATGCTTTTGTAAAGTAATTATTGCAATAGAATCCTGATAAAATTTTCTATTGGAATTATGTAAAAAGTAAACCGTACTAATGGATAGTTTATAACAGTCTTTAGGTGAAAAATAGAACAGTAAAGAAGACACCTTCTTTTGAAAAAAAAATCAAGCAATGTATAAAAATTTTGTTAACTATTTAAAGTAATAAATATTTAAGCAAAATCATAACTTCGTTTTACATGTTTCATTTAAAATGATATAAACTCTACTTATTTTGGATACGCATAACTCGCATCTTCCAAAAATGTCTGGTTCAAAAGAACTTAATTGTCTAGACTTCTCTCTACCCTAGTACTGAGAATGGCGTGAAGATAACTAACGTAACTCGCAAGCTCTAAACTTGTTTAACTAGCATTAACCTAGTTTAGTGTTTTATTTCTATGAGCTAACTAACAAAGGCTTAGTTGACAGCAAACTAAAAGGAGCATCTGGTCAACAAAATATTTAATGTGTTCCCGTTTTTTTTATTTAATACAAGCTTTTATTTAACATTGCTATGCGTATTAGTTTCATAGGTAGTTATGAGCCACTCATGCAAGCTGAATGAAAATTGTTTCCTTCTATCGTACGTTACAATTTGTGAGCATAAACTCTACGCTTTGGCTCCAGAAACTTAAAATTGGCTCCAGAAAAAAACATGCTGCTCTACGATGAGTAAGTTCTCTACGAATAGTAAGTTCTCTTCAATATGTATATACGTATCTTAAATAAAACGATTTTTGGATTTTATCGCGTTTTTCATTAGTTTTTAACAAACTGTTTTTCCTTCCCAACGTTTCGGATGCGTTACAGCATCCGTGACCACGGATGCTTTACATCATTGGTTAAAAACTAATTAAAAACACTATAAAAACTGAAAATAGTTTTATTTAAGATGCGTAACATTCGCGTAAATACAAGAAATCATTATGTATTTACGTACTTAAACTAGTTTAATTATGACATCTCATTCAAAATTCCACCATAACATGACTATTGTTTTCGGGGTTTATTTCGCATTGTTTAATGTAAAAAAAGTCAACTTATCGTTGAGTTATAATTTCTTACATACATATCAATAAAAAATCTCGTGTTTTACAGTTTCCCCGATCTCGAAGAAATTTAGTAAATATTTGTTGTAATTTAATCCAACTGAAAAGATAAAGAGGATAGTTTTTTTGTCGATTACTTCAATATGTATATACGCAAAAATGAATTTACTTTTATTGTCTCACACAAAACTCGAGAAAGGTTGAAGAAAAAAGTTCAAAGAATCTTTAAAAGGTGATAAAGTATAAAGAAATCGCCTTTGGACTTAGGAACCTCTTTGAAATGCAACCCGCATTTCAAAGAGTTTCCTAGGCAGGTCTGCGTCTGTTGATCTTGATAGTTATGTATAAATTTAATGGAATAAAAATTTACTAATAAATTTCAAATTAAACTTAATACTTACATTTTATTTTCTTTAGGGCCTTTAAATAAAAGCTTGGTTATCATTTTTGAGTAATATTACAATGAATAGACAAAATTACCCATCCCAAATAAGTTTGCTGACATAACCATTTCCTTCAAGGACTCCTATTACATCACGTCTCCTGTCTCCCGCTAGAGCCGCGTCACCGTCTCTTCGACGACGTCATGCCAGCGAGATGTCCAACCCGGAGTTTGCACTATTCATGGAGAAGGAGCATCTTAGGGGAGCCGAGGAAGATGATTACATCATCATGGAGAATTTGATACAACGGCGGTGAGTCTTATATGTCTAAAAGTCCGTTAAAGACATATTAATGTCTTTAAAAAATTAATTTATACGGAAAGTTGTAAAATTGTTATTTACGAATATGTCTATAGATAGATGGTATTTATTTATATTTGTAGTTACCAATGCGGTGTTTATATGATGTTAGGTAACATTATAGAAATTACAGATCAAACAGTATTTGAATACAATGCTATTATTTTATACAAGGTAATATTGTATATACATATACTTATTTTGCGCGTACACGCGCCATTCATGATGTCGCCAGCTCTGAGGTACCGGGTTCGATTCCCGGTCGGGACAATGTAGAAAACACTTTTTCTACATTTTCTCGGATCTAGGTGTTTTTGGTACGTTCTCTGTTTCTTATTTAACAATATAAGTGCTTAATTTAGAAATGTTTATTGATTTTAATGCATACAAGTTATACTGAACTTTTTGTCATTAAATTAAAGAGAAAAATGTTTAAAATTGTGTCAGTCTAGATTTCTTAATTAATAAGCTACGGGTCAAAAAGGACTAAATTGTCTAGATCTCTGGCTACCCTGTATTAAGATTACATTTAAATATTTTTAAAAAAAATATTATAGCGCCATTTATTACTCATCGCCTTTAAGTCCAAGCCAACTAGGTAGGTTGATCAGTACATGACGTGGTGAGCCCGTCGCCTTCTTTATGTCCAAGCCAACGATATAAATCGTAATATAAGATTTGAAAAAACTTATTGGTACGAGCCTACCACCGAACGATCGAACTCGGCACTCTTGTCTCGAATACCGATTACCCGAACACTCGGCTATGGTAACTTTATATAGCTATCTATTTTTAAGAAACTAATTGACTAAGAGGAAGAACAAGAGAAAAGAAGGAGGCGTGAGATTCCGGTCTTCCTCGGCTTACTTTTTCTTCACGACGGTCCCTTTGTTATTCTGTGAGCCTGTTTGATGTTGCCGCTTGTGAGAGACAACAAATCGGTTCGTACTTCCGGCTAGTCTATGAGTTAAATATAAACATAAGTGTTACTCGACTATAGCATAGCAATGGAGTCTGTACTGGGCAGATTCGAGGAGGAGGAGGGGGGAGAGGGCGAAGGCGAGGGGGGAGAAGTGGGCGGGGTCAGCATCAGCGTGTGCGTGAACGTGAGCGACGAGCCGCAGCCGCCGCAGAACTCGCAGCTGCTCACCGTTGCCGATCGACGCTTGACGCTACAGAGGTTAGAGATCGAACCCGAGACTCCGCTCAGAAACGTCAATTGAACCGTTTTATTCTTATAGGATATAATTTAAACTCGACGATACTGCGCAATGGCTCAGTCTGTTATTAAAATAAGTAAAAATAGTTGTTTATACAAACAACTACGACATAGAGTGAAATATTCTCGTGGTTTACCGTTGGTAATATTTTTTTAAAATACAGTACTAATTATCAAATAAGTAATTTTATTAAAAAAAATAACATTTCATATGATATATAAAAATGAGAAAACTGTCGCGGCAGATAATCGAACCCGCGACCTGTGCTGGGAAGTTCTACACGCACAATTTTTACGCCTCTTATTCAATTTCAACTTCCGGCAGATGATCCGTCAGAAGTATTCTAACTTCTAGCGCAAAGCCTTACAGCTATGAAGCAGTAATACTATAACCCCATCTACACCTTTATGATGTAATTTTTATTAAATTATAAGCATTTCTTTTACATTTCATAATAACTTGACATCGGTTTTCATGCTATGACTGATGTCCCGGGTTCGAATCTTGGTCGGAGAAAGAAACAAATTTTGTACCTTTTCTCCGCTCTGGGTGTTTGTGGTAACTTCGTCGTTTCTAATTCAATCACACAAGTATATAAGCTACTTGGTATCAGAGCAATGTATGTTACGTTTTTCCTCACATTTTCTATCTCCACGCATTTCCCAATACAGAAGCAGCCAGAGGCATAGACTTTAGTCCTTTTGTCTTACAATTCACCGCAGTTTATTTTTGGGACAACGTGACAGAAGAGGCTGTCGCCGTCTCTATGTCCAAACCAACGATATAAATCGTACATGCGTTTTGAAAAAACCCATTGGTACGAGCCTTGGGGATGGAATTCAGGTCTCACGACTTGAGTTGAGTTCCAAGCACCTAACCGCTCGGCAATAGAGACTATTTTAACGATTATAGCCACGATAACAACAATGAAGACCATGTGAGCAAACTGCTCGAAGAGGGGTGGGTCAAGAATGCTCGGAAACCTAGACCTGCATATATGAAGAAAATTATGAATCTGAAAGGAGCAAAAGAGGTATGTAAGGATCGTGACACTTGGCGATCTGTTCTCTCTGGCTAACCCGTCAGGGACTATGCGTGAAGATAAAATAATAATAATACCAATGAAGTTTCTGAAAAACTCATCGGTACGAGTCTACCTTCTGGATTGTAAACTCTGTGACTATGTCCCAATGTATGTATGAATTCATTATTTATTTATTTGTGTTTACAACGGTCATGATAGGCATTCGTTGCGGCGGTCGTCAGCGATAGACAGTCGCGAGTTGCCGTCACCGCTCCAACCTCTCCTGGGCGACGACACGTGCGGGGAGGTCTTGCTGCCTGTACCAAGACAGCCTTCGGGTAAGATTCTTTCCTATTTATATTGTACTGAAGTAAACTATTAGAGTAGATTTGATAGTTTTCTTTTTTTACTATTAGGATTATACTGGAGACACGGTGGACGCCTAGTGTCAATTGTGCTTGCTATAAAGCTAGCGATCCACGTTCGAACCCGGACCATTAAAATTGTTATAAGCTGTTGCGAGCGCTGAATTTACCACGAGCTCGACGATGAAGGAACTGGCGGTAGACGTCGACATTACTCTGCTGCTCATCATGCAATCTCTCACAAATATTTGAGAGGAGCTGCATTCGAACCCGCGACCTTCAGCAATAAAAGAAATATCTTCACGCCATTCCCAATACAGAAGTAGACAGAGGTCTAGTCTATTAAGTCCCTTCGACCTTCCACCGAAGATATTTTTCAGGACAACGTGACACGTGGTTAACTCGTCGCCGTCTTTATGTCCAAGCCAATGATGTAAGTCGTACATAAGTTTTGAAGAAAACCATCGCATTGGTACAAGCCGGTGTACATGGCATTGCTATCTTAGCAATAATTGCATTATATTCGTTTGATGGTATGTCACACGAAACAACTGCCTCGCTTACGTCAGAAAGAGACGTAGCTACACAAACGCACGGTACATACAAAGTTTATAATCAGGCGAGACTAACGCGTCGAGCGACATCTCGCTCTCGCACATGATGAGCGAGAGCCTGCCGCCGCGGCCGTCCATCCTGCTGGACTCGTCGCAGCTGCCGCGCCAGCGCTCCGCCGACGGCGCTCCGCAGCCGCCGCCCGGCCCCGCGCGCCCAGAGACCATGTGCTAAGGTAACCTTGCCAAGGCCGCCTGCCTATCCCTTTCGGTTACAGGGGACCTTTTGTGTTAGGCGGTGAAACCCACGTCCAATGGCCGTATGCCTGTCTCTTCCAGTTACAAGGACGTTTTGTGGTAGAAATGAATGTGGTTTTTAAAGGCAGTAGCGCCGAAACGAGCTCGGCATCGAAGAGAAATATCGCATGTTAGTACAAATATAGTCTAGACCGATCTGGGTATATGAAACTTGATCGTATTTTTAATAGTATTTTATAGCCAGATGTGCTTCACTCCGTGTCTTCTTGGTAGGTCGGTTTTTATTTGACGAAAGAGGACAAACGATGGAGAAAACAACGAAGAAACGGTCATCATGGATGCAATTGGAGTAGGGAAGCAGGGACCGTCGTTTGGTTTGTTTTAGTCGCCTTTTTTTTTATATAGCTAACCGCCTATAAAGAGCATGCGGATTGGCGATCGCAATATCTTACACTTCGGGCCTTAGACGCTGCTGCCCGCCACCGGAATGTTTAATTTTAGTGACGTTTTCGGAGATGGTTACCCCGCCATCTATCAGCAGCCAAAGATATGCAAAGCTTTACCATTTTCCCTCAGTCGTCTCTGACGACATCCAAAGGAAGTAAAAGGGTAACAACACGACATTTTGTATATAAATTATATTATTATAAACATAAATAATACTGTTTTCTATCCAGGTGGTCATTCGAATAACAGAGATATCAAAGCAAGATAAAAGAGGCAGCCATCAACCAAATAAATTATCAAGAGACTGCACTACGGTTGCATAGTAGGAATATATAATGAATTAAATATAAAATTAAAACACCTAATATTATTACTTATGCGCTGCCTGTTTATATGAATAGCATAAATGTATATATTATAAAGTATATATACATTTTCTTATTTTAATTTGATATATTTTTTGATTATGTTTATTATTATAAATGGTATAATATATGAAATTTATTTTAGAATTTTTGAAATGGTTTATTGACATTATTTATTTATTGCGCATAAATTCTTCACTGATTTATGAAATTTATATTTCCGAATGATTGTTATTTTTTAGCAGCAAGTCATTTATTCTTATTTATTTATTTTACTTCTATTATTTCAGGTCTTGAAGATTGTGAAATTATGTTTGTTTAGGGTGTTCCCGTCTTTAATACGTATATAATCTCTTCTATAACTCGTAGATTTTTATTTATTTATTGATAAATTGTCAAAATTGTACTATAATTCTAGTAATATACTAAAAAAAAATTATCTATCAAAAAATCTTAATGTTGCCTGATTAGGTTCTCTTCTTTCACAGACCTCTGTAGTTTTAAAACTTTTCTATAATAAATACTTAATCATCTTGTCGACTTTGTACTAGGGTACTTAAAATATTTGGTAAAAACGTGAATATCTCTCGACAATACGCATACATAGTGCTCATGCTGTATATATGTCTTTATGTTAAGTAGAACATCAATACATAAGAATATAAATTAATATCCTAGAATAAAAATGTATTGTTTTAAAGTAGTAAGTGTTTTTTGTTCGTGCAAGAATTTCAGAAGATATTCTGGGCTTTGGTATAATTTGATATACATCGCAAATCTGTGAAGATGAATTAATCGTAATAGCAACCATTAAAATACTTAATATTTGACATATGAGTAAAAATTATAAGTAATTTCGAGCATAATAAATAAGCAAAAGAAATGCACTATGCATTTCTTTTGGAACTTCACACATCAGTGGTTATAAATAAAATCTATTAATTTATAAAATACATAAAATCTACTAAGTATTATGGAGATATTAATTTCAAAAATTAATTTATACGTAGAGGTTGTCTCAGCAAACCTTATATGTCTAAATGTTTTTTTTTTTATATATATAATAGAGCACAAACCGAGAAAGTTTCGTCCACCTACATTTTAGCCGTAAATGTAAATCTAGGTATCCACTACAATAGTATGAAATAATTTTCGCTAACTGAATATTAAACCTCAATCAAACAACGGTCATCACAATGTGTTCAATTATACCAAATATTTTGTGCAAGTTTTTACAGTTTACTATTTTAATGACATATAATTTTCATTTTTGTATATAATTGTACCAATTGACGATTTCGACGGTTTGACTATAATTAAATAGTTTGTATTAATGAATAAATGTTTATCTAACCCTAAATAGTTTTATATAGTAAGTTTAATATGTGGAACATTTTTATTACACATTTTGAGTTTTTAAAGTATGCCGAACTTTTTGTTATTATAGAGAAAATTTTAAATGTTTAAAACGTAACGAGATGAACTACGGCAGAGGTCGCTTGTTCGAATCCCTCCCGTTTCCGTAGATCTTTTAAATTTTCTCTTTAATTTAATATAGGAGATATAGTAAATTGACTTAAGTTTACACATAAAAGCAATATTCACTAGAGGAAAAGTTGCGTAACATACCATACCATTGTTTGAAGTTTACAGATAATATTTATATTGGGTATCAAGGATTATAAGAGTTTAATCCGAGAAGAATTCTTAAAATGAGTTAATACTGTTTCGTTAACGCATCACTGCAAACTTATTTATCGGATATTTGATTTTCTATCTGGACAAGAATAAAACCATTTTAATGACTGGTTTGGGTGTTTTAAAAAAATATTTAATAGGTTTAATAGGTAAACTTAATTTAATTTAAAAGCTAATATGGAATTTTGCATAACATTTCTTTTAAATTTATAAACTTAAAATAACTTTTTAAATGTTTTTATTGTGACTTTGATTATGCTGTTTACACGTAAAAATCTTAAATTACAATCAGTAAAGTGCTTGAATTTGGTTGTTCCACATATATTTGATAAGGTTTCTAATTATTAAACTGTCGCAACTTATTCGGCTTTATATTTATTTTCAATTAATTTTAAAATTGACACGTGTCAAGTAGTTGCTATGTCTTTCAGCTGCGTACTATATTTTAGATAGATCTTAATAAAAATTTCAATGTAAATAAATTAATGATAATGACGTAGTGTTGTTTTGTACCAAAAGTATTGATAAGATGGGATAAAAGATTTGCTTCTGTCCAATAATCCCTTAGTGAAGCTGGGACTGCATTATATTATCATGATTGTGTTTAAGATTATTTGTGACCATTTTAAATGTGTGCCGTTATAGAAAGTAATCTATTACACAAACCAATAACAGCATTAGTAAAAGAATTATAAGCATTAAATTCATGATAAAATAATGCACTCCAGGTAAATACTTTAAATAATTTTACTTAAATTTTAAATCGATCTTGCTTGTACACTATATCTTGAGTATTAAATTGTATGACTCATCCTTATTGGGACTTTTACCAACAGCTTTTACCAATCTTTTCGAATGATAGTTCCACTTCATTTGTGCTATGTAAACATATGTACAATAATATAATAAATATATTTGTGATATTAAACATGTATTTTTATTTTCTAGTTTATTTTTTGTAATATGAAAGTGACTAACAAACCGTTCACTTGGCTGTATCCATCAATAATATGCTTGCAACACCTGCTGGCTTTAAGTACGTTAGAAATTAACAGAAGGAATGGAGAAGATTGGGCTTTAAAATAATAAAAACGATAAAGGTGTTATCAAAAGCTTGAAGCAAGCAATTTTCCATATTATAATAGCTCGCAACCCGTATCATATATAATCCTTTGAAATTCACAAGTCACTTAACATCATTGTTATCTGTCAAGTAAATCATATCAATACTAATATCCAGGACAGTACCGAGTACACGAGTACATGACTACAGAACTCTGAGCGACTCAAGTGCAGTCTTGTTTGATTGGATCAGTAGTGGAAATGACCGAAGAGGAGTTGAGGCCATTCATTTGAGCTTGATATAACACGTCATTGATCAGTTTCTCAGCTAATATCCTCACGTTTGGTGGGAGAGCCCTTAGTTTCGCTGCTACATTGATACCTAGAAAGGACAAACGTAACTTTATTAAATATAATATTTATTATTTTTTTATAATATAAGTAAATACATACATTGTTTTTGTCCCAAAAATGTTATCGTTGGAAGGTGGGTCGAAAGGACATAATTGTCTAGACCTATGTCTACCCCTGTATTGGGAATAGCGTGAAGATATATACATACATAGATAGAGACAACATACATTGCTCTAATCCCAAACTTAACCACTTGTGATACGGAATTTGAAACAACGAATGTACCACAACACACAGACCCGAGGAAAAGTAAATATAGTTTTTTTCTACATTGTCTCAACCGGGAACCTGGGACCTCAGAGCTGGCGATAGCATGAAAACCGATGTGCACTCCACTAGTCCACGGAGGACGTCATTTAAACAGAGATCTGATAGCCTTATTGATAATTAATGTCATAGATGTTGAGGTTTCCTGATCCGGATTTCGGACCTCATTCGAGGCAACGTTTGAATGTTATTTTTACAGTTATGTTTATATTACATGCGTAAAGACAATTTTTCAGGGAGGTACCATATAAGTATAAGCCGCTTGCTTTTTTTTAGTGTGTGTTGTAAGAGGTGACTATGAAAAAACTCTAATAAGGAAGAAAAAAAAGAGGATACCAACAGAGTTTTCCGCATGTTTCTTCTCCGTTAGAGGAACCTCATTACGAAGCGGTGCTATATTAAAAATTACTATCGATAAACGAATCTACTTGTAATTTTGATGAACCCCATTTTGATGAATGATTTGATTAGTCACTTAGCATTTCTGGTTCAATTATTATTATAATACTGTATATTAATAAACAATAAAATTTCCAATAGCTAAAGACTTAATTTTTTTTAATTGGCCTGGGTACTGACCTAATCCTACCGAGACAAATTAATCCCAAAGAATATATAATCATTACATTTTATACATGTATTGGATAGAGATAGTTTAGGACTGGCTGATTTAACTTGTGATTGGTTAATAATTATAGTTATTTTTCACCTCACGCAATATCACTTAGATTAGTTTAATTAGTAAGTTTCATAGACTATGTTTATTTCTTTTAAATCGTTTTTTTTGTTTATGGCCTGGTATTTAGACCTTTAGGCCAAGTCTGGATTAGTTTTATACGGTTTATAGTTTTTTTTTAATTCGTATGTGTAATGCCCACATCCTAACGAGATGATTGTGAATTAGAGCCAAAAAGTATATAATCACTACATTTTATATATGTATTGGATAGAGATAGTTTGGGACTGGCTGATTTTAGTTGTGATTTGTTAATAATTATATTTATTTTACTCTTAAATTAGTCACTTCAATTTGTTTAGTAAGCAAGCTTACACAGGCTTTCTTAAAATTCGTGCTTAGTTAAAGATTTTCGCAGGGATCGACACATATGTTTACAATCATGTAAGGATGACTTAATTTATGAAAAAGTACAGTTTACCAATGGCATCATATTCATCTGCAATTTCAGTGCAATGACGCTTTAAGATTCTCTTCTGATTTTCTTCTCTCTTGGGAGAGCTCTGTGATATTTCTAGCATGTTAGAAGGGTCATTATATTCCAGTGCGTAGTTTTCCATTGAATCGTCCTCTTCGTTGTCGTTGATGCCATCGGAATCCTGCAAAGTAATCAAAGTTTTATTTTAAATGAGAAAACTTATGTATCTCATGTACTTGTTAGTCACGCGATTAAAGTTTTTTTTTAATTCGTATAATACGGGCATTTCATAATTAATTCAATTGAAGTGGAGCGCAGTTTTAAGCCTTCAGATACAAAAGCATCGTATCAAGATTCGGGAGGTATTTTGAGAATCTTTATACATTATTTTACGCATTTCCCAAAACCGGGGTAATTAGAAGAAGTAAGAAGCCGAGACAGTTAAGACCTTTTGAACCACTTTTCACCTTTTTAGGACAGGTGGTGAGCCTCTCGCCGTCTTAGTGGATAAGTAAACGATACAATATACTCGCATACATACATATATACTAAATAATACGTCCTGTATAATTTCATTAATTGTTACTGAGTAAATATCCTCCATTGCGTAGTTATTGCGAAGTTGAGAGTAACGAAACAAAGAGACTAGATAGACTATGAAGTTAACACTCGCAATCCACTAATAGATAAGTCTGACCAATGATGTAAATATTTTTTTTTAATTTTTAACATGGAACAGCATCTCAAGTGCTTCGATATTTTGTATTCGGTAGAAAGTAATATATTTACGAACCCGCTTATTTATACCCTAAATCATACCATATCATAATCTATCTTATTTGCATAGCATGTAATAATAATCCACTGCACGGTAAAACAATATTACAGTCGCAGTACTAGAGCCGTACACATCGCACCATAGACTGGTCACATATTGCGATACCCACGAGATATCCAAGAGCGTGGTATATTTTAGCGCTGACATACTGGAATTACAAAGGTATAATTTAATGATGATAACTTATGTAACGATTAAATATGTTTATTTGAAATAAAGACAAAAGAACGTTCAGTATTAATGCTAATTTTATCAAAAATTTCCTTTTTTGGTCACAATCTAGAAAAATTGGTACTAGTGGGCCGCGTGGAGGGACAAGGAATAGAGGTAGAGCTCCAATTCGCTGGCTGGATTCTCTCTTGGACGCAGTAAGTTTCAGCACCCAGACTTCACCGGCGCAAAACAGAGCAGCCTGGAGAGCTCTATCGAAGAGAGTTACCTATGGTGGTCACGACCCTTAGCCATGAGGAATCGACAAAGAAGAATTTAATGATGATAGTTTATGTAGGGATTAAATATATTGATACACATTGTATTTGAACCGAAATAAAAACAAAAGTAACTTCAGAAATGACGCACCAACAAATGCTTCCTTGTAATTTTATAAAAATCAAAAGTAAAGAAAGCTCTCTAGTTAAACTTTCATGACGCGAGAAAAATTTATAACCACTTCTGGTATCATTTAACATCTTAAGGTACGCTTTAAGCGGGCACCTGTTCGGCTACGAGAAGCCACTACTTTTAATTTCGCACTTATAGTTCTTGCTAACAGCGGAAAGTATACGTATTGTTAGCTGTTACAGTTTTGTTTTACTGAGTTTCTTTTAATTGCATCGGAATACTGGTAAAACTTTTCTGCTAAAGAGTATACTGTATTTTTAGAGTGAAGTTTAGACTAAAACTCATTGTAAGTAATTCTTCGAGTACTTGTTACTAAACGAGTTCATACATGTACCGCATTTGGATTAGCTTGGAGTCTAGCCAAGTTCTCTTTGATGAGTCTTCGTGAATCTTGAGTAAAGTTTGGTTATTTATGTCGGATAAATCTCAAATGGATATTTATTATTGCTGGCTTAACGCATCTACAGCAGTAAATTGACATATCGATACTCTTGTACCAAAAAATATCACAGATATTTTAAAATTAATACATCCATAGTCTTGTACCAAAAAGTAAGTCGAAGACATTTAAATTCAACCTGAAAAGCCAAAGCAACGTTGTATGTTACTACACATTGTATGCATTATCGGTAGAAGTTCAGCTGTAGTGGTTATTTATAATCGATCAAATGTAACTGTTTTGCCAGTGGTGCGCATTTCATTTAGGCATAAAAGCAATGCCTTGCAATTCATAAGGAATAAAAACAAATAACTTATTTAACTTTTGCCTGTTCGCAAAATGTATTTCTTTCATTTTATTTCAATTTGTTTATTAAAAATTTAATTCAAAAAAAGTTAATGCTACTTAGTTTAGGATTTATATTTTAGTTTTATTAAAAATTACAAACATTTTAACATGTGTGTTAGATGTAATCTTATAAAGGTAGTAGTAAGTGAATTTATAATAAAAATAAATCAACGATTACAACAAAATACTTGAGTAATTGATCGACAGCCAACGCCACTAAAATATTTACTAGAACGTTTAAAATATTGAATTTACCACTTGCTTTGCAGTGAACAAATGTGTCGCGCGCCGACTGGTCTCACTTGCATGGCTAAGGAATAATAAAAAAAATCGATGACTGTAAGTTCCGCTAACCTGCTATGCAGTTATGTGATTTGATTTTGGGCTTCAATTGCTTTAAAATAATATTTGAGGGGAAGCTCAGAAAACATTTACAGGCTATTTTATTTTACAAGGTAATTAATTATCAGAATTAATTATCAGAAACTAATTCATATATACATATAACGCTTTGAAAATTTCCACTTTTGCCATAATCGCCACGTTTAAAATATGAATTGGCGATCGCAGTATGAGATACAGTTTTGGTATGGTATATGTTATTAGAGAATATTATCCTGCCATTTATCGGTAGCCAACAGTTTTCAATGATTTTCCCTTTACATTATTCAATGGGAAATAAGGACCCTTTAAGTTATACTATAAATATAAAGTCAATTCCTAATATAACAACTATAAAAAATATGTACACGCACATTCCCAATAACAATTATAGCATTGTATTTTTTTATTAACTGTTTGTTAATCACATAAACATGACAATATTGTTGCGATTTTCTAAATAGTTAAAAGCCAAATGATTAAAGAAAATGTTTTTTTTATATTTTTGTGTTAGTACAGACACTGCATTGACTAAAGAAAGATGACAGACGTATGTTGTGATGGCGAACTAAGCGTATAGTGTAAAAAGAAGTTTTTATATTACTTATCGTAGTAATTTAAACATAATGTACATTAATAATAAAAATGTGAAGTAAAACAAATATGTTTGAAATATATAATAGTAAAAATCTAACAATCGAAATATATTATCGATTGTTATTTTACTACGATTTATCTCAATGCTTGTATTAATACAATAGCAAAATTTTCATTCCATAGTATTGTTTTAACTCGATTAATTAAAATATAATTTGGATAACTGTACCTCGTTTTGTCCTATCTCGGACGTGTTATAACCAGTCCCGTCGTCGCCGAAAACAAACGAAAACATATCGTAATACCATAGGTGCGGGGTGTATATTTCATCGACATTGGTCGCTGTGCGACGACTATCTTGCACTCGCTTGTACTCTCTGCGAACGCATGCTCTTAGGCTCTCTATTTTACGTAAAACATGTACTCTCGTCGCGTTCGGATCATATTCTTGTACTAATTCCGTCAATTTAGATATTGCTTCATGTCTTTTATGTTTGTGTTTATAAGTAACACAAGTACGATCCCACAAACACGGAAGTTCCTTGTATAAAGTTATGAATCTTTTAAGTAGCTTGCGCGGATAGACGAAAACACTGTCGGACATCTTGTCGACGCGTTCGCCAAGCGGCGCGGCGCGCAGGTCACTGAACGTGTTGGATCGGCCCGGCTCGCCGCTCACCGCTCAAGGGCGAGCTCTTTCCTCCCGTTGCGTCTCCGTCCCCCACGATGTGTTATAGCAAGCGTTAAGACCCGAGCAAATAATTTTGCCAACATGTCTGGCTACATCAATACGAATACGCTCGATTTGTATTTGCTACCAAAGCATAACCTAGCTATTACGACTCCGTGTATAAATTACACATTTTTATATGATTTATTAATCTATATTTTATATTATTTATATTATAATTTAATATTATTTTAATGTTTGTGTTGGTATATTAAAAATACGTCTAAATATAAATAAAGTTATTAACTAATTATAATTTGCTGTTATGTTAATATTAACAATCGTACGTATTTTAACATTTTAATCAATTTTAATTTTTTGTTACAATTCTATAAACATTATATATATATATATATATATATATATATATATATATATATATATATATATATATATATATATATATATATATATATATATATATATATGTATATATATATATATATATATATATATATATATATATATATATATATATATATATATATATATATGTATGTATATATATCAACTGTTTTTATAGCCTGGTTTGAATATCCTAACTGTTTTCCAATTGGATTTCTTGGCGAAGAAGTAACGAGTGGATAAAAAACCTTTTAACAAAAAATTGAGCTGTCTAAAAAAAGGAACAGAAACGCAAAAATAAAAAGATTTGTTCTAATATAAATCCTAAATAATACTAAAAAATCTGAACCGGCGTCAAACAAACTAGCCTTTTCTCTTGTACATCTATTTTTATCTCTTTCTTATGTAACTATTAATACTGTTATGTGATATTTATGCATGTATTGTTAGAAATGTTTATAAAGTTTTGATAATTAATTTAAATGGACGCTAATTTCGTATATAATGACAATAAAGGAATCTATCTGTTAATAAGTTGATTTTTTATTTTCGTGGCTAGAACATATTTCCGACTCTATCGTCAGACTGACGAATTACCTCAACCTCATCCTCAAGAAGAATTAACTCAACTGTCTTCCATCTCCAATATGAGATCAGATTTAGGTCTCCATATGTTTTGGGACCTACATATATGTACCAAGATTCATGAGAATTCGTTCCGAAATTTAAAATCTTTAAAGTATAGCCTATCCAACAAAAAAATATCAAAATAGGACTTCTTAATAAAAAATTATACGTAAGAGTAAAAATTTACACTTTGTTTTATGGTGTTTAAAAAGATTAGACCTATTCAATTTATTTCTTTTATATGCCTTGCAGATTTAGACGATTGGAAATAATTCTGATTACAATTTTTTTATAAAATTAAATATGGCGACAGCAGCAGCCCAGAAATGTAGTTGGTTCGTTCTTTAGCAGAACTGTTCTCTAAATTTTTAATTAAATATCTCATTCAATTAGCTTTACCGAACAAATTATGCCAACACATTTTGTCGAGTTTCGTCTTTACGTTAACATTGTCAGTCTATGTACATAACTCTCAAAATGACACACTAAAATGGTTGATTTTATGTGATTAAATTAAAGAGAAAAAAAGTTAAAATTTCAACTGACACGGGCGGGATTCGAACCCGCCATCTTCTCCACACTCTTACCTCCGAGCCACCGTGTCTTAC
Organism: Sericinus montela; assembly: GCA_029286605.1. Classification (NCBI taxonomy): domain Eukaryota; kingdom Metazoa; phylum Arthropoda; class Insecta; order Lepidoptera; family Papilionidae; genus Sericinus; species Sericinus montela. Next base: position 675,261 of record JAGSMR010000078.1, on the reverse strand, counting down.
ACGCCTCAGTTGAAATTTTAAACCTGTATTCTCTTTTATTACTTATGCCTTGTTTTTTGGCATAGGCGCCATCTATTATCCCTTTAGCAAGTGACAATTTGATATTCCTGACATTTCAGTTAGGAATTATCAATACGATAACGCCAACCTAATTTTTATTATGCAATTTAATTGATTATTAAAACATATTTGTGCTGAACTTTTATGTCATTTAATTAAAGAGAAAAAAGTTAAAATTTCAACTGACACGGGCGGGATTCGAACCTGCGACCTTCGCGGTTGTTATTTTGTGAATGATATGACAACGCAAAATAACGACAGCTTTGGCGAAAAAAAATTCTTAATTTTGCTTTACGATGAATGATGATGTACGAGAATGTTTGTCAGTAAATAAGCTAAGGGATTTGGCTTCAGTGGACATTATGACCATAATAACTATAAAAGTAGATTTCACTTTGCCCCTTTCTATTGTGTGAAGAAATTGGTAAAAATGCCAGAGGCTCAAAGTGCCACATATAATATTATGCGTTTGCCATAAAATTATTATTATGGGGTATTTTTTTTTCTAACTAGCATTCTGCGAGATGTAGAGAGCCAGTACATTTACGGAAAGAGGCATTCTATGATATCTTATTCTACAAGAGCCAAAACTATTGTCATTTAATTATCTTTTTATTATAAGTTCAATTTATTGGATATAGTTTCGTTCATGTTATTGAAGCTTGGATACCGGGAATAAATATATTATTTATTTCCAAAAGATAGGGATTGCATTACCATAAAATGATAAATAGCTGTATTGTGGAGCATGAAATTATACCGCAGTCTTTACTGTGAATATTTTTCCATATTTTATCGCTTCTTACCCCGAGTAATTTAAAAATACAAATATTTTAAAGTAATAGATCTTGTAAAATATTTGTTTTGGAAAATAAATATCTTCTCCAAATATAGAGGTAGACAGATGTCTAGTCAAGACAGTTAAGTCCTTTCGACCCACCTTCGCCCAAAGATATTTTCGGGACAACGTGACAGTTGGTGAGCCCGTCGCCGTCTTTATTTCCAAGCCAACTATTTACTCGTACATAAGTTTTAGAAAAAAAACCATTGTTACTAGCCAGCCACCTAGGGATCGAACTCGGGTCCACGGGTCTCCTGACTATATATATGTATATATATATATATATATATATATATATATATATATATATATATATATATATATATATATATATATATATATATATATATACGGTGTTTATGGCTTTACGCATGTATATGGTTGTGGTAACTTAGTATTTAGGCGCTCGTTTAGTTACCCGGATGCCCTTTAATTACTGCGTAAGTATACCAGACCCTTTCTAATTTAGGCCTCAAAATCCTAACACTATTACCTATATACATATATATCTAAAAGGTATTTGCGGTACTGCGATCGCCAATCCGTTTGCGAAGTGTAAAAAAATGCAAATCTTACTTACGAGAAAGCCTATGACGTCATGACATATCGCCATACTTGCTTCTTATCAAACTAATTAATTTCAAAGATTTTCCTACAACGGCTTATTCTAACATTCTCGATATTAAAAGTAGTAGAATATTTATATGAAAATAAAAACCTTTCACATTTTAGGATTTAGGATAGATATTAAAACATCTCAAGGGGAATTTAAATTATAATTGGTATCCTTTTTAATTAAAAAGCGTATAAAAAACTTCTCAGATTTTTAAAAAGATTTTCTTTTATAAAAACTATTTCCTATTCTTGTTATTTTAAGAAGAATGGAAGAAATTACATCTTCTTATTTATAAAATATGAATATAAATAAAAATAAAAATATCTTCACGCAATTCCCAATACAGGGGTAGACAGAGGTCTAGTCTAGACAATTAAGTCCCTTTGACCCACCTTCCACCGAAGATATTTTCGGGACAACGTGACAGGTGGTGAGCCCGTCGCCGCCTTTATGTCCAAGCCAACGATATAATTCGTGCATAAGTCTTTTTTGAAAAACTCATTAGTACGAGCCTGCCACTTGGAGATCGACTCGAAATTCCGACCACCGAACCACCCGGCTATCGTGACTTCTTAACCGTTTATTTAGGTCTATAATATCAAAATTGTCAAGGTGTGGTACCTTGATAATTATGATTACTGTGTTTGGGGTTACTATAACTACAAGGTAGCATTATAGCCTTTACTCCACGGCTTTGATATCAACGTAATATTATAAAAGATCTTTTTCGTAAATAACATTATTACGAAATTTTCCGTTGAGAATATTTTTACTTTATGTTTTTTATCGTTCTAAGGGATCGAAGTTGATTAACATAATTATAATTACTGAGTGCTCAAGATGCCTTTTTTAATTGTCTATTGTATAGTACATAGCTGCATCATGCTAGTCGGTCAAATTATCCCGGGGAAACATTCATGTCTGTGAATTAACAAAAGTAAATTGGAAACTGAAATATTTTTGAGAAGAATCTCTTATTAAATCCCCTATTAAATTGTGCAGCGCGAAGGATGGTAACATCGCTACCACTTTTTTCGCCTACAGTGTCAAAATGCTCCATGGTGACATAAACGTCTATGGTTCAAAGTTTCGAATGCGCTTGCTGAGCATGATAATTATGTTCAAATCAAACCCATGTCCTAAAACTGTAATATACCTTAACAGGCCGTAAAATGTTATTGATCGTAGACCGTAAAACTATGTATATTACACGTTCATTAAAAAATTATGCATTTTTTGGTGCTTATTTTCTATAGACCTCCGGGGCCGAGTGGAGTATACACTAAATTTTAGGATGTCGCCTGCTCTGAGATAACGGGTTCGATTCCCATACTGATCAATGTAAAAAATTACATAAATATTTATTTACAGAAAAAATTATGTTAATATTTACAATACTTATTAACTAAAAACTATTATAATCGTAGAGCCCTACTCCTCGTGGCATGGTACCAAGAACGCTGGCTGCATTTCCACGTTGAATGGCTAGACTTAACCGTTGAGCGAGAAAAGAACCAGCCCTCTTGTCACCAGCGGCAACGATAAGTCGCGGATACAATTCCTTTAGAAACTGCATCGCGCGGGGACCCCACGGACCGATTGTCTCTACGGCAAATGGAACAAATATATAGTCTCCTTTCAAAGACTCATATTTACGCCATTTACCCGATTCAGCTGCCTCTGATGCCGCCCCGGCCCTTATCGAAGTACCCTTGATATGAGAGGCCGCTAATGTATCGACGCAAGTTGCGTCCCACACAAGAGCTTTGCCTCTCTCCCAAGGGACTAAAGTCAAGCCGTCGGGTCACTTACCATCCTCCCTAAATATTCCACAAGGCTCTAAAACCGATGGAATATTTATGGAAACAAGAGCCCTTCGGATGACCTCATTCAAGGAACCGTGACGAGACAGTCTGCCGGCACTTTTTTGGCATGAAAGTCCGTGGAGGCCTAACTCGTCGACGTCGCTGCCACAAGGACATCGATGTGGTTGACAAATCGATGCTCCCAATCGTATTCCTACAGCTATACGTAAACTTTCGTTATCTAGTAATGTACCAAGGTTACTTGATGGTAAAGCATGTAGCCAGTAACTTGATTCCTTTGTCGAAACACCTAGAAAGCGGGCGCGGTCTCTGTCACAGTGAAAATTGTTCAGTAAGCATTTCTGCACATTCTGATCCAACGGGATATCCCACTGTTTTTGTGAGTTAGATTCCAGTGGAATATCCTCGCCGGGACAGAGACGTAACCATGCTTCTCTTGCCTCGTTAGCAAAGGTCAAGTCCAAGTCATTCTTAAGAATTTTACTTGACAAATCATGAACACTATGTACGGAGGCAAGGAAAGCCGGCAGCGCAATATTTGAAACCTCTCTTATACCGATACCTCCAAATCTAACAGGTAAAGTAGCTTGAGTCCAGCTAGATGAGACTAAAGATAAATTTAGAATTTTTTCCAAAGCTATTTTGAGATTAAGGTCAATTTGTTTTAAAAAATCAGAACATTTCCATGCTGGACTCGAGCGGAGTAAATAAGTAAATTTAGGAACAAGAACGCAATATTTTAAAATAGTAAGCGCTATATGAGAATTTAGAATATACAGTTTATTAACATGTTCTAAAAATTGATCAAATTTTACTTTCAAAAGAGGTTTCATACTTTCTATAAATAACGGCGCTCCAAGGAGGTAAAGAGAATCCGCCTCAGTTACTTTAATGCCAGGAGATATATTGTTAAAATTTTGAAACAAACTGTGTCTATGAGAAGACACGGTCAGGAATGAAAAGTTCACATTTAGTATTATTTAATTCAAGGCCAATGGTTTTAAAATTTTGAATAAAATATTTGAATTATTATATTTTGAATGTAAAAAAACAGTTTTAATCTCAGTTCTGGAATTTTTGTTGTATCGTTGTTTCCGATTCCATGACACAAATTTTTTCGCAATTACTTTGGAGCAATTTATGTGACGTTGTTCCCTATTTATTTATATATTTATTTATTATTATTTACTGCACATACAATAGAAAAAACGATTGAAATTTACCTACATTTTGTGACCCACAGTATAAATAAAAGTAAGTGTTAAAATTATCTTGTTGTGAATGCTGGCACATCTGTAATATAAATGTATATATATTAACTGTGTATGATTCCTCATAACACCCATTTTTTTCAAAGCTATGCATATATTTAGTAGATAATGCAATCTAAATTAAAACACCTTCTGTTTTTCACGTTGTTCACGAACGAAGGCGATAGTTTCGAGCGAAACTGTGTTAAAATTAAAACTTGTTTAATACAACTTTCATCGCGTTTTTATTCACAAGAGGAAGTATATTAGGTTTTTAACAAAGTTTTGTTTTATATTCCGCTGTATTCACTGTTTGTATGCGAAATAGACACTGCACAGTACAGCAAATAACACGAGAACAGCGTGTTGCAAACATAGGCTACATTAGCTAACTACTCTCACAGACAAAGTAAAAAGTAAAGTACACCAAGAGTGACATAGAAATTACAATTACAATGGACATTAGTACAAAAGGCGGCCTTATCGCTTAAGCAGCAATCTCTTCCAGGCAACCTCAGGGAAAAGGATTATTCTAAAGAAAGCGGAAATGGTGTACAAAATAATACGAATAATATAATATATATACCATATAAAACTAAAGAATTTATAGGATTAGAAGGTAAATGGAAAAGAAATTAACAGATAATTTAAGTATAAAGCTTCTAATATTTATATCGATGTTTATATTTCTATACATATATTTCTAATACTTATAACATATAATATGTTTTTAATTATATTATAAAATATATAGATCATTATCAAACACATTTTTTAATTGAATACTAGCTTTAAAAATTGCTAGAATAATTTTAGCAATGTTATAAAGAATTCTTGCCAGTTTTTTCCTATAAATCAGTCAACCAAATCATCTAAACGTCTAACGTACCCGTACAACACTTGTGGTACTGCCATCGCCAATCTTGTTAAGCGTCGGGATTGTGGCATTCTCTCTGTGGGAAAGACCTACGTACTGCAGTTGACTTTGTCTAGTTTAATAGTAGAATTTATTAGTAAAATATCAAATCAAAATAAAGCAGACAGATGTTGGGTAGCAGCTTCCGAAGTGCGAATAATCTGATACTGAGACTGCCAATACGATTATTGAGCGTTGCTATCGTGATACATCTTCTTTTGAAGGTGGCTATAGTCTCAGGTACAAAGTTAAGGTAAGATAAAGATATTTCCATTGTTACAATCGAGCGCCTTTTATATTTATCTTAGCAATCGTTTTATTATGCATTATTGCTAGTCTTTAATTTAAAGTCATTCAAGACCGGTCCCATTTCTATTTATCATTTTATCAGCAAATTCAGCTAGTTATTAGCATAAGAATTCACCGTCCCTTTTATACCAGTGGGTGTCGTAAGATGGGAGCAAGGGAAAGGGCAAAGCGATAAGTGAATGAATGAATAATTTAGTGAATGGCTACCGACAGATCCCGGGATAGCAACGTCTAAGTTGCGAGATATTTGAAACTGAGATCGTCAACTCGCCGGCAAAGTGTAGCGTAGGCAAATCCTCCTTATGGGAGAGGCCTTATGATTTATTATTATTATTTATACACACACCTTAACGCAATATCACATACTGGGGTATAGGTAAACTTAAATAGGTGGTGAGACTACCGCCATCTTAATGTCCAAACTAATGGTACAATATACTTACATATTATTCATATTCACATCAACATATAAAATATTATGAACATTCATATGAACATATAAAAATCCATAACTCGAGTAAAACACTTAAATAGCGTAATTCGAACCGCCTACCCTTAATAAATATAAATATCTTCACGCCATTCCCAATACTGTAGTAGACAGAGGTCTAGACAATTGAGTCGTTTCAATCCACCTTCCACCGAAGATTATTTTAGAACATCGTGACAGGTGGTGAGTCCGGGTCTGTCTCAATGTCCAAGCCGACGATGTAATTCGTACATAAGTTTTTGAAAAAACCCGTACGAGCCTGCCACCTGGGGACCGAATTCGGGTTTCTCGACTCGGAATTCCGACCACTCTACCACTCGGCTATCGTGACGCCTTTTATTTCCTTTCCATTCTCCTATTATTCTTCCTATTATTTAATAAATAAGTAAATAAATACATACATAGATAGGGTATCATATATACAAAGATCGAAGGTACCACAAAAACTCAGACTCTAGATAATCTAGGAAAAGTCTTCTACATCGACTCCACCGGGAATCTATATATATATATATATATATATATATATATATATATATATATATATATATATATATATATATATATATATATATATATATATATATATATATATATATATATATATATATATATATATATATATATATATATATATATATATATATATATATATATATATATATATATATATATATATATATATATATATATATATATATATATATATATATATATATATATATATATATATATATATATATATATATATATATATATATATATATAAGCTCTTTTTGTCAGTAATCGTTATGTTTTACAAACTTTGTAAATTTTCTCAAAAACGAATGCCTTTTTTTCAGTGACTACGAACGCAGGTAACTTGTTCTATTTTTGAAACATAAAAGATAAATGAACGCAGAGAACGAAAAGCTCGAGAAATGAAAACAGTTAATTATTAATATAAAGTCGGGCGACTGTTTCGAGAGTTCCGGTTCCTTTGACTGCAAATTATAAACTTTTTTTTTTGACATTACGCTCATTGTTGTTTACTTCAAGCTTTGCACTCTTGTTCCAGACGAAAGTAGAATATCCTAGAATTATTTTACTGTCTAGTGTATATGTATATATATTTCTTTAATGATTGTTTTTTTTTAATGCGGTTTTGTGAAAATGGCCTGTAAAAGTGTACTGAGATCTCCTATAAGGACAGTTATTTCTGAAATTTGTCGAGTGGATCACCACCAGACGACAGCACCACACACCTTGCTTAATAAATCCGTTAGCAGTGTTCTTAGTAGTCAGGTATTTTTAAGACGCTTTTATTAGCATGGTATGAATATGTATGAAAGTATGTAAGTGTGTAATGGAATCTTTAAATGTGGTTTTCACCCCCTTCAATACGTCGGATTTTTTTATTAATATCTCTTTCTTGGATATCCCGCCAGGCCTTTAGCCGCCTATTACGAACTTACGACCGCCACGTGAAGAAAAGCATCGTGAATTCATATCCCTGTCCTGTCGATAGCCATGTGTTACAGATGTAGATCGAATGCTAAATAAAACAATAAAAAATATTTGTAGTAATACTTCATACTATAGCAGTGTAACGATATATAGTTCTAACAAAATAGTAATGTCCCTACTACAAACTTTTGATACAGTTTTATAAAGCCTATATTGACACTTATAAATCAAAATAGTCATAATAACAAGTTATATAATTGTATCATTGATTTATAACCATTATTCTTTACATTATCCTTATTTATTTATAAATTATACTCAGTTACTTTAACTATATTATATTCTTATAACTGTTTCGAAATTACTATGTAGGTTGAATATTAATAAAAAAAACTTAGCGGTGACGGTAGTATTTAAAACACTATGATTGTTATATCCATTACTATGATCAGATATTTTAACAACCACAAATACATTGTACGATTCAAAGTGAATGTTTTCAGTCAATGATAAATTATGTAAACATCGCTCTAGCGCTTCAATCTGTCACGCTGACAAATTGGAAGTACCAAACGATTGCGGTTGAAGCCGCGCATTATCCGAAGGACTTCTATGCGGTAAACCAATTTATGATGAGTTGTCTGTACCTAAGAATTTTATTTGGCTTCTACATATTTACATAATGAAAGGCAAAAGTCCTCTTCACAGCACAGACTTCTGCCTTAAGGAGGATAAGCCACAATCGTCAAACTTGGTGAGAACATCGCACCTTAGAGGCTGCTACCCGTCATCTGTTTGCTTCATATTTTTTTGGCTTTTACATATATACATCATGGAAGCTAAAAGTCCTATTCATGTCACAGACCTCTGCCTTAAGGAGGATAAACCACAATCTCCACGCTTGCTAAACTAATAAGTTTTGTATTGACATAATATCATTAAAAATGTTTGTAATTAATTACAATAATTAAAAAAAATATATTTTCACGTAATTATCAATGCAGGGGTAAACAGAGGTCTAGACAATTATGTCGTTTCGACCCACCTTCCACAGAAAATATTTATGGGACAACATGACAGATAATAACCTTAAAGTCCAAGTAAAGTATTTGAAAAAACCCATTGGTACAAGCCTGCCACATGGGGATCGAGATCGGGTCTCTTGAATCGAATTTCGACCACCCAATCACTCGGCTATTGTGACTACTTAAACTTTATATCTTTTTTTCTTAAACTTCAATAAAATTCAATCTTTATATTACGCACTAAAACAGATAGTGTAAAACACATTGCACTAACTAACAATAATTATATAACAACATTATTAATAAAATTATTGGTCATTGATTTTAAGTACTTAATTAGTAGTTCATTGTAGGACTTGAACTTAGCTTATTTACTAGCATTATTTACGTATTTGTTAATCCAAATACTTAAAAATAAATAAAATACTTATATAAATCAACCAAACACCCATTTAGAGCTTCATACGGAATTTTACAGTTATTCAATGTTCGAATTTCAAAAAAAGCTAAAGTTGGTTTAATGAAACTTCCGCCGATTGCAATGCTCAGCAATATCGGGGCAAACAGAACGTTGATATTTCATTCGTCTTTCATCCGTTGGATTCAAAATCCACACGAACATTGAGGTTCGGAATAGGCTTTTTATAAATGATACTTTTTAAAATATAATATGCTTTCACTAGCAGTGTATCAACATTACCTACTTGTATTCCTGTTAACCGATTAAATTATGTTGCGACTAAAAGTTACGATAGCCGATTGGTTAGGTGATCGGAATTCTAATCCGAAGAGTTCGATACCCAGGTGGTAGGCTCGTAATAATGGGTTTTTTGAAAAACGATTTATGTCGTTGGCATGGACATAAAGACGACGACGGGCTCACCAACTGTCACGTTGTCCTAAAATATCTTCGGAGACAATTAAGTCCTTTCAAACCACCTACAAGGTGGTTTGAAAGGACTTAATTGTCTAGACCTCTGTCTACCCCTGTATTGGAAATTGAGTGAGGAAATTTATTTATTTTCAGTAATAAATAATATAAAATATCTTCACGCAATTCCCAATACAGGGGTAGACAGAGGTCAAGTCTAGACAATTAAGTCCCTTTGACCCACCTTCCACCGAAGATATTTTCGGGACAACGTGAAAGGTGGTGAGCCCGTCGCCGCCTTTATGTCCAAGCCAACGATGAAATTCGTACATAAGTTTTTTGAAAAACTCATTGGTACTGCCGCCTAGGGATCGAACTCGGGTCTCTCGACTCGAAATTCCGACCACCCAACAACTCGGCTATCGTGACTTATTATTTTCAGTAATAATATACTAAAATAACTAATAAGTATATTAATTATGGTTCGCATCTTCTTCACAAACTAATTCATAATATTAACAACTAAGGTACTACTTGTAAAAGTTGAAAGGACTTGATTGTGAACAATTGATTAATAATTATAATACAATAAATTATAAATGTATCTTCACGCAATTCCCAATACAGGGGTAGACAGAGGTCAAGTCTAGACAATTAAGTCCCTTTGACCCACCTTCCACCGAAAATATTTTCGGGACAACGTGACACGTGGTGAGCCCGTCGCCGCCTTTATGTCCAAGCCAACGATGAAATTCGTACATAAGTTTTTGAAAAACTCATTAGTACTGCCACCTGGGGATCGAACTCGGGTCTCTCGACTCGAAATTCCGACCACCCAACAACTCGGCAATCGTGACTTTTTATAAATATAATATATAAATATAATTGTGAGAAAATTCGTAAAGATAAAAAAGAGGTAAACTTTTTGTTTTTGATAGTCATGGGTAGTCTTAGTTTATAGATTATAATTACTAAATAAATATGAAATAAATATCTTCACGCAATTCGAAATACAGGAGTAAACAGCGGTCTAGTCTAGACTATTAAGTCCCTTCGACCCACCTTCCACCGAAGATATTTTCGGGTCAACGTGACAGGTGGTGAGCCCGTCGCCGTCTTTACGTCCAAGCCAACGATGTAGTTCATACATAAGCTTTTGAAAAACCCATTGGTACGAGCCTGCCACCTGGGGATCGAACTCGGGTCTCTCGACTAGAAATTCCGACCACCCAAACCACTCGGCTATCGTGACTTATCGTTATTATACTTACTATAACTATAATAAAAAAGGGCGGAGAATGACGAATATCAATAACGTTAAATAATGTACCTCAACTTTATCCCGGGGGTGTTATAAGCGGTGAGTAAGGGAAAGCCTTGAAGATGGCAGTGGCTGAGTACAGATGGCGGAATAACCATAACCAAGAAGATAGAGAGAAGAAAAGGGAGGCAAACGAGCAGTTGGCTCACGTGAAGGTATGTGATTACCGTCGCCCATGAATATATTTATATATTCATGGTATATTATAGTAAAGATATTTATATATTTATTTTTTAGTTCCCTAACTTCTTAAATATAATGCAGAAGCTGTGCTAGTCTATATAACAGTGTGAAAATGCTAGCAATAAATAAAAAATAAGAAAACCAAAAGTCACGATAGCCAAGTGGTTGGGTGATCGGAATTCGAGTCACGAGACCAGAGTTCGATCTATAAGGCTCCAACCAATGGATTTTTTCAAAACTTACGTACGATTTATGTAGTTGGCTTGGACAAAAATGTTTTGTGGTAGAGCCACGCATCAGCTTTTGTTGTTGCATGAATGGGCCGGCTCGACCGGGACCTCACAGAATACCGGCGTAAAGTAGAAATCTAACAAACTTCTGCGTTTCGTCTGGTGAGTGTAGGTACCCGGAGGCCCACACACCCCTCCTCCCCCAATTTGGGAGGGGGTTCTCTAAGGCCGGCAACGCATCTGCTATGCCTCTGGTATTACGGGTGTTCATGGGCTCACAACACAATCACTTACCATCACGTGAGCCGCCTGCTCGTTTGCCGGCCTTTTCAATAAAAAAAAAAATAAGACGGCGACGGCCTCACCACAGTCACGTTGTCTCAAAAATATCTTCGGTGGATGGTGGGTCGAAAGACTTATTTGTCGAGACCTCTGTCTACCCCTGTATTAGGAGTGGCGTGAAGATATTTTTTTGTTTTAAAACCAAAATCAAAAAATTTTTAAAAGATAGAATTACAAACTAACAAAATGAAACCTAATTATGAGAAAACAAAAAATTACTGTCATTTCATGTTACGATAGCCGAGTTATTGGGTGGTCGGAATTTCGAGTCGAGAGACTCCAGTTCGATCCCCAGGTGGCAGTACCAATGAGTTTTTCAAAAAGCTTATGTACGAATTTCATCGTTGGCTTGGACATAAAGACGGCGACGGGTTCACCACCTGTCACGTTGTCTCGAAAATATCTTCGGTGGAAGGTGGGTCAAAGGGACTTAATTGTTTAGACTTGACCTCTGTCTACCCCTGTATTGGGAATTGCGTGAAGATATTTTTATTTTTTTTTATTTCATGTTAAATAAAACAGCATATTAAATAGCTGTCTATCCAGAGATTAAACGTTCTACACTCGAGAAACTATATAATCTATTATTTTCCCAATCGTTATTTATTATTGACCAGACATTTAAAATATATCGATTATTAAAATTCTCGTCATGAATGCCAACGCATCCTGATCTAATTATGTTCATGTATTGTAGTTAGTGCTTGGTGGTGACTATGACAATGTTTGTTCTATATTCTGCGATGAGAAATGAATTGAATAACTAAACAAGCGATGTGGTCACGAAATACAAACATAACTAACTAGCAAGTTATTATTGTTTACACATATAAATTTATATATTAGTATCTCGGAAACATTTTTAACAGTTTTATACAATATATTGTGTATTGCAATATGTGAATAGATATCAATTGAAGAAAAAGACAATAAGGTAAATGTATTTACGTAAAGTAAACATATTTTCAAATCACCAAATATTGTTATTAACATTTACGTCTATTTTCTCACAAAAAATAAACTAATTAATTATTATAGGCGTGTTAGTTTCGTTTAAATTTTGTAGACTCTAAACAATGCACCAGTGAATATATTTATCCATTAACGGTGTAACCACGTATAGCCTTTGTGTTTCAAATCAAATAAAATCATTTATTACCCGACATAAGTAATAAACAATTGTAGTTATCGATTGTTATTTTTCTTTAATCCCTTAAATAAACCCTTTCGTAATGAAGTTCCACCAAAAGACGATGGAAACTCCGCAAGTATCACATTTTTTTGTTTCTTTATACTACTCCCATTTTACGCGTGGGAGTTTTAAGACGCAACGAAGGGACAAGCCTTGGAAATAAAATTCGCTACAGACAGATGAGACAGCAAAATTATTATCTCGTAAAATATCTTGCCAAAATTCAGCAAGCCGATGACTGGCAGCAGAGTCCAAGGTGCAACATTATTGGTAATACTATCGCCAATCCGCATTCCAAACGTAGAAATTATAGCATATATATATATCTTCACGGTCTTCCGAATACTGGGATAGACAGAGGCCCATTCAAGTCCTTCTGAACCACCTTTCACTGAAGACATTTTTTGGTACAACATGACAGGCGCCCGCCCGTCGGCGTCTTTATGTCAAAGCCTATAAATAGTGCATAAGAGAAAAAATTCATTTGTACGGGCCCACTATTTCATTTGATTGAATTCAAGTCCACTGATTTCATTCAGATCACCCAACCACACGGCTATCGTGACTTTATTTAGCAAATTAGAAATATTATGTGAGAAGCACTGCAGGGGACTTCAACAGTTGTTATGTTGTTATGTGTGTATGTATGTAACACATACAGAACATGCGTACGCAATTACTTAAGTCCACTGTTGGATAGGCCTTAAGGAGATCCTTCCATGGACGAGTGGCGTACACACTGGTTTTCAAGGTGTCGCCAGCTCTGAGGTACCCAGTTCGATTCCCGGTCGGGTCAATGTAGAAAACACTTTTTCTACATTTGAAAGGGGACGGTGTTTGATTACGCCTCTACGAAACGACCAAATAACGAATATTTAAATAACAAATTTTAATTGCCACTGAAATTGCTGTGCTACGATAGCTGTGTGGTTGGGTGATCTGAATTCGAGTCAATAGACCCGAGTTCGAACTCGAGGTAGAAGGCTCGTACCAATGTTTTTTTTTTTTTCAAAACTTATATACGATTTATATCATTGGATTGAACGGGGAAGACGTCAATACCTGTCACGTTACCCCAAAAGTAGGTTAGCTAGTTTCTTCAAAAACGTATAACGGATTTCTTGCTCCTTTTTCTTATCTGCTACAGGAACCACATTACGAAATGCCAGTAGATTAATAAAAATGTGATGTTAAGTTACTTATATCGATGAATAAACTTTTTTATTTGAGTTGATTTCTTCTATAGGAGAGCTTATGTCATGTACTGCACTTTTGATACCATAAAGTACTCTACTTTTTTCTTTATTAAGATGTGTTCCAAATAGCTTTATAAATTTATTTTCTTTCGCGTAGAGAGTTACTTTGTAAAATTTCTTTGTAGTCTTTGGAAGAAGCTTGTTAGAAAGGCTTTTATGTCTCAACTGACGTTGTGATCTTAATTAATGAAAGAAGTTGTACAGATAAAAGAGTTTCCGTTAAGACAAAATGCCGATCGAACTTTGACCATTAATTGACTATCCTGAAAGTTTAAACCACGCAATGGTAAGTTAAGCTATGATATATAGCGGATGCTTAAGGGTGAGCTTGAGGATAATCGAAAATACATACATGATTAGTATCGTCGTGGTAAAAAGGTTATGTAACAGTAATATTCTTCACTATTTGAAGGATTCGGGAGCCGTAATAAAAACGCGTTAATCAGTAAAATCCCCATTTATTGACTGACCCATAAACAAGGGTACATACCCCCGAATCCCCGAAATCCTTATTTATTAGTACCTACATTGTACATATGTTACAGTAACTGATATATTTATAGTGTTGTGTGGATTATTTCTATCCATTATGCCACATTTAATTTAGTTATTTGGCGTAGAAAAGGCTACACGTAAAAACTGTTTAAATGCACCGTTTGCATGTACAAAGAGTAGTTTCTCGAAAAACATTATACTCGACAATGTTAAGTATGTGAGATACGTAGCCGGCTATTGCTACTTTATATTGGAAGGTATCATTGGCATAATTTTTCGTCTGTTTCTTCCCCGTTAGAAGGACCTCATTACGAAACGGTGTAGATCAAAACATGACTATCGTTCTACTATCGAAAACTTCCTAGGGACCTATGTAGGCTGGTGTTAATTTCCCTCGTAATGTATCGTCACTTAAAAAACCGCGACTGGCAGAAGTTAATTGTTTGTAAATAAAGATTTTATTTTTGTGATATGCTACTGCTGATGCTGATTGCAGCTTTTCACAATCATTCACATCAATAATTGGTGCAGGCGACTTGTAAGGTCCGAAATGTCGGTGGAGTGAGCACTTATTGTCTGGAAAAAAGTCAGTCAACCGCAATGGCTCGCAATACACCGATTCGGCAGAAGACAATCGGAGGTCTTCCTTAAACGCACTCCTAATGCCTAACAGCACCAAAGGTAATGTGTCAAAGTTGCAATCTGCGTGGCACATTATGGTCGCTTTCAGTTGTGGAATCGTTCCACTAGCCCGCTACAAGCTGGGTATTATGTGGTTGTCCTACGATGCACGATAAAAGAATGCATTTTTTTTATAGAAAAGGGAGGCAAACGAGCAGGTGGCTCACCTGATGGTAAGTGATTACCCCCATGAACACCCGCAATACCAGAGGCCTAGCAGATGCGTTGCCTCCCTTAGAGTTTCCCCCCGCTTCCCAGAATTGGGGGAGAGGGGGGGGGGCTACCGGTTACCTGCACTCACCAGATGAAACGCAGGAGTTAGACTTCTACTTTACGCCGGTATTCTGTGAGGTCGTGGTACTTCCCCGGTCGAGCCGGCCCATTCATGCAACAACAAAACAAACATTCTTTTATTTCGATAATTAAATGATTTGATTTTATTAAAAGTCATGGTGTCAAACAGGAGGAGTCAATGTAAAAACCCAATTTTTCTACATTGTCTTGTGTATTGGTGTTCGTGGTTTGTGGTGTGTTACTTATTCCACAACACAAGTGCTTTATCTTCTTACTTTGGAATTAGAGCAAAGTGTATGATGTTGTCCCTATGTCACATACATAGGGATAACATCATACACATTGCTCTGATGCTTTGTATTTTGTAAATATATGTATATCATACATTAATAAATTTGTGACAATAAAATTATATTAATTTGAAGTCACGATAGCCGAGTGGTTTGGTGATCGGAATTTCGAGTCAAGAGACCTGAGTTCGATCTCCAGGTGGCAGGCTCGTACCAATGGGTTTTTCAAAAATTTATGTACGAATTATATCCTTGGTTTGGTCATAAAGACGGGGACGGGCTCACCACTTGTGACGCTGTCCCGAAATTATCTTCGGTGGAAGGTGGGTCGAAAAGACTTGTCTAGACTAGACCTCTGTCACTATTTGCAATTTTACATTACAATTACATTACGCAAAGATATTGCAATTTATATTACATATATTCATAGAACAATGCAAGAACCGCGAAGCAAAATTGAAATATACCATTAAAATAATTATATATCAATAAAAAGGTAAACATTAAATAATTCTTTTAGATCATTTACCATGTCAGGAATTATTCCTTTCAATTTGCTTTGTATGATATTTCAAAAAAACATATTCTTCTATAACGCTATCATTAATGTCCAATCAAACTTTATAGACGTTTTAGATATACATAACTACACGTTTTAGAAATACGTAGTAGTTCTAATATGCCCTGACTCTAAAACTACTTCCCGTTGTATGTACTTTTAATTTTAATTGAGATGGAAAATCAGTAAACTGTCTGCTTATCTATCTTATGTGAGGACAATTTGCTGTAGCAACGCGCGCTGTAGCTGACGACGCTTTGACGCCTTTTTGGTGTATCAATCGTTCCATCATCGGTCAGTTTATTTTGGTTTTTAACAATATCAATATTAATATATACCTTCGAGGACTTCCGTGGACGAGAGGCGTGTGAAACGGATTTCATGATGTCGCTAACTCTAGGGTACCGAGTTCGATTCCCGGTTAAGTCATTGCGGAAAACACATTTTCTACATTTCATCGGGTCCGGGTGTTTCTCATATCACATTTCGGATTGCATAACACAACTGCTTAAGCTACTTACTTTGGTATCAGAGCCGGTATGCATTTATTATTTTTATATTTTTTAATACAAGTAAGTATAAAATGGAAGATACCCAGTATAAAACAGGTAAAAAACCTAACTACTAGAGAATTATAGTAATTATTAAAAAATTAATGAAATGTATCTTCACGCAATTCCCAATACAGGGGTAGACAGAGGTCTAGTCTAGAATTAAGTCCCTTCGACCCACCTCCACCGAAGATATTTTCGGGACAACGTTACAGGTGGTGAGCCCGTCGCCGTCTTTATGACCAAGCCAACTATATAATTCGTACGTAAGTCTTTGAAAAGTCCATTGGTACGAGCCTGCCTCGAAATCGGCTATCGTGACTTTTAAGTTTATTTCTAATAATTTTTATAAAAAAATTGTAAAATTATTCAGTATTTTTCTGCTGTTTTCTAGTTTAATTAAATTAACTAATTTATTTCCCAGAATTATTTCAATATGGTAATACACAAAGAAAACTTATAAGGGTGTGCTTAACGGTCTCCTAAGTATGATTCTTAAAAGTTACGATACGAGTAAGTTAGTTACGACACGATAGCCGAGTTGTTGGGTGGTCGGAATTTCGAGTCGAGAGACCCGAGTTCCATCCCCAGGTGGCAGTACCAATGAGTTTTTCAAAAAGTTGGCTTGGACATAAAGGCGGCGACGGGCTCACCACCTGTCACGTTGTCCCGAAAATATCTTCGGTGGAAGGTGGGTCAAAGGGACTTAATTGTCTAGACTTGACCTCTGTCTACCCCTGTATTGGGAATTGCGTGAAGATATCTATATATTATTTATTTAAGTATGATTCTTCTCTACGTATTATACGACATCCACAAACAAAGAGATAAATTCTTATGCCGATACCACACGGTCCGCAGCACGCACTAAAACTGCTTTTAGGAGGAATATACATGGAGAAGCTAAATTTACGGAGGTAACCGGTGTTAGGTAGGCTAAGCCTACATCAGGCTCTTTTTATCTCTTTTCAGGCGGAGGCCGTACAGCTGCTACGGTTGTGGTGGAGCTAATGGGGGAAAAGTGTGTCGAAAGTTACGTGCTCTGTTGGGAATATCGTGGAAGAGAAGAAGAGCATATGTCCCTCTCGGAGCCCTTATACAATAAATCGTTTGGCAAATTCATGATTCAGATTTCTCCCACAGGAACCGTGCTTCCGACACAGGATTCCGTGATAAATCCTATCCCCTTGTGCACATTATGCAAAGGTACAGAAACTGCATATATCAAAACCTCATTTAGTGTGAATTACGATCTATTTGCCATTACGCTAGAAAGAGACGATGCTATATAAGAACCTGGAATTTTATTTTTCTAAATTTATGTTATAAGACGAAATGTTATTAAGTATATAATAATTAAGTATATATATATATATACATATATATATATATATATATATATATATATATATATATATATATATATATATATATATATATATATATATATATATATATATATATATATATATATATATATATATATATATATATATATATATATATATATATATATATATATATATATATATATATATATATATATATATATATATATTATCTATCTGTTCGATGAAATTTTGTGCTTTGTAGGTCAACGATCACAATCATTCCGAAAAGGAAGAAAATCGAAGGGGCAGATTCAAAGCTCTGCATTCTTACGTGACGGAGTTGAAAAAAAGATCTTCTACTTCATTTGCCAACGGACTTGCGCCCGTTCAAATAAAATCAAATCATTTATTTATCAACATAAGAATGTTCATTCGTTTATCGATAGTCATTTTTAATCTACCACCGTTTCGTAAAAATGGACGAAAGAAACTCCGTAGGTATCTTCTTTTTTGGTCAATATTTTTTTAATGTTATGTATTATACAAATGTTATGTCATATACAGTAACATATTCATTTATATTATAATAACCCTACTTATAAAGTTTTATGTTAATAATTTTCTTAAACCTGTTAACAGACAGGCTTTGCACATTTACCGGGATTTTGTTGTAAAAGCGTATACACCGCCCTATGAACGAGTTACTTACTCTATGGAGTCTAGTAACCGGTGTTACAAGCATGTGTTTGTTCCTACTATTTACATTGCGCACATCAGAAGTCTTGCTAAAAGTATTAATGTTCTTATATACATACATTCAATTTTCATATATATATTAAGAGGCCAGTGTTAAAATTAATTTCTTTAAATTTCTCTCTTAGAGCACCTTTTCTCTAGAATTTAGGCAATATATAGCTTGTATCGCCTCTTTTGTAAAACAAATTATGTTTCTATAACAGCTGCATAACCCCGTAGCAGAATACCATATGACATTATGTTATGGAAGTAACTAAAATAAACAAGTGTAGCCGTTTGCACATCAGTTAAAAACCTTATTTTTCTTACAGAATATGCTGCAGAGCTTAACCTACTCGCAAGTTGGGATATATGGGGGTCCCATTGAAGCTTTGCATCAAGTGTTATTCCAAGAAAAACAGCCGGATCTACAAAGCTCTACTCTTCCTCATTTAAAAGTACATTGATATCACCCAAATGTATAACATTAGATGTTGAAAATTTTATGTATTTAGTCTTATTGCTATTTAAATTTAAATTATTAGCTTTGAACCAATGGACTATTTTTGACAAAGCATAATTTACCTCGTCAAGTGTAACAATATGTCGTTTGATTTTATATATTACCGAGGTATCATTTCGATATAGAAGTCACGATAGCCGAGTGGTTGGGTGGTCGGAATTTCGAGTCAATAGACCCGAGTTCGATCCCCAGTTGGTAGGCTCGTACCAATGAGTTTTTCAAAAACTTATGTACGAATATCGTTGGCTTGGACATAAAGGCGGCGATGGGCTCACCACCTGTCACGTTGTCCCGAAAATATCTTCGGTGAAAGGTGGGTCGAAGGGACTTAATTGTCTAGAGTCGACCTCTGTCTACCCCTGTATTGGGAATTGCGTGAAGATATTTATTTATTATTTAGGTATCATTAAATTCATTATGATTCCTGTATACGGAAAAACACAGAGATCACTCACATCTCAGATGCTGCTGCCCATCTTCGGTCAGTTTATTTTGGTTTGATATTTTAAGAGATGGTTATCGCGCCGTGTATCGAATGCCATAATGATATTTAAGACTTTTCCCATAGTCGCCTCTTACGACATCCACGGGAAGAAACGGGTGTGGAAATATTCTTAAATCTTTACCACACTGTCGATATTTATATAACATATAAAATATTTCTCATGTTTTTTGATAATGTGGTATTTACTTTCAACAATATTCAGTGGACATAACATTTATATCTATATATGATAGATGTAGGAACATTTTTGCAGCGCTAACGCGGTGGCAGACGCCGATAAAAAAAATATCTTCACGCAATGCCTAATACAGGGGCAGACTAGACAGTCTAGACAATTAAGTCCCTTTGATCCACGTTCCGCCGAAGATATTTTCGGGACAATGTGACAGGTGGAAAGCCCGTCGCCGTCTGATGTCCAAGCCAATGATATAATTCGTACGTAAGTTTTTGAAAAACCCATTGGTACATGCCTGCCACCTGGGGTCGAACTCGGGTCACTTGACTCGAAATTTCGACCACCCACTAACTATCGTGACTTTCCGTTTTTGTTTCTTAGAATATGAAAATAAACATTGTGGCAGGCGGATCATATCGAAATTTTGCTCGCCAACTCCCTACTTATAATATATAATAACTAATATTTTGACGATGTTAATTAGACCACAAATGGTTTGATTTATAAATTTATTAACACAATTGTGCGTAATAACTGACGTAATTCATGCACACGAAAACCGAGATCGTATGACGCGAAAGGCTACAGGAGCAATGCCTTAATAATATTAAGTAACACTGTATTATTTTTATACGCAAATATTGATTTGACGAGTTCACTTTTTCAAAAATTTTTATTAATTGTTATTTATATTATAATTAAATGACAACTCACGTGGACGCGTAGCGTACGCGCTAGATTTCATGGTATCGTCAGCTCAGGGTTCCCGGGTTCGATTCCTGAAAGAGTCTTTTTAGAAAACAATGTTTTCTACTAGTGTCCGATATATCCTTAATTGTTTCCCATTCCATGACACAAATGCTTTTTTCTTTACTTTAGGATCAGAACAATGTACCAGTATGTTATGTTTTTCCTTTTAATTTATTTTATTTTATGCAGCGCCGAAAAATACAGTAATGATAAATCCATTGTCTGGATCTGTGTGTCTCGTTATATCCTTTGAGAAGTGCCTCTTCGCAACATGGAGGGCGCTCCAAATGTCACAGAGAGGATAACCCGAGCCAATACTTGATTTTCTCTCAACATTTCGTGATTTAAACAATTTGATTTAGTAATTTGGATGAGTGAAGCTTGAGATAGTTTATATTTTTATTCCGCCCTTCCAAAGACATACAACAAAAGTGGTTTAATAAAAAACATACGAAATTACATTTCATAACCTCTAGGCATAATGTGGGATAAGGTTTATTATTATCAGATCATTACTCTTTTACCTTAATATAATACATAAAATTTGGTACTGGAAATAATAAGACCCGTGGATTTACGTCCACTAATGCATAATAATAAGCACGGCTCGGCTCTCTCCTGAAGTTTTGTCTTCCTTTCAAAATTGTATATTCTGAATATAGTGTTTTGCAGTTTCTTTATATGTAAACTTTGCACCTTTAGTTACTTACAATCCGTTTATTTCAACACGTACTTTAATTTTAAAATTAAAAACATTAAAATGGAATGGAACTTAATAAATATAAAAATTAAACATAATACATGCCTACCCTACAATTTGTATCATACAAAAAAAAATAATGAATATTTCCTTGACGTTCCAGGCCAAAACTTTGCTGCTCAATTCTGAATGAAATTTCATTCGAAATACTGTTATCCACTCTCCCGTACTCTAAATGTTATTACTGTAATTATGAATAGTTAAAAAAGCTGTCTGTAATTAGTTAACTCAATATTAAGACCAAAATGAAATTTTCGCGAGTATACAGTCTGATTTTAGGAAACAATATAGCACTACAACAGCTTTGGCTGATGCAGAGGATAATGTTTTTAGGTAATGATTAAACAGAAGAAGTGGTGTGGTAACCACTTCTTCTCTTCGGACCAGGTGACATATACCTATTATATATTTGCATACGGAATGGTGCGAGGTAATTATTCAATAACAACTTTACCATGAATTTCTGCAAAGTAACGCCTGAGTCAATTAACTATTCCCGTGCATTTGGCATGTTAAATAGGCAGTTATTTTTTTCTAAATTAAACTACTGTGGATTCAACTCGGAAACTATAGATGGGTTTTAATGATTGTGGGCAAATTGTCGAAGTAATAAATGAAAACGGCAATAAAATAGCATCTGATTGCTGCCCTGTTACAAGAGGTGCTCCGCAAGGTCCAATACTGGGTCCCTTAATTTTTTCGCTATATGATATCGTAATACACATATTAAACTGTAGCTATGATATACAAGAGTATATTTCTTTCATTCCGGGAGACATGGCTGCACCACTTCAGTGGCCACTTCATTAGACATTGTTTCGAACACGGTGCGACGAATGGATGTTCATAAAGTCGAGTAGGAATTTAAGATGGAATCTGTCTAAAGTGCGGATATGCTTGCAGTATAGGACCCACGTTTCAAAGGCATAAAGAAAGTTGGGCAGAACGACAGCCATGTTGCTACTTTCTTAGAAAGCTTTATGTCGTATGAACGAAATATCTTGGGACGAAGCTTGCCTAAGGCTGCAACAGCCCCTCCAATTCTGCTGTTGGCTTCGTCATCAAAGAGGCACTTTGATGAAACAGTGCTACCCAGATTCTTGAATTCGTCTACAAGCTTAAGCTAGTCGTTACCGAGTTTGAAGTCGAACGGGTCGATTTGCAGTGTATCCAGAAGCATTACTTCGGTTTTCTTTACACTGATTTTCAGGCCAAATCTTTGTCATGACTCATCGAGGCTTAACATAAGTCTTTGTAGCCCCTCCGGAACAAAAGAAAAATCGTCTGCATACATCATCTCAGTGAAGGTCACGTCAGACAATTTGGTGTGAGTTTTTAGTATGGCTAGGTTGAAGACCCCGCGGCTGTCGATACGATACCGAATACGAATAACCGACACTCGGATAAAGTCCGATCTACTACTACAAAGTACAAAGCGAACAGATTATAGGGCGAGTACGTAGCCTTGTTTAACGCCGCAGCGCACAGAAAAGAACTCTGCCTGCTTACCTTGTACGTTGACACAACAGCACATGCCATCATGCAGGAGTCGGATCATGCTTACATACTTATCCGTCCATCCAAGTTTCGATGGTACCACCCTAAGAGCTTCTCGGGGCACACTCGGGGGTCAAATGCTTTTTCTAAGTCAACAAAACATAGCATCAATGGTCGATCTTGCTCTCGACTTTTCTCTTAAAGTTGGAAGAAAATAGCTCCACACGTGCCCCGATTAGGCCGGAAGCCAGACTGAGTTTCGGGCAAAATGTCCAATGACAAGCGTGTCACATTCACACACATTCGAGCGAACAGTTTCCAAATGGCTTGATGCACCGACCGATTCGTTGTTCTTTAGTACAAAAGCAACGATGACCTCCTGCAGAGACAGTGACCTATCCAACTCATTAATCAATCACATTGGCTTTAATATCTATTGTTTCCGAGGCGGCGGAAAACATATTGGACAAAAGCGTTTGCCAGTGAGCAACAGCATCACCGTTCTCATGGTTCAGCGATCGGAGAGTATCGCCGATTAACTGACTATAAGTCTCACGCACTAGTTGACTCTCTAGTTTCCCAAGATCTAGGCGTTTAAGCTTCGTATTTTGGAATCTACGAGGAGGGTGTAAGCGGAGTCTCAGTTTCATGATGACGAGTCTGTGGTCAGTAGAGCAGATTGCGTTTGCATCACGCATAACACGAGTGATATGCACTTGGGAAATTTCTCTTTGTCGGACAATTACAAAGTCAATCAGATGCCAACGTTTCGACCTCGGATGCATCCGTGTGATCTTATACTTTGCCGGTTGCTTTGCTTTGAACATGGTTGAAATTGGAGCCTGAGCATGATATTGGTTATAGCAAGTTTGAATTGGGCGCAAAGCGATAGTGGCAGTTGCCCGTTGCTATTCATGTTCCCTACGTCATGTCTTCCCAAGATCTTCGGCCAAGCTTCAAAGTCACGCCCGACTCTCGCGTTATAGTCACCCATCAAAAGAACCTGCTCTCTAAGTGGAATCCCAGTGAAGGTTATAAGGTTATATCCCAGTGAAGGTTCACGCATAGTTTACACTCACTAGGAGAGTGAGTGTAAACTATGCGTGAACATTCAATTTTATGAGGAAGTCACGGATAGTCACGGATCTCTTTTTTTTCCTTTTCCTTGATATTCTCCTCATCCTTGTCCATGGTTGGCGCATATACACCGATGTCATTTAGGTGATTTCATTGGCCAGGTGTAAACGCAACGTGCCAACGTGGACACTCCGTCAGTTTTCATAAAATGTAATTTTTGATCGTGAAACCGACACCTGACCTCGTTCAACCCTCTCCGCCTTGTCAGTCAGGTGCTTTTCACTGAGAGCAGTGATATCCACACCATAGCATCGGAGTTCTCAGGACACGAAAGCAGTTTTATGAGGAGGGCACAGGTTGTTCTCGCGATCAAGGAGGGTACACACGTTCTACGCAGCAAACGTCATATTATGGGTTTATAAGATCTTCAGTCTATTATTTTGTATCTTTCAATTGCGTAAGGGTTGATGCTGAGACAGCCGCAGTTACTACCTCTGTGACATGATAGTGCTAAGCCTTTATTAGGACACCTTTTCCAGTCCCGTCCACGGATGGGGAAAGCAGGCCCTCTGAATAGAATTGCACTGTCACTTAGGGTAATGCTGATCCACACTGTCAGCCCTGTTCAGTGCGAAGCGACCACTCTCCCTGAGCCGCCAGCGTGCAGGCTTCAGACAATGCCTCTCTACCTCTGCCTATCGCCACTGGACTTTATATTTGATCCGAGAACGTGTCACCGATAACCTAAACTTCGAAGCTAAGGGTTGCGGGTTCGAATCCCGCTAAAGGCAAACATTTATGTGATGAATATGAATGTTTGTACTTAAGTCATGAGTGTTTATATGTATACATGAATATTTATCTTTATGAATTTATATACCTAGTCAGGTCATAAATTCTGTCACACGTTTAATATAAAATAATTAAAACAAGTTTATTCATTATGTAACCATTTATATACCAAAATAAACTTAACAAAACATACATTCTTATGACACTAAAGTTTATTCAAAATCACCACCGTCATTTTGAATACAGGCCTTCAATCTGCGCGGCTAGTCGTCTATCGCAGCACGAACGAGGTCCATGTCAATATCGGCGGCTGCCTTAATCAAGGATGTCTTCAGTGACTCCAAATTATGATGAGGCTTTGAGCACGCCTTTTCCTCCAAGTGTTGCCATATCTTGTAATCTAACGGATTCAAATCTGGACTGGAGGAGGGCCAGTCTTCGTGCCCGATGAATTCGATTTCACGCGCCACTAACTAGTCTTGTGTGCTCTACGCTCTATGAGCTGGCGCCGAATCTTATTGGAATACCCAGTGCCTGCATATGTATATTGAACATTGTATGAGAAACAGGTTCCACAAGGTTCGTCAAGACTGTATTTTGATACACAACTGCATTCGTTTTAACACCTTTCTCACAAAAATGTACCTCTGTTAAGCCCGAATAAGAAACTCCCAACCATACCATGAGCGAGGATGGAAAATGACCTCGGTGGACACGCGGAATACAGTTGCTCGCTTCTTCACTACTGTATGCGTACACCTTATCATTTTTTTTGTTGTAGCTCTCTTTTACGGTAAAAAAATTTTTTCTATCCGAAAAAAGAATTTATTTTTTCCCGCGTGCCGTTTCAACAAAGCGCGGCATCTCTTCAGTCACAGATCAATTAGACGATCATTCAAACGATGTCCTGTTTTTCTTCGATATGCCCGAAGCCCTAAGTCTTCATTTAACACCCTTTTTACCGTGGTTCTGCTTAACCCCATCTGAAGGGCCAACAGTATCCGCTTACGTTTGGGATTTCTTTGAATTCGCGCCTTCACAGCTTTTATCACTGCTGAGTCCTAACACACCGAGAGCGACCACTTCTTGACCTGTCATCTACACTAGAGTCTTCATTGTATCGTTTGATGTCAAATTATTCAGAATTCATGTTTTTGTTTCCTCGTAGTCGCTCATAAATGTAATTGTCGTTTGATTTAGATTTATTTTTCAGTTAATTAAATCATCACACTCATATCTACATATGATATATATGAGGACAACAATACATTTAATTATTTTCACATGTCAAGTATACACTGACTTGTAGCTGGATATTATTTATCCACTTGGAAAAATAACTGTGAATCATTTTAAGTTCGCATTTCCCAGAACTAAGTTAGACAGAGGTCTAAACCTCCTTTCGACCCACCTTTCATCAAAGCATATTTGGGACAACGTGATGGGAAGTGAGCCCATCGCCGTCCAAACGAACGGTACAATATACTTACACAGATATTTATAGCTACGTTTAAGGGAACGGGAAATATTTTTTTTAAAACTAACTGAACTGAACTGAACTGAACTCACCAACGTCTCAAGAGAAGTGAATATTAACACTATCTTATCTTAATTCTATGGTTCTCATAAAACTACCAAAAGCGTTGAAACTGTCTAACTGTTTGCTCGTTCAGTTTGCCCCGTTTAGGTACTTCTACATAATCAATAACCCCAGGGTCTTGTGGTTGCATAACTATATTCGTAAAGATAAATATTCATAAATGTATCAGAGTTTATTCATTACTGCTTATTTTGGATTTTCGTTTTTCTCTCTTTTTATATTTATAATACCTTAACGGAAAAGCTATCCGACATTTGACAGTGACATAAAGATAAACTAACATTAAAAAAAATAACATAAATGTATATTCCTATGTACTTTATTCTTTATACCTTATATAGGTCATCCTTTAATATCCAGTGCTAATGTAATCATTGTTTTACATTGTAAGGGGAGGAAATTATAAATGTACCAAATAAATTATAGATGAACCAGCTATGGAGGAGTGCAGGAATTTAGGTTCGACTGTCTGGCTGTGTTAATATGTATGATTTGGATAATAATCATAGTATGTATTACATCAAAAAATTATTAAAAATTTAGAATAAATACTTTTGCTGTTTTTTGTAATAGAAAATGGAGGCAAACGAGCAGGTGGCTCGCGTAATGGTAAGTGATTACCGCCGCCCATGAAAACCCGCAATACCAGAGGCATAGCAGATGCGTTGCCGGCCTTAGAGTGCCCCCCACCCTCCAGAATTGGAGGAGGAGGGTCTGTGGGCCTCCGGTTACCTGCACTCACCAGACGAAACGCAGAAGTTGTTACACTTCTACTTCACGCCGGTATTCTGTGAGGTCGTGGTACTTCCCCGGTCGAGCCGGCCCATTCATGCAACAACAAAAGCTTATGCGTGGCTCTACCACTGTTAGTGTAGAGTTCTCTACCAGGTGTGGAGTGCTTGCTCAATTGGTGAGTTGTTTTTTCATTACTGTAGTTACGTTTTCTCTCTTGTTACGTTATTCATGTTGGAGTTGTTTGTAATAGTAAAAAATATAATAACAGTTTACGTTGCTGCTCGATTCCACGTGATGTGCTATCGCCGTACCCAGACAAGATGAAATTTCGATGCATGCATTGCGGCGTATTCGTGCTTCCTGCCATGGGCGTACGTACTGCATCGGAAAATTACACATCGGAAATCGAACCTTTTATGCAGGTACAATATCAGTGTACATTAAAATGGATTGAACGACTGCACCAAATTGGATATTTCTCTAACTTTTTTTTTGTTATTTATTGTCAGGGCAAGGTATGTATAGTGAAAATTAGAAAAAAAACTCATAATGTGAATAGGAGAGAGGTTTATCGTTGTGTAATGTATTGTTATTGATAATGGTCGGCTAGTTTTAAATGATATAGAACGTTACAATTCTCTAATGTTCTTTCTTTCTAACTAAGTATATGCATAAATAAATAAATAAATATCTTCACGCACTTCCCAATACAGGGGTAGACAGAGGTCTAGTCTAGACAATTAAGTCCCTTTGACCCACCTTCCACCGAAGATATTTCCGGGACAACGTGACATGAGGTGAGCCCGTCGCCGCCTTTATGTTCAAGCCAACGATATAATTCGTACATAAGTTTTTGAAAATCTCATTGGTACTTGGGGATCGAACTGGGGTCTCTCGACTCGAAATTCCGACCACCCAACCGTTCGGCTATCGTGACTTTTATAAGTATATGCAAATGAGAAAAATCCGTTTTTTCTCTTTCATTTAATCAAAATACGTTGAATTTAAATAGTTTAATTGAACTTAAGTAGTAGTATAGCAGAAGCAGTAAAGACGTCTAGAGTAAATGGTTTCTATCGATACACCCATGATATTTTATCATAATATACAAGGAAATTAAAGATTGTGCTTTTTAAGACTGTTGTAGTCCACTGCAGGACATTGGGTTCTCCCCTAAGGAAGATTTGCCGTAATCTCCACCGCTTGACAAGCGGATTGGCGATCGCAATACCAGACACAAGTCTGGGTCAAGGTATCGGGTCTCTCGACTCGAAATTCCGACCGCCCAACCACTCGGCTATCGTGACTTTAACAAATATATCTTCATAATCAATAGTTAAATATCAATATATTTATATAATAGAAATAAATAAGACCCCAACAGGCGGAGGCCCTCGGCAGGAGAGACCATACCGCGCCCGCATCCTCCTGCGGCTCCTTTCTAAGTGAGAGGAAAGGCACGATGATGCGGGCGGCATCGAGAAGCACTTCTTTATGCATTTGAACACGGAGCGGTCCATTCAGTCGCCTCAGAGATTCCCAGCAATGACTATCAGTATAATTTTAGCCCGTAAACCACCTCACATCCGCCCACTTCTTATATTTTTACAGGTCCAGATATTTTGTCTTCTTGTCTATTTCGCTTTCACGAGGTTCTCCTCATACGGGATGGTAATGACCACCAAAAATACCCCCGACTGAGCCCGGTCCTTCAAAACGATATCAGGCTTATACACCATAATCGTAGTTATTTATTATAAATTAATTATAATTACCGAGAAATTAAACCAAGTATATAATAGCAGATGTCAGACAAATCAAAGAGAAAAAAGAGCAAAATTATGTATCAGTTTTCATCTACAAGAACCGTTCTTCTGACACAGGATTACGTCATGAAAAGTATCCAGTGCGTGTTAGTACAGATTACAAACTATCGTTGTGCCAAATTATATGCAAATTCGATCAGGTTTCTGTTGAATTGTAGCTCCTAAGCGTCAATAAATTTCAAACCGACTTTGAGGAGTGTTCTCAATTCGATCGTATGCTTTTTTATAATACCAAAATATTATTTAGTGTGAATCAAAATTTATTTGCCGTTACGTAAGAAAGAAACGCTATATAAAAATCTGGCATTCAATTTTACTTATTCAAAGGTAAAAAATCAGATAAAGTCCTGAGATGATAATTTGATGGCAATCTCAGGCAGTTTATGTTATTACACAAGATGTTGCAATAATTTAGTTTAGGTAAGGCTCTTTTTATTTTGCCAAAAAATGTTTCACGCAATTCCCAATAAAGGGGTAGACAGAGGTTCAAGTCTAGACAATTAAGTCCCTTTGACCCACCTTCCACCGAAGATATTTTCGGGACAACGTGACAGGTGGTGAGCCCGTCGCCGTCTTTATGTCCAAGCCAACGATGAAATTCGTACATAAGTTTTTGGAAAAACTCATTGGTACTGCTACCTGGGGATCGAACTCGGGTCTCCCGACTCGAAATTCCGACCACCCAACAACTCGGCTATCGTGACTTCAAAAAAATGTTTGTTTTAATATAAGTAAAATAAGTTATAAAGAAACACTATACAATTATTTGCAAATTTTCATTTGTAACTTTTACATATTTTCATGAAGCAATAAAATAGTGAAGCAGGATCAAAAAAATATAACTTGAAAATTTAAATATTAAGAATCAAAATAAGATATACTTTGATGCGATACATGAGAATTTAATTTTTGTCACATTTTTTTCCAATTATTCTCTCCAGATGCCTAAAAAGAAAAATAATTTATTATAATATGAATGATCTAAAATATGTAATCACGGGATATGTATAAAATTCCCTTAACTCTCATACTCTATTAAAAGAGGAGTTTGTTATGGGATCTCTAATCCATATACCAAATATGGCGAGCTTCCACATGTCTAGTAGTGGTCGTAGAGACCACTATTAGACATGTATTTATTATTAAATTATTAAATAATAATACATGTATTTATTATTAGGCCAATTTATTTATTAAAGACAATTATTAAATTTTGGTTCCTAGTTACCATATTTGATTACTGTATTCAAATTATGTAATTATAATTCTATATGTGGAAGCTTGTCATTGGTATGAGGATGTATTTTTAGTAATTCTATATTGTAAAAATAGCTGTAAGCTCCCCAAATAAAATAAAATAAATTATTGGGTCTTTATGTCCAAGTCAGCGATATAAATAGTCTGCCACCTGGGGATCGAACTTGGGTCTCTGATTGCTGGAAATGAGTTCTTTTAGATACTATAACGATAACGGGCTCACCATATGTCTCGTTGGCTATATATATTGGTTGAAAAATGGTTTAAACTTTCTAAAAATAAAATGCTACTGTTACCTAAGAGCGGTGCTTTAAGCGGTAATTTAATGCCATGTCACCAACGATTTTTCCACAAGGCTTAATTTTTCCTCATCGTCACTAGACTGGTTTTCCTCCTACCTTCACGGACGTCAGCAGGCTGTTAGGTCAGGTCAAGACATATATGCCTGATCCGACTTAACCGTTGGTGTTCCGCAAGACGACATTCTTTCTCCTCTCGTATTTTCACTGTTTATAAATCTCCTCACTAACCATCTTCGATGTTCTTACCACCTCTATGCGGATGATCTTCAGCTGTACTCGCAAGCCACTTTTGGTGATGTTAGCACTGCCATTTCATATGTGAATGCTGATGTAAGACGTATCTCAAAATGGTCGAAACGCTTTGGAGTAATGTTAAACCCCAAGCCATTATCATCGACGGCCGTCGGCTAGTGTCTCGACTCAACATGTCTGAATAACCACCGATTCAGTACGAAGACTGTGTAATTTCTTTCTGTGCCAGTATCAAGGACTTGGGTTTAATAATCGATCAATCTCTTACCTCTGCATGTAACAGAGATCTGTCGCAAGGTAACAGGCATACTTCGTCCTATCTATCCTCTTAAAGCCTTTCTGCCTTATTCTTACATTATTCGTTTATGCTGATGTCTGTCTCACCAATATCTCCCAGGAGGTTTTCAACAAATTAGAGAGACTACTTAATAATTGTATGCGATTTGTCTTTGGCCTGCGCAAATACGATCACGTGTCACACTTTCAATCTCAATTAAAGTGGTTGACGTCAGCGTAGAGATTTTCGTGGTCTGTCTACTCTATTTTCAATACCATATAACCCTTCCTCCCCTTCCTATCTAAAACAAAAATATCAGTTTTTCGGTGACTCACACTCTCTTAACCTTCGTTCTTCACATAAGTCATTACTGTCCGTACCGTCTCATCACTCCGCTTTCATGTCTAATTGTTGCTTTTACTGCCACTTCTATTGATCTCTGGAATAGGTTATCTTGGATAAATATTAATATTAATAGTAATTTATGTTATAGTATATGTTATAGACTTTATAAAAATGTAAAAAGCAAAGAAGGTAAGGCGCCACCCTGAGGTACGCCTACAGTGATATTACACCATTCAGAATATGTTTCTTTAGCATAAACATACTGAGAGCGGCCCCGAAGATAAGACGCAAACCACGGAACGGTACATGAGGATACATTAATTGATTGCAAACTTCTGAGATGGGTGTCGAAATTGACTGAGTTAAAGGTGATGATATTTTTTTACATATGGTACATACGAGGACAGCTATAGATTTCATCATTTTCATACGTCAAGTACACACGGATTTGTAGCTGGAAATTATTTATCCACTAGGGAAAATAACGGTATGGATAATTTTATTTTCCTATTTCACAGAACTGAGTTAAACAGAGGTCTCTACTACGAAGTCTTTCCCACCCACCTTTCATCAAAGCTTATTTGGCCAACGTGATTGCTGGAGAGCCCATCAGCCAGTTAGTGGCCAAACGAAAGGTACAGCATACTTACACAGATATACATTAATAAAGATAAATATTCAAATATACATAAAAACATTCACATTTATTATAGAAATGTTGGCATCTAGCAGGACTTAAACCCACCTTAGCTTGGAAGTCAGGCTCACTATCAACTAGGCCATCGGGTCGCTTATTTTATGTTCCAACTTGTAAATAAGAATACTGCACAAATCGCTGCGCTACATACCACGATCACTAATCTCAACATCACATTACTAACCTCAACTAACATTATTTTATTATTAAAGGGATTTGCTACAACTATAAGCACATATTTGGTATTATTACGCTTTAACAAAATTGTAAATAATGTTCCATATTCTACTAAAACTGTCACGTCTTGTGTTTGATTTGTTACAAATAATTATTACTACATACAAATAAATAAATAAATAAATAAAATATAAATAAATATCTTCACGCAATTCCAAGTTATTAAGCCGAGTGCAGAAACTTATTCAGTCTCGTCTGTCGGGCTGGCGTCTCGTGCTCGGCGTATGATTTGGACAGTACTCATAATATAGGTATTGGATCAAAAATTTCTTAAATTTTTTTATTATTTTCGCATCCTTTTTACCAACACTTTAATGATATTTTATGAGATATTTTAAGGCTCATGGAAATTCAAGATTGAAGAGTGTTTTTTATGCATACGATTTTTAAGTTCTAACTCGATGTGAAAATCATGCCAATCATACGCGAAATGCTTGCTATGAGTGTTAGATACAAATTTAAACAATCTTAACTCACGATAGGTTACGAAGTTAGTTTTAAAGTTTATTTAGTTATTTATTTCATGTTAAGTTAAAGAAAAAAATAATAACTAAGTAATTTTTTTCATATTTATAAAGATACTGTACAAAGACAGGGTATTTCTTTATTTATTTATTTTTCTTATATTTTATCTTCACGAATTTTTAATCCAAGAGGAGTCAGAGGTCAAGACGATTTTGTACTTGCGACCTAATTTCAGATTCATATTTCTTATATAAGTTGCAAATAACACATTGTCGCGAGCCTTACTCCCGAGGATCAAGTAGTCTATTGAGGCTCTTAGCGAAAATATGTACAAGCACAAAATTTCAGCGGGCAGGCAGGATGACACCTGCCACTGAGAAGTAGTGGTATGTCGAAATTATTTCCGATATTACTTAATGCTGATTTACTAACCTCTTTTTGTTAAAAATTATGGTGCACCTGTTTTTAGTTTTTAGTTTTATTTGACCGTATCCAATGAAGAGCGGCTCGAATCGTCGACGACCATGTTCTATCTGATAAACTAGATCTAGCTCTTTGCATTTTTTACAAGATTTACTACGGGAAGTGCTCCGAGGAATTGTTCGGATTGATCGCAGCCGCTGAATTTAACCATCGAACCCTACGGCATAGTCAAAAATTCCATCAACACCATGATGATGCTTGGCATTTCACCACAGTGCGTTTTTCGCGGAATTTTCTGCCACGCACTTACACTTTATGGAATGTGCTGCCGTCAGCGGGTTTTCCGGACCGATTCGACTTAGGGACATTCAAGAAAAGAGCCTATACCTTTCTCACAGGCCGGCAACGCATCTGCTATGCCTCTGGTATTGCGGATGTTCATATGCGGCGGTAATCACTTACCATCACGTGAGCCACCTGCTCGATTGCCTCCCTTCCCTATAAAAAAAATGTATCCGTACTTTTTACTACTCTCTTCTAGTAATTTGCTCCCATGATCTTAGAAAGATAGTCTCGGCCTGCCTCGAGCTCTATTAATAACTTTCGCGCTATGTATTTTCTTCATCATTCGATCTTCACTGAATCACCCTAACCGTCATAGCACGCCCGTATTCATCTTTCAAATCGGCCTAATTGCAAATCCCTTCGTTTCGTCTTTACCAGAAATTATAATAGTTAGTGAATATATAATATTGAACTATTGTTTTTTATGTTTGAAATGCTGTTATGGGTAAATTTGAAATTAATGGAAGAAAGTTGATATAAACAAGCTTGGACAAAAAATAAGCTAAAGATACTTCGATAATATAGATAACTGACAACGAAGCACCATAAAATATTGTATTATTCATATAAGAATCAAAACTTATTTTATAACGAGACTATATCATTTCCAGAGATATGTACATCGTACACAGCAAAGTTGTAAATATAAATATACTACTATACTATGTCTATATCATTCATACTAACTGGGATTTCGTATTCGCTATCTGATCCCAAAACAACTAACTAATCATATTTCGAAATTTTTCACAGGGACCGTTAATTTTTCCGGGATAAAATTATACTCTATCCGTTTGCTATAGTTCATTCAAATCTATTCAGTAGTTTTTGCGTGATTGAGTAACAAACATTGAAACATTTAAACATACAAATATTCACATTTTTTCTGTTCGTAGTGAGCTGAAATTATAGAATTCCCGTTTCAAGTTTGTTCCTATTTTATTTATTAAAATGAATACTTCTTAATAACTTGACTCGACTTAAGTTACAATAAAACAATTTGTTTTTCAAATCATTCCTTCTGAATCACATATTATGAAATAACCGTTTGCGACATTAGATTAAAAGTAGAGCAACGCACTTAGGAAACAGGAACACATTTTATTTGTGTAGAAATGATTTAAGCCGTATATCAATCCCTTCCCAATAAAAAATCCCTTTATTTAACTATTTTACTTTCTATTAATGCAATGCAATTTCACCAAGTGTCAACAATCGCAAGTGTAAATTGTATTTTATATGTATTTTTACGGACTAATTTGGTCCGGTCAATCAAGGCCTTAGTTCCTAACGCTGCGAGCGTTTTCGCGTTAGAATGGATTGAAGTTGCCTAAAAAAGGAAATATTTTTATAACAATGCATATGAAAATTTCCAAAAACTGTACAACCAAAGATCTGTGAGCAAATTATCTGCCTAATGTTTTTCCGTATTCAGGGAGTCACATTGAATTCAATGGGCAAAATAGAACCGTGTGCAAATGACTTAGTAGAGTAGAGATTTTTAACCTTTTTACGACTCCGTCTCCTGATAATGCAAAACTCCTGAACCTCTGCCTTTCCAATTTCCTGTATTTACAGGATGACTGAGCCCCAGAGGCAGACATGTACGCCTAATGTAGCACAGCTTTTTTTTAAACACTTTTTTGCAGTGCTACCATGGTGAAAGACGCGATCCCTAATGTTTCTTAGGATATAATTATCGCTTTTAATACCGTGGCAAACGTGCGTTCATCATAACAAATATTTTGACCGTTTTAATTAGACCACAAATGGTTTGATACACAAATATATTGATAAAATTGTGCGTAAGTACTGACGCAATTCATGCGTGCGAAAACCGAGATTGTATGATGTGAGAGGCTCAAAATTGCTAATGAAGTAAATATTAAGTAATATTGTATTACTCTTATGTGCAAAGTTTTCTTGGAAGAGTTAACTTTAAGTTCACTTAAATTTGAATACTTTCTACGCGTACAGACACAGATTTCTTTTTAGTATTTTTACTAATAGTTATTTATGTTATAATGAAATGACGACTCCCATGAATGAGTAGGGTACGCAATGGTTTTCAAGGTATCGCCAGCTCCGCGGTTCCGGGTTCGATTCTCGGGTCAATGGAAAAATCTTTTTTCTACTAGTGTCATGGCCAATGGTCAATGTATATGAAGTTGCCCCCCCCCCCCCCCGATTTATTTATTTTATTTAATGCAATGCAATAAACAACGATGAATCCATTGCCTGGATCTGTGTGTCTTGTTATAGATATATATCCTTTGAGAAGTGCCTCTTCGCAACATGGAGGGCGCTCTAAATGTCACAGAGAGGATAACCCGGGCCAATTCTTAATATTACTCCCTACATTTTGTGATTCAAACAATTTGATTTCTTACTTTAGATGAGCGAAGCTTTTAAAGATAGTTCATATCTTTTTCCGCCATTTCGCCCCATATAGATAGACATATAACAAAAGTACGTTAGTAAAAACATCAAAAATTACATTTCATAGTCTACAGGGATCATTACTCTCTCTTAATGTAATACTTAAAAGGTGCTAGTCTTTTCAGCGGTGCCTGAAAGACACCCGTTATATCGAAGTGCTGAGATGTATATATGATGAGGTTACGATGTGTATCCGAGTACAGAACCAGAGCAGATTGGAAGATGTCTCAAGCTACAGAACTAGATTATCCTTTCCATTGTTAACTTGAACGGCGAATACACTACTCACCTTTGGTTTACCGTCGATATAGTCCTGATGGCAAGATCGATAGCGGAGCTCAGCACCTTGCAATGCAATGCAGGGACCTCAATAGTGTTCCTCAACAGGCTTGTATCAAGGTGAACATGAACAAGATAAAAATCATGTCTAACGTCTAAGTCAGACCAATGCCGGTTATGTTTGGCAACCCAACGCGGGACAACATCACATACATTGTTCTGATCCCAAAGTAATTAGCTAAATTACTTGTGCCATGGAATCGGAAACAACTGAACAACGGAAACAACAACAAATAAACAAATAAAATAAATAACTATTTAATTATTTTATTTAATGCAATGCAATAAACAACGATGAATCCATTGCCTGGATCTGTGTGTCTTGTTATAGATATATATCCTTTGAGAAGTGCCTCTTCGCAACATGGAGGGCGCTCTAAATGTCACAGAGAGGATAACCCGGGCCAATTCTTAATATTACTCCCTACATTTTGTGATACAAACAATTTGATTTATTACTTTAAATGAGCGAAGCTTTTTAATGGTAATTCATTTTTTTCCGCCATTTCGCCCCATATAGATAGACATACAACAAAAGTACGTTAGTAAAAACATCAAAAATTACATTTCATAGTCTACAGGGAGCATTACTCTCTCTTAATGTAATACTTAAACGGTGCTAGTATTTTCAGCGGTGCCAGATAGACACCCGGTATATCGAAGTGATGAGATGTATATATGATGAGGTTACGATGTGTATCCGAGTACAGAACCAGAGCAGATTGGAAGATGTCTCAAGCTACAGAACTAGATTATCCTTTCCATTGTTAACTTGAACGGCGAATACACTACTCACCTTTGGTTTACCGTCGATATAGTCCTGATGGCAAGATCGATAGCGGAGCTCAGCACCTTGCAATGCAATGCAGGGACCTCAATAGTGTTCCTCAACAGGCTTGTATCAAGGTGAACATGAACAAGATAAAAATCATGTCTAACGTCTAAGTCAGACCAATGCCGGTTATGTTTGGCAACCCAACGCGGGACAACATCACATACATTGTTCTGATCCCAAAGTAATTAGCTAAATTACTTGTGCCATGGAATCGGAAACAACTGAACAACGGAAACAACAACAAATAAACAAATAAAATAAATAACTATTTAATTATTTTATTTAATGCAATGCAATATACAACGATAAACCCAGTGTCTGGATCTGTATGTCTTGTCCCTTTGAGAAGTTGAGTTGATAATCCGTTGAGTAGATAATTTGATGATTATCTCATGCAGTTGATGTTATAACACGAAATGTTGCAATAATTTAGTTTAGGTCATGGTAAGACTCCTTGTTTACTTTGCTAAAAACCTTTGCTTTCATAAAAATGAAACATGTTAAAATGAAACACCGTGTTTATTTGAAAATTTAAATAAATTATTAAAAAATTATGAACTTTTACATATTCGGTAGCAAGATCGAAAAATATTACTTATGAATTAAAAATCTTAAGCATAAAAATATTCATTCATAATCATTAAAATTTTCGTTACATATGCTTTCAGTTTCACTTTCATATCTGAAAAGGAAATTATTTTTTTATAAATTGTAAATAAATAATTAATAAATATAAAAAATTGCACGTCTAGTCTAGTCTAGACTATTACATCCCTTCGACCTTCCACCGAAGATATTTTCGGGACAATGTGATAGGTGGTGAGCCCGTCGCCGCCTATATGTCCAAGCCAACGATATAATTCGTACATAATTTTTTTTTAAACCAATTGGTACGAGCCTGCCACCTGGGGATCGAACTCGGGTCTATTGACTCGCAATTCCGACCACCCAATCGCTCGGCTATCGTGACGTTTTATTGAAAGAATGTATATTTATACAGGTTATTTGGAAATGTCTCTTAACTCTCTCTCTCTCGCTCTCTCTCTCTCTCTCTCTCTCACTCACATTATATTGAAAAAGAAGTTTGATACAGGATCGCTAATACATTTTCAAAATATGGAAATCATGGCAAGTCGTCCTTACGGATGAAGCCCCCACATGTTTAGCAGTCAAATATGCGGAAATTGATTCTATTACTATCTATTACTATCTATTTATCTATTCTATTTATCTATTACCTATATTATTATCTATAATTTGGGATCATTACAGGTACTGAATAGTGGTTCCTTGTTTGTTCTTATTTGATAACTGTATTCAAATTATTGGGCTTAGCTAGAAATGTGTACACAAATGTAGACTTATTATAATATATACTTACATAAGTCGCGATAGCCGAGTTGTTGGGTGGTCGGAATTTCGAGTCGAGAGACCCGAGTTCAAACCCCAGGTGGCAGTACCAATGAGTTTTTCAAAAACTTATGTACGAATTTCATCGTTGGCTTGGACATAAAGGCGGCGACGGGCTCACCACCTGTCACGTTGTCCCGAAAATATCTTCGGTGGAAGGTGGGTGGAAGGTGGGACTTAATTGTCTAGACTTGACCTCTGTCTACCCCTGTATTGGGAATTGCGTGAAGATATTTAATTTTTTTAATTTTTACATATGTAACATACATAACGATTGCCATAATCGCCCCGCTTGGCAAGCGGATTGGCGATCATTATTGTACATGAACTTATATTATTATATATGGACTAATATTATTACTTTATGGACTTACGGTTGACATGGAATACACATATGACTTATTTTTATAAAACCTCTAGAACAACCTGAAGACTCAATTATAGCATTTCGTTTAATTCTTTGCGTAAACCTTAAGTCTAAATCTGGTTTCAGGTCATCTTCTAGTTGATTTCGAACTCCCTTGTCATATAGCTTTTTTTGCTCGTCTTCTAGCACAGACCTAGCTAAAGACTCACTAAACTCCAAAAAATTGAATGATGGCTACCTCATGAATTGAGTGAATCGAACTTGCAAACACGCGTCAACGGCTTTGTTACTTTGCTTAACCGACACAATAATGAAGGGATTTGAAATCGAATCATTACTCGTCGCAAAGGCTGAACCCTGAAGACCCAGCCAAATCCTTGCCCTAAACGAAAATTATCTTCACGCAATTCCCAATACATGAGTAGACAGAGGTCTAGTCTAGACAATTAAGTCCCTTCGACCCACCTTCCACCCAAGATGTTTTCGGGACCACGTGGCAGGTGCTGAGCCTGTCGCCATCTTTATGTCCAAGCTAGCGATATAATTCGTACATAAGTTTTTTGAAAAACCCATTGATACGAGCCTGCCACCTGGAGATCGAAGTTGTTGAAAAAAATTTGACTTTATATTCCTCCCGTACAAAACGCCAATTTCAAATGTAAGGACCTAATAACCCTCCTTCGGGAAGATTTATCTTCGATGTAAAGCACTTTTGGTTACCATCATTTAAGATCATTTATTTAATAGTTGATGGGTAAAATATTAGCTTATTTTATCCCCAGAAATTAAATAAAAATCTACATTATTATTAAATTTTATTTACAGATGAAATCTACGAGATAAAGTGGAACAAAGTATTTGAAATAGGTGCACTGGACACTTGCAATAGTACTGAAGTCATAAGACTTGGCTGAAAAAGCTAAAACAAATATATGTACGCACATACATACATTACGTCTTCTAGGCCCTTCATGTAAGGGCAGGTTTGCCATAATCACCTAGGTGACGAAGGGTGTTGTTTTCGCAATACCAGACACCATGCACCTAAGACGCCGCTTGTAATCATTGCGCGCATTATGTTCATATAACCATGTGGGTATATTACTATAAACAATATATGTGTATATACATTCAAGTATATAAATACAAACTTTACATAAACACATTGCCCTGTGCCTATGGCGTGCCACCACGGTGCCAGTATATTGTTGGAACAAGTTTCACTCCGAGGTGCATTGCTTCTTACATCAGTTCGAACTAATTTAGTCCAGTCAATAAATACGTTGTTGCGTTAACGCGTTTCAGCGGATTGAAGTTGCTTAAAAAAGGAGGTTTCAAATCGTTTGCACATGTCTACCTTCATACTGTCATTCATCATACTGAAACGATGAAAATTGAAGATGCACTTTTGAGGCTCTGCATTCTCACGAGACGGAGTTGTATAAAAGAGCTCTTAATTCGTTACGCCCATTTGATTCCCTAAGTTTCCCTGAATACGGAAAAACAAACAAACGTTGCTCACTGATTGTTTATATAATTTGTAAATTAAACTTTTAAGGGTCACGATATCTGAATGGTTGGGTGATCGGAATTTGAGTCAAGAGATCCGAGTTCAATCCCCAAGGGATCAATGGGATTATTCAAAAACTTATATACGATTTATATCGTTGGCTAGGATATAAAGACGGCGACAGGCTCATCATCTGTCACGTTGTCCGAAAAATGTCTTTGGCGTAAGATGGGACACAATTTTTAGAAAACGAGGTGGGTAACTCAGCATTAAGCAATGTGTCTTGACTCAAATTTCGATCAACCCTACCTCACCGAAATAACAAGGAAAGAAGGAAGATTAGAATAACGAATGATACAAAATATATTTAACCTGTAATTGTCAATGTAGGCAGTTATGGACGCGATCGAATGTTGTTTAATTTTTTTTAATAGATAGCTGTTTTGTATAACGGATCGCGCGCCATTTTTCATATAAGTCTAGTGCTAGTGTTTCCAGTTTTCGGGCCTAACATTTGAGAATGCACTGTAAGTTCGAAAATAAATTCTACTATTGTGTGACTCAAACCCAAGGGTTTAGCGGCTTCCGCTTTCCGGCAATATTCATCACACAAATTTTCGCCTCTTTTTGTGTGTTGATGCTTGAGTCATTGAGGTTTATATATATTTATAAAAAAATATCTATCTAAATATACATGTACATATGTGAATATATTTTTCCGTTAGCTTGAATGATGAAATTAATACAATTTTTCCCGTTAACGTTATTTTGTTCAAATATGAAG
Organism: Sericinus montela; assembly: GCA_029286605.1. NCBI lineage: Eukaryota > Metazoa > Arthropoda > Insecta > Lepidoptera > Papilionidae > Sericinus > Sericinus montela. The sequence continues at coordinate 633,627 of JAGSMR010000078.1, read as the reverse complement.
TATTTATAAGTCTTTTCGACTCACTTTCCACCGAAGATCTCGGGGAGCCCGTCACCATGCTTTTGTCCAAGCCAACGAACACTTATGTACACAAACGAACACTTATGTATACAAACTTATGTACGATTCATACATAAGTTTTGAAAGAACCCGATTGGTACGAGCCTTGGGGATCGAACTTGGGACTCGTGACTCGAATTCCGACCACCCAACCACTCGGCTATCGTGACTATTGAATAGAAAAAGACATGTAATATGAACAATGGGACTTAATTTTTCTTACTTTTGTTACAGACTCAGATAAAGTCTTGAGTTCTTAATTTGATGGTAATCTGACTCAGTTATATGATACGAAATGTTGCAATAATTTAGTTTTGGTCAGGGCCCTTAGTTACGAGTACTTTGCGGGTAGATCATAAAAGTCATATTGAAATAATTTGTGTTTATTTTGAAATTTTCATAAAGCAATGAAAAAAAAATGTACAGCCAGATCGAAAAATATTAAATGAAAATAAAATTTTAAGCATCAGAATATTCTTTCATGGTCATTTAAAATTTGAACAATTTCTTCCAATTACTCGTCTTTGGTATCTGAAATAAGTAGTTTATTATTAATTTTTAAATATTATTATTAATAATAATAATAAAATATGTTTGGTAAGAAGTCACGATAGCCGAGTGGTTAGGTGGTCGGAATTTCGAGTCGAGCGACCCGTGTTTGATCCCCAGCTCGTACCAATGGGTTTTTCAAAAACTTATGTACGAATTATATCCTTGGCTTGGACATGAAGACGGCGACGGAGTCACCACCTGTCACGTTATCCCGACAATATCTTTGGTGGAAGGTGGGTCGAAGGGACTTAATTATTTAGACTAGACCTCTGTCAACCCCTGTATTAGGAATTGCGTGAAGATATTTAATTTTTTCACACACACACACACACACACACACACACACACACACACACACACACACACACACACACACACACACACACACACACACACACACACACACACACACACACACACACACACACACACACACACACACACACACACACACACACGCACACGCACACGCACACGCACACGCACACGCACACGCACACGCACACGCACATGCTACTAGAATAGTAACACAAATAAGTTTATAAAAATATGTCTGTATACCTTTGTGAAATGTAAAAGTAGTTTATATGATGCATTTGTTTAAGGAGAGTACTGTCGCCTAAAACACAGGTCTATGCCTAGTTTAGGTGCAGTTAGTATCTGATTACCTACCTTTACAGTGTAACTTTTTGGTACCAATAAATTTATAATTATTATTGTAAATATATGTTTATTATATTTTATTTTCATTTAAATATTTGTCTATGTAAAGATATGTAAATCTAAGTACAGTGCATCGTTGTCTTTTTGAAATGTAAATCGAAAGTACTAAATTACGAGCTGCACTTGGACTATACCTGAATTGCGAAATGTGTGAAGATAAAAAAATCGACGAAAAACAGGGAATCTTTGACAAGGCCTACATTCAGCAGAGGGCTTTTGATAGGCCTTTACCATGATGCCAAACATGATTGTTATTGATATTGAATATTGATATTGTAAGCACTGCCATCAATTATTACGGGTCGTAAATTTTATGTTTGAACTTGTAAATAACTGCACAAATTGCAGTGCCGAACACTACGATTAGACTAGTCTATCAAGATCAGTCTAGACTGATCTTAGCTATATTCACTGAGATTAACTAACATAATCATCCAAATAACATTCAAATAGCGTACAACATAGAGAAAATTAAAAATTACTAGAGGTAGATATTTTTACTTTTCTTCAGAATTCGACTCAAGAGACCCGAGTTCGATCCACAGGCGGCGGGCTCATACCAATGAGTTTTTTTATGAAACTTATGTACGATTGATATGGTCGGCTTGGATATAAAGACGATGTCAGGCCCACCACCTGTGATGTTGTCCCCAAAAATGTCTTCGGTGGGTCGAAAGGACTTAATTGTACTAGACCTCTGCCTATTGTCTATCTAATTCACAGTAATATGCCTCAACTGGTACTAAATTAAATTAATTGTAAAACGTGAAAATTTTCAACGAAATCTAATAGAGTTCTCAAAAATTGAGCGGATTTCATTGCCGAACTAGATAACATAATGGATGGAATTTTTACGTGACTCTACTGCAGAATATCACGAAGACCTATTATTAACACGAGACTAGGTTTGTATGTTGATTGCCGTCGAGAGAATGATTTTTGTAATCGACAAGAATTTGTCAACTTAACACACAAAACACGGTGTTACAAGATAATTACCCAACATGTTTTACCCGAATGCCAAATGTGTTTGTAATATTTTAACGTAAGTAATGTTCGATCAAATTAGTTCATTAAGAAATAAAAAGAAAATCTACACGCCATTCCCGATATTGAGGTAGACGGAGGTCTAGACAATTGACTCATTTAGAACTACCTTCTTTATGTCCAAACCAACGATATAAATTTCGGTACTTTTTCCTTTTATTTTATTTTTTGTTTGGCGTACAATAAACCATATTTTTCTTTCATATATTTCACATACATTGCTCTGATCCCTAAGTAAATAGCTAAATCAATTTTGTTATGAAATCAGAAACAACGAAGAGGTACCGCAAACACCCAGACCCGAGACAATACGTTGACCCGTCCGGAAATCGATCCCGATACCACAAATTGGAGACACCGTGAAAACGGTTGTATGCCGCTCGTCCACGGAGGTCGATTAAAGTACTAAATGAGCTCAGCTTAATGTGGTACAGCAGAGGTTGCGGGTTCTAAGGCTGCCCGTGTCGTTTGATTTTTAAATCTCCCTTTAATTCACCTCAAAACCTACCTACACTAATTTCGTTTTCGTACTGCGGTACAAACTTATTTCCAAACTAATATTAGACAATATTAGAAATACTAAACTTATATCACCCGAACCTCGCTTAGCCGCTTCTTTTAAGTTTTGGTATAGTTAGACGGTATAGTGGATGCGAACAAAGTTGCAGGCAATAGCTTACTAGAAAATATTATGTACTCATAATATTTTCCCCCGTATACCAAGAACTAAATTACTCACATCATATGCCTGTTAACCAGTGCCACTATATTATAAACATTCGTCTATATTATACCAACATTCGTCTATATTATAACAATTCTAATTTTTGCAAGAAAATGATTAAAACTTATTGAAAACTATATGTTTTTGACGACTCGACGGCGTAGTTGATCGTGACCCTACCAACTATTCACCTATCTAAGCTAAGGGTTGTGAGTTTGAGATATATAGGGTATAAGTGAGTGTGAGTTTGAGATATATAGGCTAAGAGTTGTGAGTTTATATGCGAGTATATAAGGTTTGCGATACATATATGTAAACAATGACATTGTACCGTTGGCTTATACACAGAGGTGGCGATAGGCTCACTGGCTGTCACAGTGTGCATTAACTGTCTAGATCTATATGCTGGAATATGCGTGAAGATATTTCTACTGTTAACTTTTTTATTAAGCGTTTCTTCAAATGCGACTGAGATTCTCAAACTGAAACAAACACATGACTAGAACGCTGTGGCGTTCTAGTCATTCGGGTCAATATTATTAAAGTTGCTAGAAAAAGAGCAGTCGGTTTATCTAGTGGGAAGTGACTACCAACAACCCTGTACACTTGCAGCAGAAAACCTCCGTGGATCCTTGGTGCACACACCGGTCTAGAAAGATGTCGCTTGGTCTGAGGACCCGGGTTCGATTCCCGGACGGGTCAATGTAGAAAACCATTTATCTACATTGTTTCAGGTCCAGGTATTTGATATACCTTCGTTGTTTCCGATTCCGTAAACGCGTGCTTTAGCTACTTACTTTGGGATCAGAGCAACGTAAGTGATGTTGTCTTCCGTCTTCGCAGGGGGCCTAGCTCAGATGGTAGAGCGCTCGCTTAGCATGCGAGAGGTACCGGGATCGATACCCGGCGCCTCCATCTCTTTTTTGTAACATAAAAATTTTATCATTTTTATTCATAGACATTCCTTCACATAAATATTGTAATTTATTTTTATAACTTATTTAATTTAAATGACGGAAACTTTGTTTCTTTTAAAAACATGAAAATGGCTTTCACGGCTGTGCTTTTGCCGCTCGTAATAATGGACGTTTTAAAAATCTTTCATTTGTAAATTATTCATTAAAAGTATGATTTATTACAATACATCAATATATTTTTTTTAATATCAAGCATTAAAGAAAAATTTTAAACATTGATTTGAGTCTTAAGGTATTTAAATAAGAACCTTAGAGAATAATTTAAGAATATTTGTAAAGTTTCCGATATTAAAACAATTCTAACATTATTTTGTTATGGTTTTAAAGCGTGAATCAGATCGAATAATTATAACACTTCTACTTGATCATTTAATTAAATTTTTACAATTTTAATATGACTGACTAGACATTGGTAATAATATAATATTGAATAAGTACCATTTTATTTTTACCATGCCCCGAGGGTAGGTCATTCTAATTTTAGGTAGTAAGTGTAAAGTAAATGTAAATGTAATTTTTATTAAAAAAAAACACGCTAAACAAGACTCAAGAGATGTGTTTCAATGTTTTTATATCAATAAAATATTTCTTAAAAGAACAATGAACCAAAAAAAAATATTTGGGCAAATATGAATTGTGCAAGGAAATTGTATAATAAAATATCTATAATAAAGACTTCGGCATAGTAATGCCTGAGTCTATACACTTTATTATATACCGTCTATATACTTTATCACGTACCGTCACTCCTGAATAAAAATGCAACCACTTATCAAAACTTTAAGTCAAATTCTTCGCCGTACACATTATCTAGAAACAGTCTGTGATGAAAATGCATCGATCTATCAAAATTCTAAGTCAATGTATTTACTACTGTTCGAGTTTTTCTTCCACAAACATACGGATATTACGAGTATAGATCTCCTTTTTTTAGATAAATATTAAAGGCATAAATAGGGATCGGAGGCACCTTCAAAAACAAACTATACCTAAGTACATACAGAACTTTCTTTTCCTGGTCATTCATAAAACATTTAAAAATAAAAATTTGCGACTCAGTACAAACTGAACTCTATATACATATCATTAAAATGTTTGCCCACAGCAAGATTCAAAGTACCAACCCTGGACACTACGAAGAGAGACTATCTCGCTTAATATTAAAAAGACAGGTCCCATAAACATATTTTTCAATTGAACTGTTTTCAGTCACGGGGTTCCTTTATCTTTTGAGTTTTCAATTAAATTGGAGGAAAGAAAAATCGACAATGTATATGCTCCTATAATATTCGAAAAGTTTATTCTAAATTAAAAGACAAATATTCTAAAAAGCAACTACGAGGAAACAGCTACAAACATACCGAATGATTTCACAGTATTTAGGCTCACCGCAGTAACCACAAGTACATTATTAATACTTTTTGATAATTGAAACTCCAGCCATGTTCTATCTTTTGTAACTGCAAAAAATATACCTTGAACTGGCAATTTAAATAGTTTTAATATCAGGAATAATAAAACGTATGAAATATAACAATGTCATGCATTAATGTAAAAATAATAAATATACAATATTTTAACGATATATATATATATATATATATATATATATATATATATATATATATATATATATATATATATATATATATATATATATATATATATATATATATATATATATATATATATATATATATATATATATATATATCAAGCCAACGTTATAATATGTTTATAATATAATTACTTAAATTTTGGTACAAACTTTCGCACGCACCAAAATTTTGTAACAAATTGAAAATAAGTCTCCTTCAGTCAATGAGTTGTCTTAGATTTATTCTTTGTAAATATAAATGCAAACCCTTTCCCATATTATAAAGGTGAAAGGAATTTTGTTTGTCGATTTTGATGAATTTTGGTATAGAGATAGATAGTAGCTTGAAGAGGACATTAACAAATTTTTCCCGCTTTTTAAGCTAAAAATCTACATTAACGTAGATGAAACCGCGGGCAAAATCTAGTAGCATTACTTAATTCTAAAAAGAAAAACTGCAAAAGCATTAATGTAGAAATATTAATATCTTATTTTAATCTTCAAAACTTATAAACTTATAATTATAAAGCTCAAAACTTATTTAAACTTTACTTTGAGTTTGAAACTGATATAATTCTTCAATTTAGCTCCAGAGGGTGAATAGTCGATTAAAGTAAGGTACTGTTTATTATTATTTTTATTATTTTTAAGTGTAACTGAGCTAGTTTTGCTAAGTAATCTTGTTGAAAAATAGTTCGTCATACAGAAAACAATATCTATGAAAACAAAAAGTGAGGATGGAGCGACAACTTCTACAAGTTAAAATTGTTCGCGTCATATCTGAGATACTTATTCGGGTTTCATTCTGTTTGATATGGAAACCTGACACCTGCAATAAAAAGTGTAAAATGTACTGGATTTAAGACGTTTTAGTTAAATAAATCCTAAGATCAATTTATTTGAGCTGTAGCTTTTATGAAAAAAACAATAAACAACTGAATGATGATAAGATACATATAAATAAATATACATAGATACAATTCTTTTCTACGTATACTAGGCATCCATAACTCGAGTTTACAGGCAGTTAAGGAATAAAGGAAGTTACTCCCTATGCCTAAATCGTCTAGTTTAGTATCACACTCTTATCACCCAACAACAGTGGAAATATGTCCGAAATACAACATTGTTTGATGGATAAAGAAAAGTAGCATAATTACCGAAAAGTTTGTATTTTAAACATTATATAATAAAGTTTAATATTATATAATATGGATCAGCACGTTGAAGTGGCAATGGGCCGGCCACGTAGCTCGTAGAACTGACAAACGTTGGGAAAGAAAGGTTCTCGAGTGACAAACTCGTACAGGCATACGTAGTGTCGGACGACCCCCCACAAGATAGATCGACAACTTGCATAATGTTGCGGGAATGCAGATGGCACAGAATCGATGCGGAAATCTTTGGGAGAGGCCTATGTTTAGCTTTGGTCTTCTGATAGGCTGTTATGATGATGAGAATATTATTATAATCATAACCATCAGTTGAATAAATTTCAAATACATAACATAAATATACCCATGACATTACTACATAACATTTTCATTTAGATCTATAATTACAGTGTATTTAAGAAACTCGGTGTGGAGGAAGTGTGATACTACTTAAAGAAAGTAAAGAATTAAATATATTTATTTTCAAATAATTTGTTCTATAGTACAAGTAAAGAATTACTAGACTGAAAGAAAAATTGATTAAAAATTCTGCTTGAAAGGTCAGGATAGGTCACGTCTCGACTTATGTTTAACGTACTCAAGGCAAAGTTTGAGATATCGTAAACTTTTAATAGGGATAATTTTTTGCATTCATAATTATTGGTAACTACCATCTACTCGTATGAATCTAATATATATCTATACGTTTTGTTTTTTAAGGCTTTAAAGGAGGATAAAGTTTACCATATCACGATAGCCTAGTGGTTGGGTTATCGGAATTCGAGTCAAGAGACCCGAGTTCGATACCCCAGGTTGCAGGCACGTACAAATGGGTTTTTCAAAAGTTATATACGATTTATATCGTAGGCTTGAACATAAAGACGCTGAGAGGCCACCCGTCAAAAATGTCTTCGGTGGGTCGAAAGGACTTAATTGTCTTATTGTCTATCTACGAGGGGTGATCCAAAAGTAATGATAATCGGGTACTTCACATCCGCATAAAAATCCAAAAAAATATTTTTCCTTGCTTATATACTCACTAAGTCAGCCTAAAAAATCATATAAATAATCCCAGGATCGTAATTCAAAGTAATATGCCTCAACTGGTACTAAATTAAATTAATTGTAAAACGTGAAAATTTTGAACGAAACTTGATGAACGAAATCCAATAGAGTTCTCAAAAATTGAGCGGATTTTATTGCTGAACTAGATAATATAATGGACGAACTTTTTACGTGACTCTACTGCAGAATATCATGAAGTGTTATTATTAAAAAGTGACTAGTTTTTTAAAAAAAAAAATAATACTAGCAATGCCGAATAACATTACCAGTATTCCAGTTAACGACTGCAATTAAGCTGCAATGCTTGTGTCTGGAGTTGGTTTACGTCAATAGTCGAATAGCGGGGCCCGAACCTGCGACGTCATGTTTCGCAGTCCGCACCCTAAACCATTAGGCTATTGCCGCTCTATTTTTTTTTGTATGTTGATTGCCATCGAGAGACTGATTTTTGTAATTGACAAGAATTTGTCAACATAACACATAAAACACGGATTTAAAAGATATTTACAAATGGGTTTTTACAAAAACTTTAACTTTCAAAAGATTTATATTGTTAGCTTGGCACCAGCTGTCTTCGGTGGAAGGTGGGTCTAAAGGACTTAATTGTCTAGACCTCTGCATACCCCAGTACTGGGAATGGCGTGAAGATATTTTTTATGTAATCCAAAACTAATGTGTTTGTAATTGTTTTTTTTATAATCTTAAATAATATAATGACATTTGATTATTTATGTCTCTAGATGGAGTATCTCAGTACAAACGTCACGGAAAATTGAGCAGATCTCACATTAAGTGTGCGTGAATAGTGTCTTATTTTCGCTTTTCGGTCATATGAGCGTGTGGTAGTCATTACAATAAATACCACCCAGACTTGGTGTAAGTGAGTGGAATAGTAAATATAGTTAATATGAAGAATTTGAACCTATAATATGTACATTTTCAATTTTGTTTTACATAGTCCGGCCATAACTTCAGTTACTAATGGAAATCATTTTTTTATGAAGTAATATATTATTAAAATTTATATCTACATATATATCAGTATATATCAGTCTCTTACGGTTTTTAAAAAAATTATATACGATTTATATCGTCGGCTTGACCATAAAGACGGTGAGAGGCCCGTCAAAAATGTCTTCGGTGGGTCGAAAGGACTTAATTGTCTTATTGTCTCTTTTATCAGTCTCTTACGGCATTAATAGCCTTTATAGTTCTAACAGCAACAAGGGACAGCGACAAGGGCAGTGGTGTTGTATGTTGTTAATAGTACGATATACGAACATACGGCTGATACCAAGCTTTTGAGGTATCTGGAATATGACCGACGTCTTCACACCTACTTCGTGAAATACCAACATCGTCCACTGCAATCCTATTTTCTTTAACACCCCATTCCATATTGTAATTTGATGATAAACACGAAAAAATTTGTGAAATGGCGCAAAATAGAAAGAACTCTTTGAAATTTAATACGTGTTCGCAATACAAAAAATTTAAAAGTTGAGAAAAAAAGATAATACGAAATAGATTGTTTTTTTTGACATAAATATGGAATTCATTGTCGCGTATTCACAGAGTGCTGATTACGAAATTATTTTCAATATTCAAATCCAAGAAGGTAGGAAGATATTAAACTAATAAATATCAACATTTTTGGCGTTTCCATGGTTTTCCAGGATGTCTAAAAATATTTTCATATGGGAATGGTATGAAAATATTTTGACATTTACCATTACTGGGAAAGACAAACGTCTAGGCAATTAAGTCCTCTCCATCCGCCATTCAACGAAGATCATTTTTGCGACTATGTATGATTTTGAAAAATTCATGGACGAGCCTTCATAGGAATAGAAATCGGGTCTCTTAACTCGAACTCCGATCACCCAACCACTTGTCTATCGTGACTTATTGATTTATGTTCAGGATGATAATTATGAATTTAATGTTAATTTCGAAATCCAAGATGGTGAACATAGAAATTTGGGATTTTGATTACAACATTGATGTCAATTTTCAAATCCTAAATGGCAGATGGAATCTTTTTAAAATATGGACATTGGAGTCATATTCGTAGTTTCTTAAATTGCTGGTTAATGTTAATTTTAATGTTAATTTTCGATCCATATTAAAATTGCATGTAATTTCCTTAACCAGTACGTAAAAAACCCCCAAAAATACATTGAATTTTTTTAAAATTCTACGATCACTTTATAGAGTTTAAGAAATGGCACTAATTACATAATAAGCACCTCAAGAAACCATGAAAACGACAGTTTTTTCGATGTAATCAAAAACTTTATGATCGCCATCCACCGTGTTTTAGTACCACGATATACCCAGATAGCTAGCGACACCCATGTGAGAAATTTGAATATTTCGAATATTCAAAACTTCTATATCCGCCATATTGATTTTGGAGCGCTCGATACATCTCTAATAATTGACCCATATCTCTCTCTCTCTCTACTTTTTTAATTCTATTTCTGCCGTCTCGGGTTTTAAAATTTAACGTTTTAAAAATTTTACATTCATTAAGTATACACTTGCATATACTTGCATATTAAAACTCACATAAAATTATTTTATTATTTACAAAAAGCAAATAATATGTCTTCTTTCAATCTTATCGTCTTATTATTTAATGTTCCTTATAATTATTTGTGTTACACAAAAAATAGAGTAACTCACCGTTGAAGCTGTGGTTTACGGGGTATATTTTACAGTATCAGTCTGCTTGGAAATCAAGACGGCGATAGACTCATCACCTGTGTCGTTGTCCCAAATAAGCTTAGGTCTTCATTTTCTAGATCTCTTCCAATCCCAATATGGTAAATTGCGTGAAGATTTAAAAAAGTAGTGTAAATGATTAGCCTAACTCATAAGTGCAGAAGTTTCATGACGGGCGATTCAGGAAATATACAATTCAAATACTGGCAATACAAAAATATTCTGCGCAACATTTTCATACTGGTAATAATATTTTTATTTTCTTATCATTATCAATGAAATAAAATAAACATCAATGAATATCTGCTAGTAAATAGTTATAAGTTTTCCTTGATCATTTCATTTCCGTGTTCATTTCCCTGATCAGATTATAAATTAATTTCGGAATTTTTATAATAAATATTAATTAATTTATTTATTCTTTATTGACACCTAATAAAAGGTAACAATGGGCGGACTTACTTGACTTGAAACTCAAATATATGTTTTTTTAAAGTTTCCTTTACCAAACTTCGCAAGATTGTCTTCCTTTTTTTTTGGTTTTTTCGTGAAATAACTATGCATTTTTCTTATATGTTAAGTTAATGATTTTATCAAAAAAATATTTTGAAATTTTAAAGTATAACAACCTAATTTATATTACTTTATCATGAGTTACGCTTTACTAACTTATTTTTATATCTTCATGTTGCCGATGCATGCAGTGTTCATATTTAGATGTTTGTCACATATTATGTGTATTTATTTATTTTCATTTTATTATTGTATGTATTTGGTGAAGCTAATAAGAATAAAATAAAAATATGCATTTAATTCGCATCCAAACATGGACCAACAAGGAAGATATAAAAATGCAACTAACTTAACTAAATAACTAGATCTCACATCAAATATTTTTAAGTCAGATGTAACTTAAAATAAACTTAGGTAAAAAGAAAACAATTTAAAATTGTATTTCAAAGATTTCAATGTAACATCATAAACTGCGACTGCCTGAGTAAGATTGCCACTTAAAAACGTTTCGTCTGGAAAGTTTCTGCTTAGTATACAGCTAATAATTTAGTTCCGAGCATAGTTGAGTGGCTTTGGAGACTTGAAATAACGAAGTGTGTCTAACACGCTTACATGTGCCCCTCTTGTAGTTTAGTGCTGTTAGATTTTTGACGAATCGCATAATATTGTTATAAAGTACATATTTACTATAGCTTATTATTATTTACTATAGCTGTAAGTAATAAAAGCTATGGAATGTGTACCTAACATTTATTATGTTAGGTACACATACAGTTGCTATAAATACTAGAAAGCAATACAATGTGTAACCGAACCTAACATTTATTATATTAGGTACAAATACTATAGCTGTAAATAATAATAAATAGTAATAATCTATCGTTGAAAAATAAAAGGTTCTCAAGTGGTAACCTCGTGTATGCAAACACAGTATAGGGCGACCCCCCACGAGACAGAGTAACGACTCGTAAAACAGGATTGACCATCGCAGTATCAGACACCACGCACCTTAGACGCTGCTGTCCAATTTCGATCTGACTATGACTATGACAATTGAGATGGTTATCCCGCCATCTAGCGGTTGCCATAACCATGTTCAAAGCTGTTTCCCTTAGTCGCCTCTTACGACACCCACGAGAAGAAAGGGAGTGGCAACGTTCTTACACCGTTACCACACAGCAACTATTTATAAAAAATAATATTATTTTCAGTAAAAATAATTATTAGCAAGCTGAAATACAGACATTAAAAATGCACGACCTGCCCCGTAAATTGAAACGAGGATTGACGGCTTGTCTACCACACAGCTTTACTTATTTTACACAAAACATTTCAAGCACCAAAATACATTCCCAACTTTTTTGTTCCCAAGTTTTTTTTAGGCATAATCTTTTATTTTTTCTCATACAATACATACTCTATGTTGTTATACTGTTTCAGATGATATTCAGATCTATACTTGAACTGTAGGTTGGGAAATTGGAGTCAAAGGCCGATTCAATAAATATTTGTCTTCTATTTATTAACGCAACGTTAAACAATGGCCATCTTATATTGTTATCAAGTCTTCCTCTGCCATGTTTCGTCGTTTCTTTTCCCTATCCTTTAACTTATTTACCAATTCCTTACTTAGCTTATTTGAAGATGTGACTGATAGCTGGGACCCGGGAAGCCCGCCGCCAAGCAACAATACAATAGCCTTGCTTATATGTATGATTCGAGTATATATTTTCATCACACAAATGTTTGTTTCCTAACGAGATTCGAACCCGCTATCCTTCGCTACGAAGACGAGCCACTAGCAACAACTAAACTATCGGGATAACTTTTAGTTGTTGTTGGGAATTCATGTAAAAACAAATTCTCTAAGATTTATATTTTATTTTAAATCATAATCAATTGGCACCATTTATTTTTCACAAAGCGAAACTTGAACCTATGTCTCTAAAAGAAAACTTCAAGACATAGGCCCAGAAGCCAAAACTTAACCATAATCGCTACGCTTGGCAAGCGGATTGGCGATCTAAGTACCAGACAACATGCACCTTAGACGCTGCTGCCCGTCACCGCCTTACTTGGTTTCTTCGTTTGGTATTTATCGAGATAATATTTCCAAGGCTTTTGCCTTAGTCACTTATAATACCCACGGGAAGAGGGGGTGGTATTATACAACGCTGATATCACATTGCAATTTATATTAATAATTAACACCAGACTCATTTAGCAATATTCAAAATTGACGTCTTTTAAAATACTAAATATTTCGCTTTATAATAGATTTTATGTAACCAAATTTCGTACACTTTGTGCAGTTAATTAGAGACTGTCTAGACTTAATTTAGTTGAAAGTGGGTTTCTTATATAAAAGAGCTGAAATTCTTATTGGTATTTAAATTCAAGTGCAAACATTAATTATCACCCCTGTAAAATTAAGATGACTCCCAGCTTTGAAGATATTTTCTAAAACTTAGTTTGGCCTTATTTATGTTTTCTGTATAGCAACATTGAATATGATACTATGTGTGACACTCAATCCAATCTTTCACAATAATGGTGTAGACGGAGGTCTTAACAATATAGTACTTTAAATCTACTTTTTCTCGGAGCGAATTGTAGCAATATAGTATATGGAAATTCAGATGCCATAATGTCCGAGCCAATGACTTACGGACAATCGTACATACGATTTTCTAAAAACTATTTTGGTACGATCGCTCCTTTCGGGAACGGAATTTTGAATTTTTGAAATCTAATTTGTTAGTGTCACGCACTTTCTCTTATTGGCGTAGTAAGAGGTCTAGACAATAAAGTCCTTTCAATCGAATTAAATCGTTGGCTTGGACATAAAGACAGCGATGGCTTCACCACCTGTCACGTTATCCCGAAAATATCTTCGGTGGAAGGTGGGTCCAAAGGACCTAATTGTCTAGACTAGACCTCTCCCTGTATTGGGAATTGCGTGAAGATATTTATTTAGTTTTAATCTTCGACCCACTTTTCACCGAAGCATGTTCAGGATATGCTTGGTGATGTTGAATTTTATAACGATGCAATTAAATTATTTGGCCAAAATAAGATTTAGGATTGTGATATATCACTACAACCGCGGCCCTCCACACGGTGTTTCCAATTTCTCAACATAATTGGCCATAAGCTTGACTCCTGTAGACGCCGCCAAGTGCTATTGAAGGCAATGTTCACTGAACAAAAGATAAAAAAATTTAACGACTTTTTCTTTTTCCGCATCCTATATAAGAGTTAATAAGATCCAACAGATTTAGAATCAACGTTTGTTATTTAAATGGTAACTTTTATTATTAGTGTGTTAGTTCAAAACCCTCACAGCCCTGGTAGTCTATACTAACCTATTAAAATATAATAGGTAAGTTATATTAGAGTATAATAAGTCACAATAACTGAGTGGTTGGATGGTTGGAATTGGAGGCAAGAGACCCGAGTTTAATCCCCAGGTGGTAAGCTCGTACCAATTGATTTTACAAAAACGTATGAACGAATAAAAAAAAATTCAATCGTTGGCTTGGACATAAAGACGGCGACAGGCTCACAACCTGTCACGTTGTCCCGAAAATATCTTCGGTGAATAGTAGGTCGAAGCGACTTAATTGTCTGGACTAGACCTCTGTCTACCCCTGTATTGGGAATAACGTGAAGATATATTTTTTTATATTTTACCTCCGTAAGAAGATATAATTATATTTTTTTATTTTTATCCGCCGTAATCACATGCATAAAATAACCTACCTACGGAGTACTACCTGATGACAATAACCCCTTGATTGATAAGAACGAATACAAAGAACTTATTCATATTGATAATATATATCTATAATAAATTTTCACCCTTTTGCGTAATCTTTTAATGCATTATGTGCCCCAGCTCATAGAGTTAATATGTGAGATTTCCCGTCAGTATGATATATTTAGCACGGTTCGGAACATGAAATATAAAAAAGCTAATTTATAACTTACGAAAACACATAATAAATATGGATAATGTAATCATACTGATGATCTTGCCTTTTGTCTTTTTTTAGTTAATTTATTTTTTCAATGATAAAAGAGCAAACAATAAATAGGCTTATATAATAAATAGGCTTTATACATCCACACTGCTACAGAATCTGTTATCGGTCTAATTAAAATTATTTTTTTATCATTATATCTTTCTAAAAAGTCAAGATAGTGGTTGGGTGGTCGGAATATCGAGTCAAGAGCGAGTCTCCTGACTCGAAATTCCGACCCCCCAATGTTATGTCCAAGCCAACCACATAAATTGTACACAAGTTTTTGAAAAATCCATTGGGTTCGAGTCTAGTTCCACCTGGGAATCAAACTCGGGTCTCTTGGCAATAATTCCGATCACACAACCACTCAGCTATCGTCACAATTAATAGTTAACATAGAATTGACACAAGTTGACGCAGAACGGCTATAGCCGCTTCAGGGTGCGGACTGCGAAACATGGCGGTGCAGGTTCGGGCCCCGCCATTCGACTATTGACGTAAACCAACTCCAGACACAAGCATTGCAGCTTAATTGGAGTGGTTAACAGGAATACTTATTCTTTAAAAAACAAAAAAAAATATACACAAATTTATTATTTAGTTACAGTAAAGTGTAGTTACTGTTTCATTGAATCTGATGACTACTCCTTGTTTGTAGAAAGTGCTTAAAATTACATTGAATAGATTTTAGTATATCATATTTTGTCGAGAAGTCATCGATTACTTCGTTTCTCTCGTCGATGTTAAGTTTAATATACTTTATAAAAGATGGTAAACGACAATCGACGTCCACATCGCAGACGACAGTACATGGGCGCCGGTAATGCTTCATCCAAAAATTAAGAGTTAAGGTAGAAATATAAGAGTTTAGGTTTCTGGTTACCATATTCACGTATACTGCGTGGCAGTTCTGCAGCCTGGTTGTTGCAGCAGCAGGAGGTGCTGCTTAGCTTCCCCGCACAGAAAAACCGGTACATTGTTTATTCTATTTCACATTAGTAGTAGTACATTTATTTTGTTACAAAATAGTTAGGTATCAATGGAAATCTAAATCACTTACAATATTGAATACTCACGATTATGATCTCATGGTGGAACTTCATGGTTAAATTGATTTCAATCCACTTAAACTTTTTCCACAATTGAAATTATTTCCCCTAAAATTTACATTTATTTTAGGTTTATACGTAATGTTACCGGGAGTAGTTTGTCGTGTCGGTGGCCCTTTTTTCGGAGGGTTTCGTAAAATGCGACTAAGGAATGGTGCGATAAACATATCAAAAAACACCAGATTAAAATTAAATAGTTCGATACCGGGAGGCGGCGTCTAATGTGTCTGTCGCTTGCCAAGAGTGGCGATCGTGGTAAATCGCCCATTAGGTAGAAGACCATGTCCATCATAATATAAATCACGATAGCCGAATGATTCGGTCATCGGGATTCGAGTCAATAGTCGAGTTCGAATCCCTGCTGGCAGGCTCGTACCAATGGGGTTTTTTAAGAACTTATGTACTATTTGTATCGTTAGGTTAAAACTTGAGACGGCAACAGGCTCACCACTTGTAAAGTTGTCCCAAAAAATGTCTTCGTTGGACGGTGGGTCGAAAGGACTAAATTGTTGATAGATCTCTGTCTACCCCTGTAGTGGACTCTTTAAAAACCTGCAAGTTATGCCTTAGCTTCAGTATCAGCAAGCAAATATCCTGAATTCCGAGCTACTCTCCCTTGTAAATTAATCCTTTTATAGTTTATGTCCTCAATATAAAGCTGTTTAGGTTTAGGGCCTAGAAGTTTTACCATAAAAACGCTTTACGACCAACAGCTTTTGAAGTTGTGTGGAGTAGATTAGATTAGTTGAACAAAGCGTCGTGAAAAGCACTTAGTGGAAATTGAATGCAGAGACCTCTTACGACTATGGCGAATTTTATTTAAAGAACTAGCCTTTACTGTTTCACAAATTAATTCAAAATATCATTTACATCAAATATTCAGAAAATATATTTTTGTGCTTAGCTGATGCTTCAAATCGCCAAAAATATTTAATTTTTTTTAATAATAATCACCCGTTACTCTGGTATACCCTAGGCGCCTTTTACGCACAGCATGACTGTACCATCTTGATTTAAACAAATATGCATAAAATTCTTTATTCCATAAAAAAATATCAAAATTGATTATTAATAAAATCGAAAAGTCTCATAAATCATTTTCTAAATCGAGTACAGCAAGAATGACCACACCGTGAACATCTATATGAAGCACTCTTGCGGGTCTTTCGTGAAGCGCTATCCGATTTACTGTACAGTTTTCTCCGGAGAAAAACAGCACGCTTTGAACTCTTTTGCTTTTTCCTTCGTTTCTCCAACACTTTAGGTACGAAGCCAATAGTAATGGGTATAATACCCTTTGCTAGGTTTCTTAAAAACTCTCGTCCCTTAGATTTACATTTACGTAGCAAAACTGGACGGAGCCGTTTACAACTCGCGTCGTCTACTTTGTTTTGTCTTGTGTTTACTTTACTTGTACTAGCACATACATCTTTCGCCGCTACCTTGTCTTTATTTGATAGTGTAGTAGATCCTCCAATAGTTTCTATACAGGTTACAGGCGCTTCCACATTTCCATGATTTTCAACGTCCAGCATTCTATGATCATCTCGAAAAAAGTTTTCCAGTGCATTCTGGTCCATTTTTCTTCTTATTTAACAAATAAAAAAAAATATTTACAAAATCAATTGTAAAATAAGAGCAAATATTTCTGCAAAAAAAATTGATAATATGAATGAATTGTCAAACCGACAATGGATTGTCAATAATTCCGAAGAGCTAAAAATGTTCTGAATTCAAACGAACGTATTATTAATACAACCTTAAAACTAACTAGTAAGATAACTGTTTATAAGGAAATTAAATACCTGTGACTGTGTAAAAAAGAAGTTGCTTCAAAGAGGATAAACTCAAAAAGTAGATAAACACTTCATTTAGAGAACTAATGGAAAATACCAATGTCACTTTAGTCTCACCTCGACAGCGCCTAATGTTTATTGTAAATTAGCTTAAAGAATTATTATATTTACGCGAAGACTACACATCTAAAATAAATTATTTTCAGATTTTATGGCATTTTTTGTATTTAGTTTTTTTTTAAAGACAAATATATTGCTGTTTAAAACTACTGCACGTAACAGTGAAAATTTAAATATTGTCTTAAATGGAGAAAATGTTGAAGTTACTCAGTTGGTTAAATTTCTTGGGGTACATATTGATGAACACTTAAACTGGAAGCCTGAACTAAACTCTGTGAAAAACTCTAGTAGTTCAGCATGCTATGCGCTTAGGTCCTTGCGAGACGAGCTTACCATAGATCAATTAAAATCTGTCTATTATGCCTTGGTCGAGTCGAAACTACGCTACAGCATCAAATTGTGGGGCAGCAGTTATAAATTTAACATTAGAAAAGCTTTCATAGCCCAAAAACGAGCCATTCGCACTATAGCATGCATTCCACAATGGGAGTCTTGCAAAACTCATTTTAAGAGTCTAGGTATTCTCACTGCCCCTAGTCTGCATATATTGCTTATGGTAACAGACGTTTTAAAATACCGTAACAACTTCGAGACAGATGAAGAAATAATCGCAAGGGAAGCCACTAGAAGGAAGGATCTCACCAATAAAATAGGGCCAAAACTCAATGTAATTAAACACTGCGCTCGTCATCAGGCGGTTAGGCTCTTTAACAGATTACCGGTAGAGCTAAAAATGATTAAAAATAAAAATATTTTTATGAAAGAATTACAGCGGATACTTTGGGAAACATGTTGCTGTACGGTTGATGACTTTTGACATGTTTAAACTACCTTAAAATCTAATGATCCATGTTTTTCTTTTTAACCAGTCTCTTAGTTACTTGTTATTTATTTTGGTGTATGTAAATTTCGAAGTTAAATTGGATATTCTCGATGTATTTCAAACACAATGTGATATTGTTACTGAATAAATAAAAATGAATAAAATGAAAATGAAATTTTAAACTATTTTAGACAAATTAGCTTAGTGGTTATATACTCCTTGACACAAATGAACTACCAATTTCTATAGGTTTTGTATAATAAATTGTTGTTTGTGTTATCAATTTATATTAAAATGTGTTTCGTTTTTTAACTTTGGATGTAAGGACAGAGGTTGAAAAGTTTCCATATCATGCACTCTGTGTTGAATATCTCTGGTGTAGCCAGGTGCCGGGTTCGATTCCCAGACAGATCAATGTAGGAAACCACTGTTTCTACATTGTTTCAGGTCTGGGTCTTTCTGGTACCTTCGTTGTTTCTGACACGAGTGCTTCCTGAAGCACCTGTGCTTACTTAGGGATATTGATCAATGTCTGTGATGTTGTCCACATCTATGTGTTCTGTATCTATTTATACTAATAACATAAAATAAGTAAGTGCTCTGAACAAAGTACATATATTTTGAGACTATGAAATAAGAACAAAAATCAAAAAATCTGCTTTTACCCTGTGCAAGTTCAGTAAACAACAGCGCTCGCAGCCTGCAAGCTTTCAGTTTTCTTCCCCATTATTGTCGTACCGATTTATGGCTTCCTCTGTGTATTTTCAAAGCGCTATATTCTTTTTGAATTTATCATTATCACAACATAGAAAAGTATTCTAAATTTCATTAATCTATAAACCAAAAAATTATCAAAATTGATTATTAATAAAAACGAAAAGACTCATAAATCATTTTCTAAATCGAGTACAGCAAGAATGACCACACCGTGAACATCATATGAAGTACTTAACTTTTTGGTTATTATTTCAATGCATTTGGTCTAGCCTTTTATAAACTGAATTATATTCCAAAGTCTGTTTGCCGAGTACGAAAGCCGAATGGTTGGTTGATCGGAATACAAGTCTTGAGACCCGAGTTCTATCTCTAAATAGTAGGCTGGTACCCATGGGTCTTTTCAAAGACTTATGCACAATTTATATCGTAGGTTTGGACAAAATGACGGCGACAGGTTCGCACCTGTCACGTTGTCCCAAAAACTATGTACGATGTTTGTTTTTTTTTTAACATTATAAGCTAGCGTTTAACTACAATCCCACCTGATAGTAAGTGGCGATGTAGTTTTTGTTGGTAGGCACACTAGCTTAGAAAAAGCCTATTCACTCTTCTCTTGAAGACACCCACATTGTAATCAGACGGAAAGACTGATGCAGGCAAATTATTCCAGTCCTTTGCTGTACGCATTATGAACGACGAAGCAAAGCGCTTCGTCCGAATGCAGGGTATATCGACAACAAAAGGATGGAAACCCGCCGTGCGTCTTGTTGTCCGATGATGGAAAGGGGAAGGGGAATTAACTCATGTAATTCCTTCGCACACTCTCCAAAATGTAACCTGTAGAACACCGAGAGACTGGCCACCCGACGTCTGTGTTCGAGACTGGACAAATTGGTAGTAACCAAGTCAGGATCACCGATTAGCCGCTTGGCCCGTCCCTCCACAGAGTCCAAGGCTGCCAGTTGATATTTAGGAGCTCCAGCCCATATGTGGCAGCAGTACCCTACAGCCGACCGGACCTGAGCTTTATATAGGGTCAGAAGCTGTCCCGGAGTAAAGTAACGCCGCACTTTTGCAAGAACTCCCAATCTCCTTGCAGCGCCCAAAGTTAAGGTTTGACGTGATTTCGACTCCTAGTAACTGGAGGCGGTCGGTGTATTCCAGAGATACATTCTGAAATTTAGGAGCCAAGATGAACTAGCTCCTTTTGGCGGAGAACAGACACGCTTGCGTTTTGGTGGCATTGAATCTCACAAGATTGGTATTGCCCCAGTTGGAAACTGCCTGTAATGTAAGATTCATACGCTCTACCATGGCCTCCCGAGCAGACTGTACTTGATCCTGTCTGGACTGAACACGCGCCAGTATCTCTCCACAACTGTGCTGTCATCTGCATACCCAAAGAGACCGGGCTCGAGCAGGTCATTTATGTGCAGCAGAAAGAGAGTTGCGGACAGAACAGACCCTTGAGGAACGAACTCCGGCATTAATCGCCATAGCCTCCGATGAGCAGCCGTCAATAACGACTCGCAAAGACCGTTCCCGCAAAAAGTCTTCTATCCAGGCTATCAGTCCAGGGGATATACCATATGAAGGAAGCTTATTGATAAGGCTAGCATGCCAGACCCTGTCAAAAGCCTTCGAGACATCGAGCGAAACCGCGAGTGCTTCACCACTGTTCTCGAGGGCCTCACCCCATAGATGTGTGACATACACTAGAAGGTCCCCGGCGAAGGTTACGGGCGAAACCCGTACTCTCGATCGCTAAGGAGATCGTTATGTTCAAGGTATGCCAAGAGGTGCGAGTTCAATATACGCTCCATTATCTTACAGAGTATGGAGGTAATTGAAATAGGTCGATAATTGACTGGGTCAACACGGCTACCTTTTTTGGGCACGGGCTGCACGTTAGCAAGCATCCAGGATTTGGGAACTATTCCAGTCTTCAAGGAGAGGCGATACAAGCGTGTCAGAACAGGAGACAACTCGGGTGCACAGGTCTTAAGCACTATGGCTGGAATACCATCAGGTCCACTGGCTTTGTTCACGTCCAGATGTCGCAACGTTTTGAGGACCTCTTTGTTAGTAGTGTGGACCTCTGACATTGAAGTACCACAGGGAGGTAGGGAAGTTGGAACTGCGTTGCTTGTGTCCAGACGTGAGTTGCTGGCAAAGAGATTCGCGAACAGTTCTGCCTTCTCTTTTGCCGCATGAGCCAATGTCCCGTCTGGCTTAACCAGCGGAGGCAGTGAAGGTTTACAAAAACTCGTCTCGACCGCCTTGGCAAGAGACCAAAAAGCTCTACTGCCAGATGGTTGAGCAGAGAGCTTCGTGCCAATATGCCTAATGCGTTCGAAACGAGCCTTCCGCAACACCTTTTTGTAAGTCTTGGCGGCTAGATTAAAGGCTCTCTTCTTGGATCTGACATCCGGAGTTTTACGGTTTCGAGCGTCAACCCATGAGAGGTACGCCAAATGTTTAAGCTTTTCGGCTTGGGAACATTCGGCGCTGAACCATGGGCGAGCTTTGCCACCAACGGGTACATCAGCAAAAGGAATAAAATATTCCATAGCTAAACATACCACGTCAGTTCTAGCATCCGAGCATCTCGATGGATCTCCGGAAGAGAAGCAGACCTGCCGCCAAGGATAAGATGCAAAGAAGTGTCGCATCTCATCCCAATCTGCTGACTTGTATCGCCACACTCGCCTAGTACCATGTGGGTCGGGGACTGTTGGCGTGTAAGACGATACAGATTTCACCAGACAGTGATCAGAGGTTCCTAGTGGAGAAACCACCACGCCTCATGTTGGACGCAATGAGTTAATTGTCAGGACCTCTTTCTACCCCAATATTAGGATAGTGAAGATATATTTATAAGTGCGTTATGAATCTTATAAACCTGTTACTTACTAATTTTACCACAACAACATATTGTTGAATAAGTTTTTGTGTATAATTTTAACGTCAGCAAGTTATAAATAAATAAATAAATATAAATATCTTCACGCAATTCCCAATACAGGGGTAGACAGAGGTCAAGTCTAGACAATTAAGTCCCTTTGACCCACCTTCCACCGAAGATATTTTCGGGACAACGTGACAGGTGGTGAGCCCGTCGCCGCCTTTATGTCCAAACCAACGATGAAATTCGTACATAAGTTTTTTAAAAACTCATTGGTACTGCCACCTGGGGATCGAACTCAGGTCTCTCGACTCGAAATTCCGACCACCCAACAACTCGGCTATCGTGACTTTCGTCAGCAAGTTGTAAGAAGAAATAGATCGGTAGTCGAAAGTTACAGTTTCCTTTATTTTAAAGCGGACATAGGAAATTGAAAATACATAGTGCGTAAACAGGGGGATTCAATAAATCATTTTCATTGGTTAAAACTGTATTTATTAATTACTCTTAATTACACATCACTAATATTCTTAAAATATGAATTGCGCGTATGTTAAACCATACGATAGTAATAAAAAATAGTAATAATCAAATATACATTGGATTCAACATCTCACGAGACAAATAAAATAAAATTCGACTATAAAACTGAATTTGAAAAAAAGTATTTGTTGTTATTCATTAATTAGCAGTAATAATTAATAATATTTTTGCTGGAATAATATTTATTTTATATAATTATGTCTAAGTAGACGAAATACGCCTCTGACACTATGCAACTATAACGAGTTATTTTGAAGCGAATAAGTTTCGCGGTATAGCCGATGGTAAGGTATGAAATTGGATTTATTTATGCCGTATGCTTACGACAGTAAAATATGGGTATTATATTCTTACTTTCTGTGGGTGTCGTAAGAGGCGATTGAGGGAAAAGCCCTGATAATGCCATTGGGCATCAGCTTTTCGTTATAAAATAATGTGAGAGCTAATAAATCAACCGAATGCTAGTGTCAATTGAATCTTTAGATTGTCTATTTGTTTAATGAAACCAATACACTGCAAAGTTTAAAAATTACTAATACGCGAATACACTCAAACATTTTACGCAATTCTAAATAAGTATACCTCTTGTTACTAACAACCAGATGGTGACAAGATACATATGCATATACTCGTAACTACGCTGATAAATAATAACACATATTCAAATGTCTTACCAACAGTACAACCTTACTAAAATTTCAATGTGTTCATTATTATTTATTAAAATATAAGTACAAGTAATAAGTATTACTTGGATTTTGTTTGGAGTTGTGGAGATAGGTATAGGCTAGTTTTTCACTAGAAAGCTTCACTAGAAAGCGGGAACTCTACTCAAGACTATGATACGTACATACATATACAACATATTATTGTAGATACATATACACAAACACAAATACAGCTACTATACAAATAAACATCTATGAATGACTCTAATACGAACACTCATATTTATATTAAAAACTAGTTTCCCCCGCGACTTTGCCTGCAGTTTAACGCTTAACGCAGAACCCTAATTATATTTCTAAAATATAAGTAGCCTATGTTATTCCTTATAGCATAAGCTATCTATCAGTGAAAGTCGGTCGAACCGTTTCAGAGATTAGCCGGAACAAACAGACAGACAAATAGACAGACAGACAAAAATTATGAAAAAAAATATTTTGGTGAATGTACTGTATATATTCATATACATGTAGTAAAAAATCTGTTAGATTTGGAGGTATCGGTATAAGAGAGGTTTCAAATATTGCGCTGCCGGCTTTCCTTGCCTCCGTACATAGTGTTCATGATTTGTCACGTAAAATTCTTAAGAATGACTTGGACTTGACCTTTGCTAACGAGGCAAGAGAAGCATGGTTACGTCTCTGTCCCGGCGAGGATATTCCACAGGAATCTAACTCACAAAAACGGTGGGATATCCCGTTGGTTCAGAATGTGCAGAAATGCTTACTGAACAATTTTCACTGTGACAGAGACCGCGCCCGCTTTCTAGGTGTTTCGACAAAGGAATCAAGTTACTGGCTACATGCTTTACCATCAAGTAACCTTGGTACATTACTAGATAACGAAAGTTTACGTATAGCTGTAGGAATACGATTGGGAGCATCGATTTGTCAACCACATCGATGTCCTTGTGGCAGCGACGTCGACGAGTTAGGCCTCAACGGACTTTCATGCCAAAAAAGTGCCGGCAGACTGTCTCGTCACGGTTCCTTGAATGAAATCATCCGAAGGGCTCTTGTTTCCATAAATATTCCCTCGGTTTTAGAGCCTTGTGGAATATTTAGGGAGGATGGTAAGAGACCCGACGGCTTGACTTTAGTCCCTCGGGAGAGAGGCAAAGCTCTTGTGTGGGACGCAACTTGCGTCGATTTAGGGGCCTCTCATATCAAGGGTACTTCGATAAGGGCCGGGGCGGCATCAGAGGCAGCTGAATCGGGTAAATGGCGTAAATATGAGTCTTTGAAAGGAGACTATATATTTGTTCCATTTGCCGTAGAGACAATCGGTCCGTAGGGTCCCCGCGCGATGCAGTTTCTAAAGGAATTGTATCCGCGACTTATCGTTGCCGCTGGTGACAAGAGGGCTGGTTCTTTTCTCGCTCAACGGTTAAGTCTAGCCATTCAACGTGGAAATGCAGCCAGCGTTCTTGGTACCATGCCACGAGGAGTAGGGCTCTACGATTATAATAGTTTTTAGTTAATAAGTATTGTAAATATTAACATAATTTTTTCTGTAAATAAATATTTATATAAAAAAAGTAAAAAAACGGTTATTTCAGTATTACAATCAGACACTCCAATTTTATTTATATGTATATAGATGTATGGTCTTAGCGGGAACTATGTATACTTCTGTTCATTATTTATTTATTCTTTATGCACCTTACAATATGTGAAGGAACTAATGCGGACTTAATGCTAAAAGCATTCTCTGCCAACCTTAAGGCAGTCGGAAAACATTGAAGGCAGTTACAAAAAAAACTACAAATAAAAATGACATTAAATAAAAAGAACAACTTATAAATTATGATTATGAGTCCTTTATGAGTTAATGTTTTGTATATTTGATTATTACAACGTTAGGAAGAACTTTTTGTACTAAGAACGCTTTTACTGCGATTTTTAAAAAATCAATCATAGTTACAATGTACAAGATAAACAATATTTAAAGATTAATGTTTTTAGTTTTCTTTTATGTAACTTTTTCTAAGCGTAAATAAAGTTGTGGTCGACTTCTAGTTTTGTCGAAAGACGATTCGGTAGTTCCGATACAATGTTTGATGGAATTTTATCTGGAAAAGAAAATATTTAAAATTAAAGAGATCGTCTAAACAATATTCTTTCGTAAACACTTGTGACAATTCATGTGGTAGCAATAAAGTTGTCTGCTTATGTTTGCAGTCAAGACAGCCGAGTGGTTGGGTGATCGGAATTCGAGTAAAGAGGCCCATGTTTGATCCTGAGGTGGTATGCCTGTGCCAATGGGTTTTCTTTTTTTTCCAAAACTTATATACGGTTTATACGTACGGCTTGGACGTAAAGGCGGTGACAAGCTCACAACTTGTCATGTTGTCCCAATAATAGTCTTCGTAAAAGGTGGTACGAAACGACTTTATTGTTTGTCTACCCCAATTTTGGGAATAGCGGAGCGGGGAAGATATTGTTTATTGATATAGTTAGTCCTAACATATGAAATTGGTGATTTAAATTATAAAAAATTTTATGACGCCACATTTATTCATAGTATATACTATATCTTTTAACTTTTGCCATCTCTTATTAAATTACCTTCGAGATGGCAAAAATGAAAAAAAAAACCTTTGCTGAAAAAATTTGAGAACGAGAATCAAAGATTTTGAGGGCAATTTGAACTGCCTGAGATTGTGGTATGTGTCGAAGACATGCCAGTCGCAGCTCCATCTATATCTGAGGACCTAATATCAATTGTAGTATTGAGTATATGTATTTACCGAGTATTCGGCGGTTAAAAAAAACCTTCTGAAAAAAGTTATGAACGCCTTATTATAAAGCGAAAGAATTAACAAACGAGTGAGTTCTTCAGTTATAGTAATTGAGATATACATTGACATAATTACCTCGTTTTTTTTCATTTTTAGTCTCGAAAAGTAATTCTAAGTATAATATGTTAACAGGCACTTACCATTACAGCGGTAGATGAGGTTAGACCAAATGATCATCTCTTGGGAGAAGCAGAACACTCCGAGCCGGCCGCCCTTGAGAGTGAAGTCATAGACGTTGCCCGAGTCAGCCACCAGCCGATTGTTCTCGTACACCTTGAGACGGATCAGACCGATCTTCGGTCGATGGAGTAGACGCCAACGGTAGGCGGTCTTCTCGCGCCAGCCCACATTGCGCGGATCCTTCCACAGTAGAGTGACCTGCGGGATTTGTACAAGTATCGAGTTTTCAACTCGCAAATACATGTATCGTGTGGTATAATGTTTATGAGTTGTGGTGGCTTCATTCATTCCGATTTCCATATAAGTGCTTTAGCATCTTACATTGAGATCGGAGCAATGTCATGTGTGTTGAGCATATATAGATATATAGATATTTATCTATATATCTAGACAATAGTCACGATAGCGGAGTGGTTGGGTGGTCGGAATTTCGAGTCAAGAGACTCGAGTTCGATCCCCAGGTGGAGGGTTCCTACCAATGGATTTTTCAAAAACTTATGTACAAATTATATCGTTGGCTTGAACATAACGACAGCGACGGGCTCACCACCTGCCGCGTTGTCCCGAAAATATCTTCGATGGTAAGTGGGTCAAAGGGACTTAAGTGTCTAGACTAGAACTCTGTCTACCCTGTCTTTATTATTAATTAAAGACTGTCTGTATCTGTATTTATTAAATAAACAAAAAGATATAGACAACATCACATACATTGTTCTAATCCCAAAGTGAAACAATAGGTTTGTAGTAGTTGTAGTAGTAGGAGAGAGGAGTACGGAGGAGAGAGTACGGTCTCTATAGCAGCTAAATTTTTATACAAGAAAATACATAAAATCCAAAAGAACATACAAAAAAACATTCCAAAAAAACATACTAAAACTGGAATGTATGCTTTGTATTATTGTATTTTTCAGTGTTACCTGATCAGGAGTAGATTCAGTATTCCACAGTGCATTTCTTAAGGTCTTCCCCGGTCCGGTCTTCGAGTTGACCAATTTGAGTTGTATCCCGGGTTCTGCGACAGCCCGGAACGGAGTCGTCTGCCAGTACGTCTGTGTATTCTTTTTCCACATCACTACGTAGAAGCGCTTGTTATTCTGATAACTGTTAATAATAAACATACATTGAATATTTTAATGACATTAGTATTATTTATAGTGTTTAAAGGTATGGTCGTTTGTAAAAGCAAACAATGTGGTATTGTGTAGGTTACGTTTTTAGTGCTACATTTTTTTAATATAAATGATAAAAGTGTAAAACATTCCAAGGTAATGCAACAAATAATTCTGTTCATAAAAAATAATATTAAAATAACTGTCTGGTATTTGAAAGGGACGAAGAGAGAACGAAGTGTGAAATATGGGTTAATCAGATATGTCTAAAACAGGTGAATGAAATTGTATACTTGGGGAGCGCTTTTAGTTGGGATGTAAGATGTCATTTAGACGTGGACAGGCTTGTCTGTCAAAAAATGTGTTAGTCAAAAGGCAAGGTACAGTGAGAAGTGCACCAACTTTGTTTTATAGCAGCAACCTGAGTATGTCAGAAGATGCATAAAAGCAAGTTGAATGGCAGTGGAGATGCGGTCTCTACGTAAATTCTGCGGCGTCACCTTGGTCGACCGAAAACGAAACGAAGAGATTAGCATAGAATTATGGTATGTTTGAAAGATGACCTCCGAAATAAAATTCATTAGGACGTGCTTCGATGGTTCTGGCATGTTGAGCGAATGAGTGAACTCCGAATGGTGGACAAAATATATAGCGCGAAAGTGTGAAAGTTAAAAGGTGTCGAGGTAGGCCGAGGCTAATTTTCGAAGACCATGTGAGCAAATTGCTCAAAGAGAGAAGGGTCAAGAGTACTCGGTTACCTAGACGTGCATGTATGAAGAAGATGATGAATCTGAAAGAAGCGAAAGAGGTATGTGAGTATCGTAACACTTGGCGATCAGTTCTGTCTGGCTACCCCATCAGGGACAGTGTGTAAAGATAAATAAAATAATAAATAGATCAATAAAATAACTATCAAGTTGTCTTTAGTGAACGCTAAGAAATTATTAAACCTTGACAATAAAGGCAACCAAGCGCAGACTTAATGTTTTTAATTCATTCATTTTATCAATCATTCTTTCTAAATGAAAATCCAAATTAAACCAGACTTACCCGAATATAAAACCAACATAATCGTCATCTATCTGAGTATCGACGAACAGAGTCCCTTCGAAGTCAACTCCACCAAACTTATCGTAGCCCACAGCGAGTCCTGGATCTGAGTTGAGGGTCTGGATTATCTCGGCGCCGTCATTAGCTATAACCCAGTTCGGATCTTGTTGTGATTCACCTTCCGGATCCAAACGTACCGTCATGTATTCTCTGAAATTATAATAAAATTTTTACGTTAAACCTACGATAGTGTAATAAATTGAAGCGCTGCGAATCTCTTGATTTGTTTAAAAGGATATCCTGACACCATTCCCAACAGTGGTAGACAGACGTCTAAACAAATAAGTTCTTTCGACCCACCTTCTACCGAAGACATATTTGGGATAACGTAACAGGTGATTAGCCCGTCGCCGTCACCAACGATATAAATCGTAAAAAAGTTTTTGAAAAAACCCACTGTTACGAGTAGCCGTCGGGGGATCGAACTCGAGTCGCTTGACTCGAATTCCGATCACCCAACCACTCGGTTATCGTGACTTCGACTTCATTTAAAAAAATATATATATTTTCGTTTAAAATATTTTATATTAAATTTAAGATAATAAAATAAAAACTATTGCACTAGTTACTATCTGTGTGTACAGTACAGTGGCATGGATAACCATCATGTAGCCTGGTAGCTATTGTGTTTTACGAAAATTTTTGTTTTACTCGCCTTTTACCGCACCCACGAGGAGAAAGGGGATGGCGAATTCTTATACCGATAGCGCTTAACAGATTTATCTAAAGTATCGGCATACGATCAGTCATTCAGACAGCGATAGGCTCACCATCAGTCACGTAGGCCCAGATAAGCTTCGGTGCAAAATGGGTCGAAACATCTTCCTTGTCTAGATCTTTGCCTACCCCTGTATGAGAAATTGCGTGGAGATACAAAAAAAAAAACAGTCTCACAAAAGTTGCTACAACTCACCTGAAATCCGTCCGGAATATTTTGGAATTGTTTGGGCAATTGTCCAAAGCGTTTGTGACGTTGTCTCCGTCAAAGTCGTTATCGCACAAGTCACCGATACCGTCACCTGTAATTATTGAGGTTATTTTAAGCAACTTCAAGAAAGAAGTTATCAACTCTATACGTATGTATGCAATATTAATTAATCTGCAATATGTACATATACATACATATCGGCCTGTTAAAGTCCTCTGAAGGACATAGGCCTCTTTCAAAGGGAGGATTTGCCATAATCGCCACACATGGCAAGCGGATTGGCGATCGCAGTACCAGACCACTCGCACCTCACATGCTGCTGCCCATCTTCGGTTTCATAATTTTGATCTGATATTTTTAGAGGTGGTTATCCCGCCATCTATCGGTTACCATACCGATATTCAAGGCTGTTTCCCTTAGTCGCCTATAAGACATGTTCGGGAAGAAAGGAAGAGGTAATATTCTTACACCGTTACCACACGACGGTATCTGCAATATATTCATTTCATATTCTATAATCCTCCAAACAAATTTTATGAATTCATGTATGTGTCTTTGGACGTATGTCCACGCGCTTCTCAGAAACTATTAATTGAATTGTAACAGTTAATTAAATGAAGAAAACCGTGCAATATTTATCAAAATCACAGTACTTGAAAAGATACGAACCTAAATGTTATTTGAAGTCGATTTTGTTTAAGTAGGTTATTATTTAAGTATTTATTTAAGTAATTTTTTGCATCGACTTGTTACAGTTTAGTGTACGTTACTTTAAAATCCCAATGTTGTCGCCCTAAATCAACATTATTAAAAAAAATCAGTTTAGTGTATATGTACTGATTTCGCAACAGTTGCGCTTTCTACGGTTTGTTATAGTAATTCAGAATTTGTAAGCTATTTTTCGCTTACTTTGTCTCAATTAGTAGCATCAAACATCTAATTCAGGCATCTAATTCATTCTAAGGCACGAGTCACAATTTTGAGCCACGATAGCCGAGTGGTTGGGTGGTCGGAATTTCGAGTCGAGAAACCCAAGCACGATCCCCAGGCAGGCTCGTACTAATGGGTTTTTCAAAAACTTATGTACGGAATATATCGTTGGCTTGAATATAAAGACAGCAACGGGCTTACCACCTGTCACGTTGTCCCAAAAATATCTTCGGTGGAAGGTGGGTCGAATGGACTTAATTGTCTAGACTAGACCTCTGTCTACCCCTGTATTGGGAATTGCGTGTAGATATGTTAATTCATTCTACTATCCAATGACAATTATTTCGGGACGATGAACACTTTATATGTTAGTGTTATCTAGTGCGCTAGCTAGCTAAATAGATAACCATGTAGAGATAAATTTGGAGCAAATTCCAAATTTATCTCTACATGGTTATCTATTTTATACCTACACTTACACACTTTAGCCTGAACGCTGTACTACTTTGTATTCCTTACCATTACTATCAAGCTGTCCAGGATTTGGTACAAGAGGGCAGTTGTCTTCCAAGTTGGGAATTCCATCGCCGTCTATATCATCGTCGCAAGCGTCACCTTTACCATCGTTGTCTACATCCAGTTGATCGCTATTCGCCAAGTTTAGACAGTTATCAAGACCGTCTTGAATACCATCACTGTAATGAAAAAAAAAACAAGAAAATTTCTTAAATATCAAATTAACAAAGATTATCTGATCACATTTAGTGCCCCGGTGTACGTTTATTTGCCCAATAAATTAATGTAAAATAATCCAACATATTTGTTTTTTCTTTTTGAAGCTTTTTCCAAAAATTACCTTGTTTAACTACTAACAGAAAGCGCGATAAACATCGAGAAAAATAGCATAGCAAAATGAGCGATAACTGTGATCATAAATGCGATTTCCACTCTGGTTTTCAAAAAAAGATATGTATCTTATGATATGATATTCTGTCTTTGACGCGCAGATTTACTCATGATATATTTTTACGTTTCCTAGCTTGGGATGATTTCCAGCCCGGGAATTGAGTCTAGCTTAATTTCGTAACTAATCGAGCACTCAGACCACTAGGCTGCTACGGCTCTGTCATATGTTTTTTTTAATATGATGATAAATGAGCTAAGAGCCAATCTGATAGTCAGTGGCTCACGAAAGTCAGTACCCACGAAAAATAAGATGGAATGCCTAAAAGCCCGTTGTTACACGCTCTCTATATCCTTAAACCCGGAAAACAATAGTTGTTACATACTGTTATATGGCGACAAGAATGGTTAAAAGAATGATGCCTTCTAGTCAAAGAATAAATCTATGACAAACAAATTTGAATCATCTAATACAATTCCGAACCAGATGATTCCTAGCCAGATAAAGAAATTACCTCCTGTAAAATAAAAAAACGCATATACTGCATCTATTTTATAATTAGATTACGGCAAATTCTAGTCTAGATAGAGTGGTTGGGTGATCTGAATTTCGAGTCGCGAGATCCGAGTTCGATTCCCAGGTGGCAAGCTCGTACTAATGGGCTATTCAAAAAAGAAAAAACAACGTGTGTACGAATTATATCGTTGGCTTGGACATAAAGATGGCGACGGGCTGCACCACCTGTCACGTTGTCCCGAAAATATCTTCGGTCAAAGGTGGGTCGAAGGGACGTAATTGTCTAGACTAGACCTATGTCTACTCCTGTATTGGGAATTGCGTGAAGATATTTATTTATTTATTTAAATAAATCTATGTATATATTTTACTATTGGCTTAGTCACTAAGACCTGTGACGTTCACCCAATGTGGGTCAAAAAGATTTAATACTAGAGTTAGTGAAGACATTTATTTTTTATTTTATCTTCACGCAATTTCCACAACTACCAGAGAAAGACAGATGCACACCACACGACATCGATCTCCCTCCCGCAGAGTTGCGGAGCGGCGCGTGTGCGGAGCATCGGGAAGCCGTGTACTCACTGGTCGCGGTCCACGTCGCTGTCGCACGCGTCGCCAACGTTGTCGCGGTCGGCGTCGTCCTGCGCCGCGTTGCGCACGCGCGGGCAGTTGTCGCACGCGTCGCCGACGTAGTCGCCGTCCGTGTCCTCCTGCGACGGGTTGTACGCGCGCGGGCAGTTGTCGTTCTCGTTCGCGATGCCTGTCGGGTGACGTCACATCGAACTGTTGTGTGACTGGATTGCTTTTAACACGATTTTATTAGCCTGCACTGGCCGAATCGCGTTTCTGCGTCTGCGTCGTCGTAATATTATGATCTAATTATATTAGATCCTAAGTAAATTGTAGCGCATGTGTTGTTCTGATGTATAAGCTCAATTACTGTAAGGTTTCGTGAAAATCAGTTCCGTAGTTTTTGCGTGAAAGAGTAAAAAACATTCATTCATCCTCATAAACATTCGAATTTATAATATTAGTAGGATTTATGCATGTAATAGAATCTGTAACGTGATTTTCACCCTCTTGAAAACCAAAATGATTTATTTAAAAAAATAATAAATTTAAAATAATTGAGATCAAGCGCCCCTCGTTTTAATCTTTTTAATTTTTTAGATTCTGGAAAAAAGTTTTTGCCTTTTATTTCGGCTAGTTATAAAGGTGTGTTTTTTTTTTTAACTATTGAGTTTAAGTTTTTTAACTATTTTTTGAATAATTACTAATACCAAAAGGTCACCCTCAAGCAAGCTCACACTCAAGCAAGCTCACGCTCATGCAAGCTCACGTTCATTCCCAATACTGAAGACAGTTTTTTCTTTAGAAGCCACATTTTCACACAGATTATTTAGGACAAATTGTGGTTTAAGAACAGATGGTAAGCTGGTCGCCGTTTTAGAGCTATCTAGATTAGTTCACTTTTTTAACGATATTTTTGGCTACGCTCTTACCTCCAAGCCACCGTGTCTTACACGCATCAGTTGAAATTTTAACTCTGTATTCTCTTATATTACTTATGCCTTGTTTATTGGCATAGGTGCCATCTATTATCCCTTTTGCAAGTGACAATTTGATAATCCTGACTTCTCTGTTAGTTAACTTTAATTTTTATTATGCAATTTTATTAATTTTAAAGCATATTTATGCTGAACTTTTATGTTATTAAATTAAAGAGAAAAAAGTTAAAATTTCAACTGACACGGGCGGGATTCGAACCCGGCGAACCTTCGCCGATCCGTGGCGATGCTTTTACCTCCGAGCCACCGTGTCTTACACGCATCAGTTGAAATTTTAACTCTGTATTCTCTTATATTACTTATGCCTTGTTTATTGGCATAGGTGCCATCTATTATCCCTTTTGCAAGTGACAATTTGATAATCCTGACTTCTCTGTTAGTTAACTTTAATTTTTATTATGCAATTTTATTAATTTTAAAGCATATTTATGCTGAACTTTTATGTTATTAAATTAAAGAGAAAAAAGTTAAAATTTCAACTGACACGGGCGGGATTCGAACCCGCAACCTTCGCCGATCCGTGGCGATGCTCTTACCTCCAAGCCACTTTACACAGAAGCTTTTTGTTGAATAACAGATTGCTTTATATTACATAATCTTGACAGTTATTATTTCTACTGTTAAATTAGGACTTTTATAATATACTGAAATTACTGAAATAATATACTGAAATAATATTATATTACTGTTGTCGTACCAGGTATCACTCAGAGCACTACTTTTCCTTATGCAAAAAACACCACCTGCTATCTCTGGAAAAACACCGTGAGATTGCCGATACCGTGTTTCTATTAAAAATCGCTTCAGGTGATGTTGACTGTCCAGACCTTCTATGCCAGCTATTGCTGAGACCGCCTTCAGTTACACTTAGAACAAACCACTAATCATAAATGTTTACGAAATAAGTGTTCACGATTTTTTATTTTTTTTTATTTGATGTTTTTTCACTTATTGTTTTCGCTTTTTTGTTATATGAATTTTATCAATTAATTTTGTAAAGCATTGTCGGTACTTATTGTTAGAAATTGTAAATCCTTTTAAGCAACGAAACTTTTTGTTACTACTGTTTGTACTATTTCTATCAGTGAGAACCTGTTATTGGCTTCTTTGTGATTTAACATGGTTCATAATAATACTTTTTAGCTGCTAGTTTTTCAAATAAATAAAATAAAATTAAACATACTCGAGTACTATTCGCAAGTATGAAATATCAATAATGTAATTCATTGACTTTGTCTTACCGTCGTTATCCATATCTGGGTCGCAGACGTCGCCCACCCCATCACGGTCCGCGTCTTCCTGGCCAGGGTTATATCGGCGCGGACAGTTGTCGCAGGCATCTCCTCTTTTGTCGCTACGATCTTCATCTCGGTCTAGTTGGTCGGGATTGGAGACTAAGGGGCAATTGTCCTATAAAGGGATTTGGATTAATGAAATTTATACGTATAGTACATAGGTTTACATATATTATATAAACAGGTCAAGGTAGGTCGAGACTAACTTTGGAAGAAAATAAGAGCAAATTGCTCACAAAGCAGAACGTCAAAATTACTCAAATACGCACGTTTAGTATGAAGAAAATCATAAATTTGAAAGATGCGAATGAGGTATGTAAGAATGTGTTTCTTAGCAAGCTTTTCACTACGAATCCCCGTCAGGGACTATGCGTGAAGCTATAATTATTATTATTATCAGAATTTTTTCTGATCGTGTAATCTGATTGATGATACACAAGTATAAGTTTAATTTAATTAAGTTTTTTTGTGAATTTAGGAAAAAGGAAAAGGACGTCCCTAGACTATATCAGTTTGTATTATGTTTGTATAAAAAATTGCTCATTATTATATTGTCTCTCTCTCTCTCTCTCTCTCTATCCTTCAAATCGCCACACAACATTTTTACATAGCCGTTTAGCCTGAAAATATTTTTAAGAATGTGGCACTGACAAGTTCTAGGGAATAATTTTGCACTGATTCTTCTTCTTCAGTCAGCTTTTAAATATTTCTCTGTAATAAAAAAAATATAAAACTTCACTCACTGGTATGTTGGGAATGCCATCTCCATCGGCATCAGGATCGCAAGAGTCACCGACACCGTCACGGTCAGCGTCCTCTTGACCGGAATTCGAGACGTCCGGACAATTGTCAGCTTTGCAGTGTAACTCGTTGCACGGCAACTGTTGGTCCGGATATCCGTCTATATCTCTGTCCGGGCCGCAGACTGTACCGTTGCCGGCCCATCCGGTCTGAAAAATTCATTCAAATCAAGTCAACTTAATGATAAGCGGCAATAGCATCCAATTAGCATCTGCAAACTAAACTAAACTAAACTAAAACGAAGAAGGTAACATGTTTTTTTTTAAGTTAATGTTATTCTTGTAAAAGTATCTGTGACAGTAGTATCTCAGATTTTCACAAAAAAATAACAATTATATAAATGCATTGGACTGAAAATAGATCTAATAAAGTCAAAATCTAATTTTTTGTGCTAGCGTATGGGGTGATCTTTACTGTGTTATATCAGGTATTCATTTAAACCAATATTATAATAATGTAAAGTTTGTATGTATAGGGTATTATACGAAACTGACAATCCGATTCTGAAAATGATTTTATAACCTGAATATTACAATTTTTTTCCACTTTTCGCCGAAGCTTATTTGGGACAACAAGTGTAAGCTTACGGTACAAATTTATTACATACATACATATTTACTTAGACAAATATCTACATATACATATAAACATTCATGATCCGAGTACAAATATCAACATGCATGACACATATGTTTGCCCTTAGCTGGATTCGAATACGCAACCCTTAGTTCCGAATGCAGCTATCGGGTTCACACGTTATTAGAACCTCGTGACTAATCAATAGTGGAATAAAAAAATGACACTCGAATTATAACCGCGTGTTACTTATATAATTGCGTATTACTTATACAATTGCGTGTTACTTATACAATTGCGTGTTACTTATATCGATTAATGAATGAATGATTTGATTGATTGAACGAAGCAACTGACCGCGCAGACGCACTCGAGCCCGAAGCCGCAGACGGCGTTGTAGCGGCGGCAGCGCGCCGGCTCGCAGCGCTGCTGCAGCTCGCCCGCCTCGAGGCACGGCCGCGACGTGTTAACGTAGAAGTTGCCGCCGCAAGGCACGCACGTGTACGAACCCTGCGGTCACGCGCGCACGCCCGCCGTCATTAACACGCTTTTTGTAATGCATGTATTTGTTTTTGTAATATATATATTTATTTGATGTCTTATTTATTTTATATGTAATCCAACCAGACGTGAATGTATAAACAAATATCTATAATAGTAATAAATAAATGCATACATTATTAAATTAATGATTATTGTATTGTATAATAAATAATTATTATAATAATTATTTATTATACAATACAATAAATATTATAATAATAAATTATTGTTAAAAATATAACAATTCGGAAACAGGTCGGAATTAGCTAACGAAAGGAATAACTAGAAAGTTAATTTCAATTACTTACAACCCTGAGAAGGGTTTTCCACAGTCTTTATTCTTTATTCTGTATTGTACATATTAAAAGAAATATACAGTAAAATTTATGTAATAAAAATGTACAAAGGCGAGCTTAAGATGTACAAGAGTTCTCTTCCAGCAAACCTTTGATGAAAGAGAAAATATAGCTTAACACTTATGTAAGTAGGTAACTGTGTACTCGAAATAAAGTATACTAAAAAAATAATAAGATATAGTATTCCTGATAAACATATTCTTATACATACGCCTACATATACATATATACAAATACATATATACCATATATACATATACACACATACACACATACATATACATAAACATATACACTAAACGATTTCATCACACAAATATATATAAAATAATTATAATTCTAAAAAGTGCTTCTTTACTCTTTGTCGAAAATTGTCTAGAGATGGACTAGCACGAATATCATGTGGGAGAGAGTTCCACAACTAAACCGCCTTTACAGTGAAGGATTCAGCATATCTACTAGAAGAAAGAGGGTGTCTTAAGGAGTAGTGATTTTATGGTCAGGCATGGGACTCCACGAGGTTCAAGAAATTTAAAGCGAGATAGGGAGGAGCATGAGGGTTAAAAAGTAGGAAATAAAGAGAGGATGGCACATATAGGTCGCGTCGTTGTCGGATTGGGAGCAAATTCAACTTTGTCCTAAACTCAGAGACGTGGTCAAACTTACGGAGACCAAAAACAAAGCGTATACATAAGTTTTGAAGACGTTCGAGTTTGTTCAATGATTCTTCCATAGCGTCCAGAAAACAAATATCTGCATAGTCTATAAGAGGAAGGAGAAGAGTTTGGGCTAAAGTTATTTTAGCTCTAAGAGGTAAAAATTTTTGGAGGCGTTTTAAGGAGTGGAAAGCTTGTGTAACTTTCTTGCTAACCATGGCAACATGTTTCACCCAGGACATATGTGTATCAAAGATAACTCCCAAGTTTTTAGCCGACTCTGTGTATGGAATTTCAATGCTATTATAAGTTAATGCAGGGAGTTTCGTATAGTCTAATAGTTTAAGCATATAAGAGCTGCCAATCAATAGAACCTGAGATTTATCAGGGTTAACAAGAAGACCAAAGGATTCAGCCCAGCAGCTGATGTTATTTAAGTCCAGATTAAGCTGGTAAATAGCTTCCTCTAAATTATCAACTTTGAAGTGACGATATAGTTGAAGGTCATCAGCGTAGAGATGAAAGTGAGTGGAGATAACAGTAGTGAGAGAGTTAATAAAAACAGAGAAGAGAAGTGGAGAAAGAACACCACCCTGAGGAACACCCGCAGTGATATCACACCATTCAGAGAGCTCCTCCTCATGACGAACACACTGCGAGCGCCCTCTAAGGTACGAGTCGAACCAAGTAATCGCTGAGGTTTAATATATTGTTAAAGCCAGGGAGCCGGAAAATGCTTAAATTTAACCCTCTTTAGAGGTGCGTGTACATCAAAAAGATTTAAAATTATTTTATTAAAGGTAGAAATTTTGTCATTAATGTTATCTTGGGCAAGAACCGGGGTCCAGTCAATGTTATTGGCATCACCTCTCAAGCGCTCCAAATCAATAGAATTAAAACTCCTGCGGAGTAGTAACTTTGTCTTGTGCTTAGAACGTTTAATTTTGTAGGAAAGGAAAATAAGATCGTGATATGAGAACGAGGCAGGCAACTGTCCATGCGAAGCTACACGTTTAGTATCAGATACTAAACGTGTAGCTTATAGATCAGATCAGATACTAAACGTGTACTATCACAGTCGTTGCATGCTGGTGGATATTTTTGTGTAGTACAGTATAACCCTAGCTCTATGGGTTCTTCTGATGTTCGTTTTATATAGCCCTGTTACCAGCAGATGTCTCTTGTGACAGAAGCTAAGTCTTACTCTTGTGTTTTTCCTATATTTTAGACTATTACAATTTACTAGCGTATATTGCCATGGATGATTTCATAGGTAAAACAGAGAAGGTCAATCAATGAAAAAGAAAAGCTGGAAGAAGCATTAATGTTACGCACTTTGCACATGCGTATCTCTTTAAATGTACAATAATGAAAAAACTCTTCCTTATTGCAAAATGAAGCTAAAATTTTGATAAAAGTGTCAAGCCAAATGGTTTAGAGCGCGGAGTGAAAAACATAACGTCGCAGGTTCGGGCCCGCCATTCGACCATTGTCTTGAACCACTACAGACAAAACATTGCAGTTAAGTTGTTACTGTTGGCCGGAATATCAGTAATATTATTTACCATTACTGGTATTCAAATTAATTGTTGCACACTTGGACACATACACTTTATTAATTTATATTTTAACTAAACTAACCGGTTCCACTTTACGGCATCTTCAGGCTATTTAATAGCTTAGTTACCAGTTAGTAATTTTGAATACCGTGAAATGCCAGAAAGCGTAACCTGTTGTTTTAATTAAAATATAAATTAATAAAGTGAATCTGTACAAGTGTTCAAAAATAAATTTTAACAACATGCAATTTCACCCAGAGACAACACTCGCACGTATTAATTATATTGCTATATAAATATAAATTGCTATATAAATAATGTAATTGCTAAATAAATAAATCAATAAATATCTTCACACAATTCCCAATACAGGGGTAGACAGAGGTCTAGACAATTAAGTCCCTTCGACCCACCTTCCACCGAAGATATTTTCGGGACAACGTGACAGGTGGTGAGCCCATCGCCGTCTCAATGTCCAAGCCAACAATAAATTGGTACATAAGTTTTTCAAAAAAAAATTAGTACGAGCCTTCCATTTCGGAATCGAACTCTTGACTCGAAATTCCGTCCTATCGCTATCGTGACTCCTAATTATATTGCTAACCCTCGTAGTATTAACTCCAAAAAATCATATGACTAACGGGCGTATTGACGCAGAGGCGCCCCGGCGGACAGCTGGCGCGGCCGTCCTCGCACTCGTCGACGTCGACGCAGCGCTCCCGGCGCCGCTCCGCGCCCGCGCCGCGCCAGCCGGCGCCGCCCGCGTAGCCCGCCGGGCACGGCCCGCAGCTGAACCCGCCCGCCTCGTTCCGGCACGACACGAGCTCGTCGCACGGACGGATCAGGTCGCACTCGTCTATGTCCGCGCACGTGTAGCCTGCGTTCGAATATCGAACGTTCGGCTATTAACTTTTTTATTATTATGTTTTGTTTTGTTTTTATATATTTTATTCGACTAGCTCCATGGACGAGTGGCGTACGCACCGGTTTAGGTGTCGCCAGCTCTGTGGTCCCGACTTCGATTCCCGGTCGGATCAATGGAGTAAACATTTTCTCGGGTGTGGGTGTTTGTGGTAACTTCGTTGTTTCTGATTCCATAATACATGTGCTTAAGCTGCTTATTTTTGTGGCAGAGCGAAGTATGTGATGTTGTCCCTATCTATCTATGTATATATCTATATATGATAGATAAAGCCCTACTCTTTTTATAGAACGCGCTAGAGAAAAAAGTTTTTTAAATACTTTTGCGTTCAGATACTTCATGTTTTGATGTCTTACTGGCAGTATATTATTTACTCGTATAACTTGATGTATCGCACTCTATATTCAAATCTCTGTTACTGAAGAGCTCAAATCTTATGTGCAGTCACATTTAATAAAACTCTGATATTCCTTCTATTCTTTTAAACAATAAAAAACTTCCATAAATATATACTTTCATAAATATTTCGTAAAACTTTCATAAATATATTCTTAAAGTTAAACAAAGTAAGATGCTAGTTAAAAAAGGGTATCTGTATTTCACCGTAGACATCATCTTGATATTTACTGAATAAACCTGTATTTTCCATACCAAAAATATATAAACCTGATAAAACTAATCATAAAATAAAAATAAAAATATAAATATCTTCACGCAATTCCCAATACAGGGGTAGACAGAGGTCAAGTCTAGACAATTAAGTCCCTTTGACCCACCTTCCACCGAAGATATTTTCGGGACAACGTGACAGGTGGTGAGCCCGTCGCCGCCTTTATGTCCAAGCCAACGATGAAATTCGTACATAAGTTTTTGAAAAACTCATTGGTACTGCCACCTGGGGATCGAACTCGGGTTTCTCGACTCGAAATTCCGACCACCCAACAACACGGCTATCGTGACTTTATTAAAACTAATCATCAAAATGTAAAATACAATATATGAAACATACAAGACGTGTGGTCCAAACTTCTTGACAATACTATTATTTTGGGTGAAATGTGAGTGAAAAGTTTTCATAAGGAGCCAAGTATACTTTTATTAAAAAGTAATCAAACATGAAAAGAAGATACATTTAAAATATTCTCACCATTCCACTGATACCCTGTTTCACATTCTTGACACTCATAAAATGGACTAGAGGGAATAGGTATACATCTTCTCTCTCCGCAAGGTCTTCTCGTATCGCATACATGCTGACATCTCTGACCATCACCCTCATATCCCCCAGGGCAAGATCCGCAACGAGGTCCTGCAGATGTCTCTTGGCATTCCACACCTGCGTTAATCAATTGTTTAAATTAGGATAAAACTGAAAAAAAATCTAATAATAATATAGGCAACACAAATAGTCACCACTTACAAAAAGCTAATTCGGCCTGCAGTGAAGGACCACGAATTAAATCCATTAGCCATCACTGGCATTTATATCTTATAAAGTCACGATAGCCGAGTAGTTGGGTGTTCGGAATTCGATTCAAGAGACTCGAGTTCAATCCCCAGGGCTCGTACTAATAGGTTTTTTTTTTTTCAAAAACTTATGTACGATTTATATCGTTTACTTGGACATAAAGAAGGCGGCGCCGACGTTGTCCCAAAAAGAAATCTTCGGTGGAAGGTGGGTCGAAAGGACGTAATTGTCTGTCTACCCCGGTATTGGGAATGGAGTGAAAATATAGGCAACACTAAGAAGGCAGTACTGTACATCAGAAATAAGATATTTTGGATTGGAGACTGCTTACTATAAGGCATTAGCTTGTTATAAAAGACCATATATTAAAAATAGTTATATATAAATGTTATGAATTGGTCAATATTTTCTATTTAGAAGACTATAATTATATTTATATTTAAATATAATACCTGCACTATAATCGATGATATATTGATGTACAACGTTCTTATGTTTAAGAACAACTTTAAAAGTAATAAAAGAAGTAACGTTTTAACTCTTTGCCATTTTTATTCTCTTAGGTACTCACCCTGGTAACAAGAGATTTGACGACATGAGATCCGTTGGCATTGCTCACCGTTGCCATGGAAACCGGCTGGACATGGACCACATCGATAACCACCGCCTGGTAAATCTTGGCACTGTACACCTTAAAAATAAACAAGTTCTAAATTACTATTTTAAATGAACGAAAAAAATTACGTAAAAGTATTTGAACTGCACAACATTTTAAGTGATTTGTTCTACATGAGTGTCTTGCAAGCTTTCCAAAAATAGTTTTTAAGTAGTTTGAAACGGAAATAAGTTAGTTAATATATTTATGGAAAAAAAAAACACTTTGAAGTTCCAACTATTGAAGTTTGTATTTCTTAAATGTCTAATAGTTACAGTATTTTTATTTGATCAATATGAAACTTTTAAAATAACTTACGTCCTCCAAAGCAAGGATTAGAACTGCAAGCAGAATGGCAAGTCTGCCCGTCACTGCTCTGCCCACCCGGACATCTCTCGCAACGGTATCCTTGTTCAGTATCCACGCAATATTC
The DNA here is from genome assembly GCA_029286605.1 of Sericinus montela. Taxonomy (NCBI): domain Eukaryota; kingdom Metazoa; phylum Arthropoda; class Insecta; order Lepidoptera; family Papilionidae; genus Sericinus; species Sericinus montela. The sequence goes on along the minus strand of JAGSMR010000078.1, from coordinate 590,412 downwards.
AACTAAATACAATATAGCGAAAACAGAGTAAGTTAGAAAAGACAGAGTGTTTAAAAGATACAAGAGAAATATATATAAACGTTTTCAAGCATCATCATCTACATATGACAGCCTATCTAAGGTTACTGCTGAATATAGCATTCCCTCTAAGATTTCCACATAGCCGTTCTATGTGGAAATCTTAGAGGGAGGAAATTCCTGTGCTTCTGCATGTATAGACTCTCCGCAACATTGAGCAAGCCGTCACTCCATCTTGTGGTGGGGTGTCCTACACTGCGTTTGTCCTCCCGTACGAGGCTGCCACTGTCAGTTCTATAAGCTCTTTGGCCAGCAGATTACCACTTCAAAGTACTGATTTCTACGACTAAGTCGGTAACCCTGCTTCTGCTGCGGGTGTCTTCGTTATGCATCCCATCATGCGGAGAACCACCGTGCAAAGTCCTTTCCGTTGCCCACTGAGCAACTAGAGGCTCATTCGGCCTGCAGTGAAGGATCACGATGTAGATCCATTAACCAACACTGGCAACGAACAAAACTCATATTGTAAAAGGTAAACTAATTTTACATCTTACAAAGTCACGATAGCCGAGTGGTTGGGTGATCGTAATTGCAAGTCCTAAGATCCGATTTCGATCCCCAGGTGGGCGGCTCGCACCGATATGTTTTATCAAAAACTTATGTACGATTATATCGTTGGCTTGAACATAAAGACGGCGACGGGCTCACTACCTGTTGAAAATATCTTCGGTGGAAAGGTAGGTCGAAGGGGCTTAATTGTCTAGACTAGATCTCTGTCTACCCCTGTATTAGGAATGGCGTGAAGATATACATATATAATAAATTTGTATCTTTGGTCTTATCAGATTATTACGCCATTATAATAAAATTAATACCACATCCTACATAAAATATAACATTTTAAAAGAAAGTGAAAGAAATAAAAAAAAATAAAGTGAAAGAATGTTGCAAAAAGTGTTATATTTAACTTAATTATTTATAAATAACAGGCTGTTTCTTCAGTTACAGATGCAAACCTTTAACACAGCTTACATTATACATTGTTACTACAGAATGCATGTAGAAAATTTCAATGAAACAACAATCTTTGTAAATGTTAGTTGGGTTACGATGGTATCCATAATGTAGCTACGAGTTCAATGCTTTCAACCCCCAGTTTACTGGAGCTTTCTTGGTTCGACATGCGGTGAGCATGCCGTCGTCTTAATGCCAAACAGCTAAAGCACTTGTGTTAAGGGATCGGAAACAATGATGTCACCACAAATACCCAGACCCGAGAAAATTTAGAAAGAATGTTTTCTACATTGACCCGTCCGGGAATCGAGCCCCGTGACCTTAGATATAACATTACTTCACTTTGGATTTTGTCAATCAATTTAATTAGTAATAAAAAAAATGTAGATATCAACTTTTCACCCACCTTGAGAGCAAGGTCTTCTATTGCAGAGTATTGGCCTGCACCGTCTCCCGTCGCCCTCCATGCCATGAGGGCACGCGCCGCATTGGAACCCTGTCGCCGTGTTCCGACACTCCACACCTGCGTTATATTACCTTTTGGTTCTATAATTAGATTCATTCATCTCTCATACATGTGTGCGACTTAGAATATTAAACTTAGAATCTCCGAAAGATGACGGGATACCCATCTCGATTAAATACCAGATCTAAATAAGCTGACCGGTGACGTGCAGCAGCATCTATGATGATTTCTCTTTAATTGATTGAAAAATTTTTTATATTGCATAAATCAATTTAAAAAAAAACACTGGTTGAACATTAGTACATTACAATAAAATTAACAGTTCTCAATTAAGTAAAGTGTTCCATGTTTGGTTAACCTTTGACCGTTTACGATTTTTTTACTGCAGGACTCTGATGCATCTTTCCTGCAATTTTTTTTTTGATGAATAATGATAATCTAAACTGCATGTCTTGTTATGTACTAGACGATTTAAAATGTAAGTCAGATTGTACCCCTTTTATAATAAAAGTGCAATTTTCATGAAGTGTAAGGGTTGCTATTCAACTCTGTATTAAGGTATCCCTACTGATGTACAGGGTCCATTCGTTGATAGGTGCAGAATGATACAAAAATACTCTTTAACATAACACATAATTTTCCTTTTCTTTCATAATCTAAATAAAAAAAATATCTATTTTACCACAAATATTATAATGCAGTGTCAAGGGGCATATACTTCTATGTCGTAGTGTATCTGAACACGAACATCAAGTTTCATAATACTGTGCTGTTGATATTATACTTGTTCATAAGCCGTGCTTAGCTATTGATATTTTAGTAAGTATTGCTACCAAAGATCATCTACCGATAACGAACTACTCTATATTAATATAAAAAGGTGTCACTTTGCAGAAATAAATTATTTTAAAGAGGACGATATAACAGTACTTTTTTATAGAGAAGGGAGGCAAACCAGCAGGTGGCGCACGTGATGGTAATTGATTACCGCCGCCCATGAACAATACACATTACTTACTTAGAGCTATTTAGCTCGCAAATAACAAAAAATAAGTTCTATGTTAGAAAGTAAAGAATACGAAGATAATAGTTTTTAATGCCCCAATGATTAAATTCATACTTATTTTGTTAAGATTAATCAAGCAACTTGGAATTTCGCGTAGGTGCAACACGAGACTGTATACAAAGTTAGGTAGCGAACTGTGCCAATAAGGGAATGTGGTTTGTGAAATAAAACGCGTTTAAAGTTTACGAAGTATTTAATTAAAACCCACACATTCGAATACAAATGTTGCTTGATTTATCTTCAAACAATATTAGATACAAACAAGTGATTTAGTGAGAATTTGAAAGAAAGCATTAAGGAAACATAAAATGAAATCTACTACTAATAGATAGATTAAGAATTAATAATTTTACAATAAGTTAAATCAGATTAAGAGCAAAGATATATAAGTTTAATAACCAGGATAACATGAAGAGCCAGAGCAACGCTCGACAGGTGCTGGAGCAGGTACTTTATTGCAGCAAGCATGCAGTTGATTCCTTAAACTGTCAATATTCCCTTTCTGATCGGTCATCTCGCGACGTAACAGTTCTATTGTTTGACGCAAAAGTTTTAGTTGACGGATCACTTCATCTGAAAAATAAACAATGATATATCTTAACATAATGATTTCTCATAGTAATGTTAATTAAATTCAATAAGAAATTTTTTCGAACTTTCATTTTTATATTTTGAACATGGTGCCGTGTGTTAATCATATATGATTCAAAGTCAAATAACATTACTATTGAATAAACTAAATTCATTTTTTACCTAAAAAACAATTCACCTATAGAGATATTTAATAAAATATTAGTTTATTGCGAAATCGTACTATAAAATTCATGTGTCAAAAGTCATTGCCTTTAGGTACCACCATTTCTTAATGAGGTTCCTCTGATAGAGAACTCGGCGAAAGTAACTCCATCAAATTATTATTCAAAGTATGTTAATTTAAGTATTTTAAACGAAATGTTCTTAAATATATATATGAAACTGATAAACATGATTTATATTCGAGATCAATTCTATTCCGTAAAGTTCATCTTACAAACATGGCTTCCACATGAAACAAATACGGTCATGAGTAACATTTTCTTTTTTACTAGGTCTCTGGAGCGTAGGTTACAAACCTACAATTTTTTTGTAGTTGTAAACAAAACATTTGTTTACTGTCTGGGAAACGTTCTCTCATTCTCAAAACCTACGACAGAATTTATAATAGAAAACACTATCACAATACAAAATATATATCTAGTATGTATGTATAAATGTAGATATATTTTTGATTAGATATTTTAAATAACATTCACAGTAAGCAAGAAAATTTATCTCTTGAATATATAAATATTAATAAGTAATAATAATAAGAATACAATAAAAATATATATGGTAATTGTATTAAAATTCTACTATAATAAAATGCATACCATCACATGATTCTATGTCAGTCGATGGTATGTCGCCTCTTTGTGTGGTTGGTTGTGGAGGTTGCGGAAGAACTCCATTAGGGTCTATAAAATTAGTTCTGTAATCATCTCCTTGCATTTCTTCTTCGTCCTCTCTTTTCCACCTTGCCTCTTTCGCAATAAAATCTTTTACGTCCTCTACATCACTTTCATCAACTGAAACTTGTACAGGTGACTTCAAAGATTCATCATGCATATCGCAACCTTGCGATTCTAATGCTGCTCGTTTATTGCCATATACTTCTACTGATGTATGTTCTTCATGATACTGAAATTAAGTGAAATTATCCATATATGAATTAGGAAGAGTTGTATCTCTTCTTCTTCTTCTTCCTTTGTTATATGGCCTCTCTTAGAAGAAGTTGTATCTCTTATCGATGACAAAAAAATCCAGATAGACAGAACCCTCTAGGCCTGTCACTACTCTCGATAATTCAATTATTAATTAATCTGCGACTTAATGTGATCAGCAATAAAATTAGGAGAAGTAGGACAGGTATTTTCAAGCATATTGCCTAATCGTCTCCAAATGGTATACTGTAGATGGTCAGAAGAATAAACGGAAAAAACCAATGCGCAGCCGTTGAGTGCGATTATCATTTTGAGGGCAGTTGGCACGTGTACCAATGCTGATATGTCTAATAAGTTAAAAAAAATAGAGAGTGAGCCCAATAGCTGAGTGGTTGGGTGATCGGAATTCGAGGCAAGAAACCAGAGTTTGAACTCCGGGACCCAGGGGTCTTTTCAAAAAACTTACGTACAATTTACATCGATGGCTAGGACGTAAAGACAGCGACGGACCTCCTGTCGCGTTGTCCCACAAAATATATTCGGTGGAAGGTGGGTCGAAAGGAGTTAATTGTCTAGACCTCTGTCTAACTATTAATAGGTATATGAACATAAGTCGCAAGGACTACAAAAATAATCTATAAGTCAAAATATGTTTAGGTATGTATATATTCATGTAAATAAAAATATATATGGTAATTGTATTAAAATTCTACTATAATAAAATGCATACCATCACATGATTCTATGTCAGTCGATGGTATGTCGCCTCTTTGTGTGGTTGGTTGTGGAGGTTGCGGAAGAACTCCATTAGGGTCTATAAAATTAGTTCTGTAATCATCTCCTTGCATTTCTTCTTCGTCCTCTCTTTTCCACCTTGCCTCTTTCGCAATAAAATCTTTTACGTCCTCTACATCACTTTCATCAACTGAAACTTGTACAGGTGACTTCAAAGATTCATCATGCATATCGCAACCTTGCGATTCTAATGCTGCTCGTTTATTGCCATATACTTCTACTGATGTATGTTCTTCATGATACTGAAATTAAGTGAAATTATCCATATATGAATTAGGAAGAGTTGTATCTCTTCTTCTTCTTCTTCCTTTGTTATATGGCCTCTCTTAGAAGAAGTTGTATCTCTTATCGATGACAAAAAAATCCAGATAGACAGAACCCTCTAGGCCTGTCACTACTCTCGATAATTCAATTATTAATTAATCTGCGACTTAATGTGATCAGCAATAAAATTAGGAGAAGTAGGACAGGTATTTTCAAGCATATTGCCTAATCGTCTCCAAATGGTATACTGGAGATGGTCAGAAGAATAAACGGAAAAAACCAATGCGCAGCCGTTGAGTGCGATTATCATTTTGAGGGCAGTTGGCACGTGTACCAATGCTGATATGTCTAATAAGTTAAAAAAAATAGAGAGTGAGCCCAATAGCTGAGTGGTTGGGTGATCGGAATTCGAGGCAAGAAACCAGAGTTTGAACTCCGGGACCCAGGGGTCTTTTCAAAAAACTTACGTACAATTTACATCGATGGCTAGGACGTAAAGACAGCGACGGACCTCCTGTCGCGTTGTCCCACAAAATATATTCGGTGGAAGGTGGGTCGAAAGGAGTTAATTGTCTAGACCTCTGTCTAACTATTAATAGGTATATGAACATAAGTCGCAAGGACTACAAAAATAATCTATAACTCAAAATATGTTTAGGTATGTATATATTCATGTAAATAAAAAATATATAGAACATGTCCAATGAAAAACCACTTCAATAATAGATTTTTTTGGACTTGCACCTCATTTATCCATAATTTTTATCAACAATGTGAAATCAGGTGTCAGGTGGCCTGGTGAATTCAAATATGAAATATTTAAATTTGTTTGGAATTCGGTTCCGCGAAGTTTAGGAAAAAGTTTAGATCTAGAACTGCGAACGCTCATAAAATTAAAAAAAAGTCTTCTTGATCAACATTAAGATATTTTAATTGAAACATATTATTACATCACAGTTACTTTGATTGGTCAACATAGAGATCGCACTGCAACCAGTTCTGGTGTTAGGCATATAACTGGCATTGAGATGCTTCAATGCCAGTTATATGCCTAACACCAGAACTGCCTTTTATATGCATAAAAGGCTGGGGACGCAGTAAATGCTTTTAGTTTGATACCTGATTAAACACATATCACACCATTATGGCATTGGTGAAAACATGGCACCGCTTGACCTTATTATAAATATATAATCATAAATATTTATAAATATATAATAAAAGTCAAAAAGTTGTAATCAATGGTGCATGTTCTTCGGCGAACGAATTCTTATTAGGATGAATAAATGATTAAAAAAAAAAAAGGAAACTTACTACTTTCAGCTTTTGCTTCAAAAACAGCGCTAGCACATCATACATTCCTGGCATATCATGCCAATGAAGCGATTTGCAGCCAACAAATAGTTTCACTCTATTGGAGGATACCACAAACACAAGAACGCCGTGGGGATGACTGCCGATACCCCATGACACTGACTTCAAATGATTGCCGTTCAATCTTTCTAAGGAAACTGAAATAACATATTTAATAAAATAAAAAAATACCACTGCTGCCAAAAAATACTTTATTTTTAACTTATTAACAAAAAAAGAACTGTACTGTCGCCATATTGCATTTTAAAAATAAATGAATCACTCGGGACGTCGGGATATCATTATCGTCATCATCATAGCAGCCTGGCAGTACGATGCTTACACATAAGCTTCCCCCAAATATTGCCACATAGAACAGTCCTGTTCCAGCTGCATCCATCGACTGCCCGCAATCGCTGTATATAAAATATAATACCCCAAACATTCAAATCTATTTAGACATTTAAAAGATATAGTGGAATAAATCACGATAGCCGAGATTTTGGGTGATCGGAATTTTGAGTCAAGAGACTTATTGACAATGTAAAAGAGAAACCTGAGCTGGCGACACCATAAAAACCGGCGTGTAGGTCACTCATTCTCGGAGGTCGTATTTATCTATAAAATATACCCACTCACCTTTGTTAGTTTTGCGATTGTAATACAGTGATACAGCTTCGTCCTCAGTACTCATTGCACGGATCAACTCCTCACGTCTATTGGCCTTGCCATGAGGTCCTTTTATCAAAATAGCGATTTCGCCTCCCTCTCGAGCAGAGCCAGCTGCTGCTATAATATCGTTTGTAACTTCTGAAAATAAAAATGACGAATATAAATTAATTATATACGGTAATAGGATATGTAATTGGATCTCTAATCAGTTTTTATCCAAACAATATCTTCTTCCATCTTAAGCTTTTTAAAAATTAATTGTTTTTATTGCAAAGCATATTAAATAAGCTCCCTCATTTTTATTAAGTTGTTTTATTAGATGGGAAATCAGAATAACACTGAATCAATTACACATGAGATACAAAGTCACGGGCAAAAATTAGTATTAAATATATTTTTGTTCACGTAGACACCACGTTTTTGGTCATGTAGCATTTACAATTACTTTTTAAAAACACTACTCCAAAAATTTTTCTATTTCCATTGTTAGTAAAAAGTAAATCTATATTCATTTATGTACTTAAACTTTTTTATTATATTACAACCGTTCTGTGGCATTAGCAATTAGCAGCAATCAATATTTTAGTTATTAATATAATATTTTTTTGTATTAATTAAATTTTCATGACTTTTCCTTGAAAAAAGTGCCCTGGTTTTCTTTATCGAGATAATTCTACGTATGTAAAGCAAACCATAGTTTCTATTAATTCAAATTAAAAAAAAACATTCCCGATAGCGAATCTCTGTCTCAGTCTAGGGTACTAGTATGACGTGAAGATATTTTTTCATTTCAATATTTTTGGTCATCTTAAAACAATTTGCCGTCCCGCAACATAAACCGTCACGCGTTAAATGCTTTAAACATAGCATTATACAGCGCTATAACCGCAATATATTTTATACCACAAGGGATTTAGTGTAGAAATTCAATACTTTACAAAGAGAGCAAAATGATAAATTAACTTAAATATTTTTCGTTTGCTAGATCACTAGAAAATTGCTACAAGTTTATGTAGGATATATCCTAAGCAGAAAGCAAAGCAAGCAAATTTCTATAACTACATTAAATTAAAACCACTACATGGCTTATATTATTATATTATTCGATTAACGGTCATCAGAGATAATGAATTTCAATCTGAAACAATGTTACAATACTTATACAAACACGGTATTTAAAACTCAACTGAATGTACGCTCAATAACATTTAAAAATACGCATCAAAACGAGAAGAAATTATTATTAATGTCAATAGGTCACTGCGATAAGAACTGAATAGAATTTGTGAATTGGCTTCCGATAAGCGTTCTTCAACCTACTGAACCGTGGTACTATTTTGATTTATTAAACACATGTGTTGCAAAACTTTATTTCATAACTACTCTAAATGATACGCGACCCAGTGGTAAAGAATCTGAATCAGAATCAGAAGTTACAAAATGATTTTGGTACAGTACAGTTTATAAGTTCACAATGTGAACATTGGCATGGATATTGAGACGGTAGCAGGCTCATTGATTGACTGTATTTCCTAAATTCTGTGAAAATACACAATTAGGGATAACATCACATACATTGCTCTTATCGCAAAGCAAGTAGCTAAAGCACTTGAGATATGGAATCAGTTTCGACGAAGGTAACACAAACACCCAGTCCCGAGAAAATGTTTAAAAAGTTGTTTGCTATATTGACCCACCAGGGAATTAAATACGGGATCTCAGAACTGTCGAAACGATGAAAAATCGGTGCCACGCGTCCACGAAGGTCGCAGTTAAAATTTGAATTGAAACGATTCAAAATTGTCATCATACCAGTACTGAGTACTTTCGTTCGCGGGAGACAACCCACAATAATCTGCCAAAATATGATTAAAAAATTACACGCTCTGAATAAGGGTTTCGAAAAGCATTAATTGAATAACAGAAAATTATCGTTATTGAGGCACATTCCATAACACAGTCTGAGATTCCATAACACAAGTAATTTAGCTACTTGCTTTAGGATCAAATTAATGTATGTGATGTGGTCCCAATCTATTATGTGATACTTATGTATTTATTTCCTCACATCAATGCAAAAAAGCTTTCGGCAGGGTGAATGAATATCCTTGAAATGTTAAATAAAACAGAATAACTTGGATCGTTAAAAAACACATTACAAATCACCTTTTTGATTACTGTAAGTTAAATGTACATTAAAAAGTATAAAGTATCAACGTTATAGTATCTCGGCCATCGTTTCCCTTTATACACGATCCTTTGTCCTGTCCAGAAGTAATACAAAATATAAAAAGACCCCGAAAACCTGTTCAGAATAAAATACAACAACAGAAGTCCTCAGTGTCCTACTTGTGCATAAAAAATAGTCTGCTCCAGCCAGTTTTTCTTTAGCTACACAAATGGTTTACCATTTCAAGTCATTGAACATATTTTTGCGTCGTTTATACATTTAATTCATAGTATGTAAAGAACTGGAGTGACAGCACACATTTTCACACGCTGAAACTGTTTGATAGTAAAGAAAAAATTAAATAAAAAAAAAATTATACTGGCATGGGCGACTTTGTACCCGCGACCATTGCACTGTTGTGTCACTCTAACTTCCGAGCCACTATGTTTCATTTGATACGGGAGATCATAGGTTTGACTCCCGTCCGTTTCAGTTGTTTTTTTTATGAATGAATGTATAAATGTATAAAAATCGAAAAGTAGTCAAAGGATTGCATTAAAATATTTATGTAACAGTGTTTCTACTTATATACTTCTACACATCTGAAGATGTTCACGGCATTGGAAAATTAATTAACACGGGAGATCGGAGATTCCAATGACGCTCGTTTAAAATATTTTTTTATTATTAATTTATAATTGTATTCAAAAAAATCTCAGCATGGCTTACATTGTTTAAAAAATCACAAGATTATGTTTATATAGTGATATCGTTTTGATGTGTTCATACAAGTTTTGCAAATAATGCAGGTGGGGCATTGTTGTGCAGAGGTAATAGCCACACCAGGTCGCAGATTCGAATCTCACTTATGACTGTTATTTTTACTAAGATTTTCTTTTCTTTAAAAACAAAATTGGACATTGTTTATTTTCTGTAAAATTTACACAAACGTAAATGTTTGATGGTATTTTCTATCTATTATGACGTAAATTATAAAATTTCTTATGTTTTTCCTCATTCTGCTCATCAAAAAAACTCAACATAAGTTATTTGTATAGTATACCTTCACGCAATTCCCAATACAGGGGTAGACAGAGGTCTAGTCTAACAATTAAGTCCCTACGACCCACCTTCCACCGATGATATTTTCGGGACAACATGACAGGTAGTAAGCCCGTCGCCGTCTTTGACATAAATTACAATTTACATAAACTATTAATCATAAATTATAAACTTTAAGAGCAAACAACAAGTAGTTGTAGTGCGAACTCTTCGTGAAATGCTTAGCATTTTCATGGCCGTCCAAAAACGACTACAGAACTTAATAAAGTTCCACAAAATTGACAGCATGAGTTACATAATTCTATAATATGCATTAGAACATGAAAATTGCTCGAAGTACTCAGTACCAGGACACCTAGGCGCACGTCTAGGTAGACATCCGAGTACTCTTGTGAGTACGAAGAAAATAATGAATTTGAAAGTAGCAAAAGAGATATGTAAGAGTCGTGAGACTGCGATGTGTTTTCTCTGGCTACCCTGTTAGGGATAGTGCGTGAAGGTGTATCACAATATCATGTACCTGAATATCACTTAGTTTGCAAGAGCAGTCTCCTGACATTACTATATTATCATACTTAATAGGTTTACCTCAATCTATTTTCCATATTAATTATTCGAGTGAATAGAAATATTTACACAGTATTTATAATAAAAAATAAAGTTTTTGATGAATTTATTCCCAATATCTACACGTTTCTGTAACCACCAGACAAGGTCGTTAATGGTCAGATGATAACTCTATATCTCAGAGTGATATCGCAAAAGTATAAATGATCTTTCACAAAATCAGAATTTGAACGTCAACAATATTTATTTCGTTGCAACGAATTATGCAAACTGCGATAAAAATAATTTTAAAGATCGGCATAAGAAAATTAAATAATGTAAAACCCTTGTGCATGATCCCAACAACGCTTTTGCATTTCCACAATGAATGGCTAGACTTGACTCCGAGCGAGAATCTTCACGCAATTTCCCGTACTGAGGTAGGCAGAGGTTAGATAATGAAGTACTTCAACTCACTTTTCACAGAAACTTATTTGGGACAACGTGACCGGTGGTGGGCCTGGTTCATTCTATAGACAGAAATCTTGTAAAATTAAAAAAATTAACTTCCATATACTGGTGTCCACAAAACTAGAAAAGTTTTTTATGGAGATTTTTACATATCGTTGCTTTTCTATATAGCAGTGTTTTATCCATATTATTTATCCATATTAAGTTGCTAACGGTGACGGAGAATTAAATTATGTGTTTTCACCGTGAAAATGTGTTCGACTCGAATATTTGAATCTCAATAATAATAGAAAAAAAGTCACTAGTCGAGTGGTTGGGTGCTCAGAATTTCGAGGCAAGAGACCTGAGTTCGATCCCCAAGTGGCAGGCAGGCAACCAGTTTTGTAAAAACTTATGTACGAATTATGTAGTTGGCTTGGAAATAAAGACGGCGATGGGCTCACCACCTGTCACGATGTCCCGAAAATATCTTCGTTGGATGGTGGGTCGTAGGGACTTAATTGTCTAGACTAGAACTCTGTATACCCCTGTATTGGGAATTGCGTGAAGATATTTACTTATTTTATTAATAATAATAGATATCAGAATGTACCGTAGAGAAACGTGGCCAGTATATAAAAAAACGAGAACGATTAACTAAACTTCGTAGCTCGATGCAGTGACATAATAAGGACACTGACTTGAACAGCAGCCCCTTATGTGGTTATTCTCGACTTCAATGACGCGCCCATAAGCTTGACTCACGTCGTGCGCTTTTGTTTTATTGCAGGATGTTCTGTCAGCTTTGCCATTTGAGTACATACAAAATTAACCTTGTTCAAAGAATTCCACCTAAAGCTCGTCTGTTTATATTTAAAAAAATCACATAAAAATCTAAACAATACATCTGTTATAAATCTAGTGCTGTTTCAAATCTCCACGCAATTTTCTGTATTGGGGTAGGCAGAGATAAAAACAATGTCCAAATCCTTTCGGCCTACATTCTACCGAAGGTTATTTGGGATTTTGAGACAGGTGGTGAGCAGTTCGCCGTCTAGATATAAATATTACTTGTCAAAAATCATAATTTTTATTCTACTGCCGTATCCAGATCAAAGTAACAAATTATAATTAAAACATACTCTTAAAACAATGGAGTAGAACTTGTGGCTAAATTTAGGAGAAGTATTTGTAGAGGTATTTTGTATATGTATAAATCACGATAGAGCCGAGACTCACAATAGTCGACTGATCGAGTAATCGGAATTTGAGTGAGGAGACTCGAGTGCGAATCTCGGGTGATAGCCTCGTACCAATGGATATATTCAAAGCTTATGTCCGATTTATATCATTGACTTTTACAAAAATAAAAACGGCGATAGGCTCACCATGTGCCAAAATGTCTTTGATGAAAGGTGAGTCGAAACAACTTATTTATCCCATGTATCTATCCTAACATTGAGAATGGCATGAAAATGTTTTTTTTAATAAAATAGCTCTCCAAATTTATCTTACTTGAAATTGAAAAAAAATGGGTGTTGCTATATTGATAAATCTCTCGACTCTGAAGCATCCGAGCAGCGGTACATAAGTGCTAAATTGAAATTGTGATGTCACCAATGCACCGATGGCGTAACGGTTAAAGGATAAAAACTCGCAGCGACCGTGTACGGCCTTCCTGGACCTGACGGGATCCTGACCCCGATACTAAACGCGTCATACCGTAGATAGCCGTGAGTACAGCTATCCTATCTCACAGTACTTATGTTGTCACTTAGAAACGTCAACATAAAAAAAAAAAACAAATTAAAACAGTCACAGTGACATCACAAGACGTCGTTGGGTAATCGGAATTCGAATCAAGAGACCCGAGTTCGATCCCAGGTATCAATGGATTCTTTTCAAAATTTATGTACGATTCATATCGTTGGCTTGGTTACAAAGACTGTAAGGGGGCGTTCATAAATTACGAGAGGTGTTTTAGACGGGGAGGGGGTCGAGTCATATCTCATCTAATCTTACGTTGGAGAGAGGGGGGATCTCGGCAGATATCACACATTTTTTTTTTCTGATAGAAACAAAAAAAAATTATACTATTTTACTGAAATGCCTTTACTGCCTTTACTGACTTTACAGAAAATCATGTGGACATGTTGGTTCCAATAGTCTCTCTTGAGACCGTGCATGATTCTCCATGGATTGAATTAGAGCAGATATTCTTTTTTTATCACAGTAGTTACGATTTAAGTCATCTATTGTTAAATTTTTATTACACTCTTTGTTTCATTTTCGGTCGGCTAAAGTAAACGCAGCACAATTGAATTCAAAACTTCAATTTATAATTTCAGTAATATAATATATTATTAGTAATTTCAGTATATTATAAAAGTTCAAATTTCACAGCAGAAATAATAACTGTCAAGATTATGTTACATATTGATATCATGTGAAGTATTTCGTTAGATAATATAAAGCAATCTATTATTCAACAAAAAGCTTCTCGTCTCGTCCTACGCGCCACACCTTGGCCAGTGAGAGCGGATTTCAATAACATCGTGGGACTCGCTTTACCTAATACAGTAACACGCTCATGATCCGGCAGCAACTCGGCGAATAATCATAACGTTATTGGTACAATAATTTATTTGTAATATAATGTTGGTACCTGACAAACTTCGCTATGTAGTATTAGATGGCGCAGTAATCATTGTTTAATTAAAAGTTCAAGAGTCCCGAGTTCATCCCCAGGCGGCAGGCTCGTACCAATGGCGACGATATATCGTTTGGTTGGTCAAAAAGACGGCGACGGGCACGCTACCTGTCACGCTTTCCCAAAAATATCTTCTGTGGAAGGTGGGTCGAAAGTACTTCATTGTCGAGACCTCTGTCTACCCCTGTATTGGGAATGGCGTGAAGATTTTTTTTTCTAAATCTGTAATTTTATTATAAGAACTGTTATTTTCAAACCACTCACAGTTTAAAGAAACGTAAGAGAAGGCCTAAAGTCTTATGAATACACAGAATCTGAAACAGCTTTGGAACATTCGTGCCCAACGCAAGATTTCATTACATTACAAGAGACCCCAATAAGCATTTTCATATCATTTATAATCGATGGGTATGTATCTAAAACAAAAGAAAATTGAGTTCCACGTACATTAAATCCGAGAGATTCTGAAAGCCGATTTTGCATGTGTGACATTCTGCTTGCCAGCAAAAAAGAATGAGTTTTCTGCATCATATAGTTTATTGGCTGTAACATATGTACAATGTTTATTGGCTGTAATATATGTACTTATAAATAATGTTTTCATTATGTACCCTTGGTTATGGGCCAGTCAATGTGGTGATTGTACTGGTTAACGCGTTTTAATTAAGGCTCCCGAATCCTTCAATTAGTAAATAAAATATAAATAAATATCTTCACGCAATTCCCAATACAGGGGTAGACAGAGGTCAAGTCTAGACAATTAAGTCCCTTTGACCCACCTTCCACCGAAGATATTTTCGGGACACCGTGACAGGTGGTGAGCCCATCGCCGTCTTTATGTCCAAGCCAACGATGAAATTCGTACATAACTTTTGCAAAACTCATTGGTACTGCCACCTGGGGATCGAACTCGGGTCTCTTGACTCGACATTCCGACCACCCAACAACTCGGCTATCGTGACTTCGTCTTCTTCAATTAGTAAAGGATATTACATTGGCTAAGATGAGAAAAAGCTTAATTTATTAATGGAAAGTAATTTGAATAAAATATGATTTTCTTACAGTCTAATTGTTTTATTAAAAACATCGGAAACTTTTTTGTACACTTCATAACGTAGGAATGATCAACTCTTCATTAAAATCAACACTTAATAAGTACAAGAAACACTTCATTGTTTTGGACGTGGTAATTGTGGCATAACCTACATCAAGTGACGTCATTCCTTGCTCATTGACTAGTGCGCCGAACTCCTAAGTCTAGCCCACGCTAATTCCATTAAACTTGTTATTGTGGTCATTGTTATATAATTATACGAATAGACCTATTAAACACAGTAATAGGTCTTTACTTAGACTAGTTCCAAAGTACTAGTTCTAAGGTACCTGACTGTAAGGAACCTGACCCTAAAACGGTAGAATATTATACTCAAAAAAGCACGTATTTATATGATTACCTATCCTACACGGAGTATTAAACAGTACAATTTTTTGGGAGTTTCCTTTTTAAGAGATCTAGATATTAACTTTTATACCCCTTTAAATAAATTAAATACCCCCGACTGTCATTGATATAATTAAGAAAAAACATCGCGCCAGTTTTATTTATATTTGCTTGCCTTTAGTTTGGTTTATTAGATATGTACGTTCTTCGCAGGGCAGATGTGTTAGACGTCAAGGTGTGACCTAAACGCAATTCAGCTTTGCCAAATGGTGTTAGTTACGATTTATTCAATCATTTCGATGTTAATTCCCAGGCTGAAAGCGTAGGTAGTGACCGCAATCAGTGGCACCATGATGTCACCACAATAGACGACACATATATTTGCGTAAACTTAGACACTATATCAATGCTCGTACTAATGGTTTTTTTCAAAAACTTAAGTACGATTTGTATCGTTGACTTGGACATAAAAACTGTCACAGGCTTATTACCTGTCACGTTGTCGCAAAAAATGTCTTCGGTGGAAGGTGGGTCGAAAGGACTTCATTGTCTAGACCTCTGTCTACCCCTGTATTGGAAATGGGGAGAAGGTATTTATTTTTTCCTAAGTGACATCTTACGACACCTGAAGAAGAAAGAGGATGGTATATTCTTGAGGCGTACTGATGACTGCGGTAGTTTGTACAGTATATACAATGTACGTGTGACAACCTCCGTGGACGAGCGGCGTACACACAGGTACTCTTAGTGTCGCCAAATGTGAGGTCCCTCAGAAAAAAAATATTGGATCATTTACCTCATGTGCCTAAGTAAAAATAAAAAATGGGATTAGGAACAACTGCAAATGACATCATAAAGTCCCTGGGACTTTGTGATGTCAATTAATTGTGTACTTAATAGATTTAACATGAACAACTAAACGGAGGAACAGATGTTACGCATAGTGATTTTAAGAGATTGATATATTGAATCGTCAACCTCTTAGAAACACTATGCGTAATAAACATTGTTCACAATCAGTCATTCAACTTTATAATTAAAATGAATAAGATTTGGGCAATACTAATTTAAATTATTTAAAGATTTATCATAAAAATCTTGAAACTGTCTGCTACAGTAGGTACTTATACTTCCTCGGCATGCCTACGGTTCTTTCGCACAGTCTTTCAACAATCTAAATAGTCTTACAAAGTTATAAAATAATAACGGTAAGCTTTTATAAAAGTTTAAACTTAAAGTAAACAAAGTTCGGGGTCGAATATTCGGGGCATAAGTACCTTGGAATTTAATGCGCTGTAAAGAAGGCTTGCGCAAACATTTTTCAAGTTCTAATATGGTCGCCTCCATTGTATTTCCTGACCCACAAACTTTTAACCGATATATAATTCATGCATTACGCATTTATTGCTTACGTTCCGAGTTTTATACATTGTTTGTAAAAATAATCTGTAACAGATGTATTGAATAAAAAATAAGTTAATAGAGTATGTCAGTGTAAGGTATATATCTATTTATAAAATAAAATAAATAAATAAATATCTTCACGCAATTCCCAATACAGGGGTAGACAGAGGTCGAGTCTAGACAATTAAGTTCCTTCGACCCACCTTCCACCGAAGATATTTTCGGGACAACGTGACAGGTGGTGAGCCCGTCGCCGTATTTATGTCCAAGCCAACGATATAATTCGTAGATAAGTTTTTGAAAAACCCATTGGTACGAGCCTGCCACCTGGGGATCGAACTCGGGTCTCTCGACTCGAATTTCCGACAACCCCACCACTCGGCTATCGTGGCTTGTAAATAGGGACGTATAAAAGGAATGTATAAAATTAAGTAATACTAACTTTATACACAGGATTGTAGCGATCAGTTTATCTTAAAACTTTACGAAATTATGTTAATTATTTTCTTCACAAAACAAGAAAACTTTCGATTCACCCTAAACTTGTGCACAATAAAAAAGTATACCATCACCACCGCTATCAAAAATAATTCACCTTTCAAAATAATAATGCAGCGAGCAAAGGAATCGTAAAAAATTACATTACAATAAAAAAATTTAAGTGAAACATCCAATAACTGATCTTCATAAATGCTTACTACTCGTATAGCCTAACAAGGCGTAACAAACGGATTACGCTTTGGTAGTTGAGAGCAAGGTTAATTTTGTCAGTCTGTACATAGCCAGATATAAACAATTGCTGGTAGAGCTTCTCTTCATTCTCAGATTGCATTATTCAATAGAAAGGCAACACACAACTGTTGTGTATGTTACAAATTATTATAATAATTACAATTTAACAATTTTAATTATTTAATTTAAAAATATAACTATTGCAATAACTGCTTCCGACTTCGTCTCGTGTGAAATTCTTTATGCAAAATCATGCTTCAGATCGCTCCCAATAAAACCGTGAATATCGTGAATTAAGTCTCGATAACAGAGTGGTTATGTGGTCGGAATTCGAGTAAAGAGACCCGAGCTCGATCCCCAGGTGACAGGCTCGTTATGGGTTTTTTATAATCTTATGTACGAATTATATCGATGACTTCGACATTAAGACGGCGACGGGCTCACGACCTGTCACGTTGTCCAAAATTATCTTTGGTGGAAGGTGGATCGAAATGACTTAATTATTTAGACCTCTGTTTACCCCTACATGGGGAATAACGTGAAGATAAAATTGTGAATTTTTTGGGATTAAAAGTATTCTGTATATTGATTCATTATAGAATTTGTATGTCAAATTTCATTCAAATTAGATTAGGCTAGATAATTATAATAGCTATAGCCTAATAGCTATATTAAGTATTTGTAATGTTTTTTTTTATTATTTCCCAATCCAAGCGAGACTCCAACCCTCGACTCTTATCTTTAAAGTCAGGGTTACTACTAACCAGGCTATCGGATCCTAAAGGAAACTGATTAATAAAAAGTTAATCACCTTCTTTATTTTATATACAGTTCAGAATATCACAATGGACTTTCATGCATTCTTTATCTTTAACAAAATTTCATAATTGAATATTGTTATTGTCATTTAAAATGGGTATTAAATTTCCACCGCTGTAGATATATAGATATATGTATTTGAACCCAGAACCCAAATCTCAACGGCAAATGCCATCGTCAGTCTCCTGTCAAATATTTTAATTTAAGGTCTAAAGTACGTCATTTATGCTTCGAAATGTCAAAGTTTTTGACATTATTAGAGATGCATCTGTCTTATCATTCAGTACTTTTGCTCTCGCAGACATTCTATTTCTAACATTTGACCACGCCGCCCTAATGAGCACGTAAATAGTACTTTATTTTAAGTAACATTTAGCAGACTGTTTCGACACCCTTTCTTCTGTGGAACAAACATCTCTATATTATCGTTACTAACAACTGGCCCGGCTTCGCACGTGTTGAAAGATGTTCTGATTCTTCCCGGATTTTGATTGACTAATTTGAAAAAAAAGCGGTTATGGTTTTTTTTCTTCAAGTATTTCTCAACACTGGGGTAGCCAGAGATCTAGACGACCACAAATTTCGATCCTCATTTTACCGGGGCTTATTTTGGGCCAACGTGACAGGTGTTAAGCCCGACTTCTTCTTTGTATATTTAAATTTTAAAAAATATCTTCACGTTAATCATAATACAGAGGTAGATGGAGATTTAGACAATTAAGTTTCCTCCTCCCACCGAAGATATTTCTTTCAGAGAACGTGACAGATGGTGAGCCTGTCACCGTCTTTATGTCAAAGCCGACAACATAAATCTTACGTAAATTTATTAAATATTCTCATTGGTTCAAGCCTACCTCCTGAGGATAGAACTCGGGTCGCTTGACTCGAATTTCGATCACCCAAACACTTCGCTATCGTAACCTTTTGCGGTTATGGTGACTTAACCATAACAATTAAATATACAGCATCGCGGGTTTTTTTGTGTGTGTAATAATAAGCATTATAAACATGTAGTACCTACATTATTTAAAGCATTATCATTAGTTTCGCAGAAAATAATGAATATAATGACTATATGTAATTTTTTTATCGAGTACGCGTATCTAGTTACGCATTTTTTATTGATTTTAAAGCATATAAATTATGCTAATCTTTTTATTATTAAATGAAAGATAAAAATTGTTTTCAAAATTTCAACTGACACGGGCGGGATTCAAACCTGCGACCTATACCGAGCCGTGGCAACGCTCTTACCTCTGAGCCACCGAGGGAAGAGCGTTGCCACGGTTAGAAACCAGCCTAAGGTTACGTTATTGCAATTTTCGAAGAGACCTCTATTTTGGTTTATTATAATTTAATCTATAAAATTCCCACGTGAAAGAATTTTAAAAATTGGTTGTTAATTGTTAATATACAACTAATATATCTTTTATAAACAAAGAGACAAAATATCAAATCTTTTCTTTTTATGTCACGATACTGATACTGATACTGGAGTCACGATAGCCGAGTGGTTGAGTGGTCGGAATTTCGAGTCAATAGACCCGAGTTCGATCCCCAGTTGTTAGGCTCGTACCAATCGGTTTTTCAAAAACTTATGTACGAATATCGTTGGCTTGGACTTAAAGGCGGCGGCGTGCTCACCACCTGTCACGTTGTCCCAAAAACTGTATATAACTGTAATATACTTCGGTGGAAGGTGGGTCGAAAGGACTTAATTGTCTAGACTCGACCTCTGTCTACCCCTGTATTGGGAAGTGCGTGAAGATATTTTTTCTTTTTATAATATTAATTTATATTATATTATTAATATTAGTTTAGGTGTATATACGAATGATTTCTACTAATAGAATTCGAAGTCTAGTAAATTGTTGTTTTCTTTATCCCTGAACGTAAGTAAGATATACTCGTACATTAATCCACCCATTTCCTCCTTTATAATAAGAAAAGTCATAAGAAATCATTAACTTCATTGTATCATTATTGTACGGTGATGTATTAATGTATTGTTATAAATTAGTTTTTCTTGTGTTTTTACAATATCTTCGAATTAGAAATGATTGTGGTCCTAAAATGTTTTAGGCTGAACTAATTTTGTTTCAATCTCTGTAACGCATAATGCTAAAAAAATTTATAATTTAATACTTACCTTCATCGAAAGTGAGAGCTTGTGAAGTGACTACCAGAGCGAGAAGCACGACAAAACAGCCACATATGGCCGGAGAAGCCATATTGCCTGGGAAATGAATTAACGAATGTAATACTAGTCCTCTACATCCGTATATTTTTTGCATGGGGTGAAAAATCAGCTATCAAATCACCTACTGGTAAGGCTAAAACTGCCTTACATGGAATTAATCACACAGCTTCAATAATAGAATATTGAAGAATACTTTTTTACCAATAACTATCATAAATATGCCATAGAACATAATTATACTGAGTCTTTATACTTTTTTTTTACTTACTTTGAATCACGATAGCCGAGTGGTTGGGTGGTCGGAGTTTCGGGTCAAGGCCTGAGTTCGATCCATAGGTGGCAGGCTCGTACCATTGGGTTTTTCAAAAACTTATGTACGATTTATATCGTTTGTTCTTCATTGTCTAGACTAAACCTCTGTCTACCCTTGTATAGGGAATTGCGTGAAGATATCTATATTATTTTTATACTTTTCAATACAATAAAAGTAACATGTCTATTTGGCGGCAAAAATGTATAAAAGTATGGTACCAATCTCTACAATACCATAGCTTAGAAGTAATATACCACATGAAATCTTAATTCAACTGTAAACATTGTTATTTAACTTTAACCGTCTGTCAATCGATCACTACAGGACAGACCTTTATGGAATGGTCATAACCATCACGCTCGTGAAGCGATAACAGATACACCCCTCACCTAATCTTTGTCTACACTGCCATCTGAATAATAATATATACATACATAGATAGGGACAACATCATGTACATTGCTCTGATCCCAAAGTAACACCAGCGTTATGGAATCGGAAACAAAGAAGGTACCCAGACCCAAAAGAATGTAGAAAAAGTGGTATTTCTACATTGACTGGTCCAGGAATCGAATCCGGGACCTCAGAGGGACTTCTTGAAAACCGGTGTGTTCGCCACTCGTTCACGGAGGTTATCCTATCGGTTGATTTTGTTCTCCAAGGCCACTAGTAATGACATCAAAGGAAGAATTACAATGGTATATACACTACATGAACATAATAATTTTTGAAAATAATATTTACATTTTTATTTGTAACAACGCATCTTCGTCATCTTTATGACAAATCTATAAAACTCGTCAGTGGATATTCTTATATACTTATTTTTATATACGTCCGCGGCTTGGTCCATGTCATCGTCAAACCATACATAGGCTACTTTTTTTATCGTCAAACCGTTTAAAAACTAAGGGACTACTAAAACAATCCAATAGTTCATTAAGAGAGTAACTTAACTAACTTCTTACTACTTATAACAGAACCTATCCCAAAAACTAACCGTTATTCATAAACTAACAAAATAGCCAAAATTTCTCTCAGAGGACGTGAATTATGGAGGAATTATTTCAGAGGGCAAAAGGTGTGAATTATGTGAGTGTCGATATTAACACTCAGAACATTAATATTTACTATACTTTTTTGTCATTATTTAAATCTAATCTGTTCTTTATCATCGATAGAGAATTTTCAAATTTTTAATTAACAGATTTGAAAATTGTGTCTTTTATTTTATTTTTTACAATCTGAATTAACTATTTTTCGAGTTTTCGAAACATGCAATAAGGAATAACGCTTTATGATACCAGTATTAAAATTTGTTAGATAAAAGTTTTGTGAATATGTTCGTATATTTATAAAATAGATTTTTAAAATAATGTAAACCTTATTATTGTAATCGATAATGTTAAAAAACGTGTATTTACCGCATAAAATTATAATACTCTTTCAACACTGTCGTTCCCGCGCTATTCACTAACACATGAGATATAAATGGCGCGTGCGCAAACTACGCGCTTTCGTATCTGACTGGATGCAGACTGGATACGATGAGGTCTGGAGGTCTACCAAAGTATCACTTACGGTTACATGACATCGGTTTTGAGCTTATTTGGCGTAACCTTTTTTTAATATAAACTTTATCATTTTTGTGTAAAAACACAGCTTCATTTTTTGTGGTATATATATTATTTGTATTATTTAGTACACCGTTTCTACTTTCTGTAGAATAATCCATTTTCCCTAAGGTTGCCTGGAAGAGATCGCTGTTCACGCTATAAGGCTACCTGTTGTACTCATGTCCGTTTTAATTGTAATTATTATGTCACTCTTGGTGTACAATAAAGCATATTTTACTTTTACTTTACTCTATATTGGGAATTTTCTTGCCGCGTATGCGATTTGAAGTTGTATTATTACGACCTAAATGACCTTTAAGTTTAGTTAGGTCGTAATAATACGTTTTCTAATTTTTTATTACTCAAATACTAGAGAACTCAGTGGTATAGAGTCTAAGCAATAAGTCGCATGCCGATAGCAAGTTTGATCCTCTCGCTGTACAAACACAGTCAAAACTTTTTGTATTAAATTAAGACTTCTTTGAAGCTCTTATAGACAAAAAAATATACCGATTTGCAAAAACAAGACCACCAGCAAGAAACTCTAGGGACTATTTTTTCAAGTTATGTAAAATAACTAATATTACTAATAATTAATTATAAAATAATTAATATTCATTTCATTGAATGTGCTTAATTTTGTTGATTGTTGCATTTTATAAATTTTCTTAAAATCTATAAGTGAATACTTGTTTTTGAATAGTGAATTTGCCTTCATTTCTCTAACTGTCTTTGTATCGAAATTATTAGCTGTATGTTTTCCATTGAACTAAAAAAATGTATTTAATTAGTTGAATTGTATATATTAATCATATCTATTAAATCATATGTTGTGTCTTCATAAATACATATGTATTTATATATACAGTAGAAATTTAATTGAAAATGTATCGAAAAACTTAAAGGGCAAGGGAAAAATCTCCATCATGTTTTTCGATGTCTCGATATATTATGTTTGACTTAAAAGTATGAAAGATGAGTAATTATCTAACTGAATTTGGCCAATTTTTTTTTTGTTTTCCGTGAAGGAAACGAAACGACTTGTGTCGGACTCGGATCTCAGAAGTCCAACATACCGACTAACTAAAGGCCTTTACAGCACAAGCAAAGGAGACCTGCGAGAGCGAAGGCGTGCAGCTGGAGCTAAAAAGACAAAACAACATGTGTGGCTATGATGTTTTGTCTTTTTACTCTGAACGCTGTAAACAAAATAATAGACCTTTTATAGGAGGAGGTGTTTGAGGATGCGGAGTTATCTACTCAACCGTCAACAACGGATTTAGATGAACCTTAATATTATCTTAATATCTTAGCGATATTTCTTTAACACCAAATCCTATTGGTTAATGATGGGAGATGGGGCGTAGCACTAGCGAGCATGCCAGCGCTGCGCTCACTTGCGAGTTTCCCCAACGTGGTGAGTTGTAACAAACTACCAAAGCCAAGCTTTTCTAGTGTATTTGTTGGTGCAGTTTCAGAATTCTGAATAAACTGATCCTAAGAAAGTAAAGCAAAACATCAATACGAGGTACAAGATAACGACAATACGTTAAAACCTTTGAAAAAAGTCGCTAACGTTGAAAAATTTACTGTTAACCCTTCTTAGTACTTTTTCAGTATGCACGTAAAAATTTAGTTTTTGTGTTATAAGTTGCCGAACGTCAGCCTCCCCTAAAGTCCAAAACCCCTTCCGTGCCATTACCTGCGCTCAGAATCTGGATGTAAGTAAGAGGATAATTAAAAACAGAATTAATAGGTCCTCCCGCAACATTATGCATATGACCTCCCTTTTATGACCCCCTTCCTGTCGTCCGAACTGCACTTGCCTATAGAAGGTCCTACAAGACATCGTTGTTGTGTCTAGTGGCCGATCAAAAGCGGATGGCGTTTTTTTCTGTGAAGCGGACTCTATAGACCATCAGCCCGTAATCACAACAATAGGCACACTCAAACCCAGAACATTGAGCTAATACAAAGACCAGGGACTGTCCTAATCTTAACAATAACAATGTCGCAGGAAACATGTAGTCCAGTCGCGAACTCCGTGGATCTCAATGTTAGTAGTGAAAACTCAATAATTACAACGGTTTTGTCTTAATGTGAATGTTATTTAATAAAAATATAATATCGAAAAATAATTTAAATTTTCCATTTTTTTTAAAACCTGATGCTGTTAAAATTCATATCATAGTTACATAGTTAACTTATTATTATTCTTTACTTTTGCATTCACATTCATAAGCATCTTATAAATGTTTGCATGTCGTAGGTAAACCTAACTCGCAGTAGTCCAAGTCGCTGTGGCCGAAATCGGTTGGGATACTATATATAGCTCAGAGCGACCCTCAGCTTTAAAGGAACGGCCAACAGTGGGCACAGTTTAAACGGTGGGTCTTAACTAAAACTAAATTTAATTTAACGAATTCTTTTGATCTTACGGTTATCCATGTAAGTAATTTAAATAGTACGAAACTCAAATCTATGATTCTGAAAGGATCAATCTATCTACCTGTGGATGCCCATCGATGTTCAATAGTTGATACTTACGACGTCCCGAAACGAACGACGAAGAAAGAGCTAAGAAATTTTAACTGCTTTTGCATTATATAGTGTAATGCCGTTGTGCTTCAAATGGCATCTTACATATACATTGTTCGTATTCACGCAATTCCATATGATACTTGGGTAAGCAGCGGTCGAGACAATCTACTTACATAAATAAATATTTACTATAAACACAAACATCCATGATTCGAGTACAAACATTCATATTCTTCACACAAATGTTTGCCCCTAGCTGGATTAGAACTTGGCAACCGTTAGCTTCGAAGGCGGGGTCACCACTTAGGCTATCGGGCTTCTATCTAAGACATGCGTATGTATATGCGTGTAACATATATTAGGCGTATTATGTCCGTCCTAAAATTTCTGTCCCAAATCGTTCCAGTCCCAACGTTCCTGTTCCAATTATTAATTACTAGGTCTGCATAAAGGTATTATGAAACTGGTTATGTCCGTGAGCTCTTTTGCTTTATAAACTAATTATTAGGAGATCTTGACGATTCAATTATTTATGAGGCTACAACATATATCCGAGGACAGAACCATTATACAAAACCCGTGTAAATGACGTGCGTTTGCATCTGCGATACTCTATAATACTACAATACAAGATGACATCAAGCTACTAAACTAAAAGGGATACTGTCAAATCAAATCAAATCATTTATTTATCGATGTAAGTAACACACTTTACATCCACCGATCGTCAATTTTTATCTACCACCCTTACGTCTTAAGGTTCCTCTAACGGTATTTACATCAGTGGCGAATATGAATCGCTTAACTTCGTTTTGCCTACTATATAGTCTTGTGTCTTGATGACACGGTCTCAACAGATTTGTCTTAAGAAGAACACAGACGAGACTATAATCAAGTCCTCATGATAATATGGAGAACACCACGTTTAAAATTATTAAGGAACAGGTAAGTGTGGAGGTACTTGAAACAAATTGTCAGAGTGGCAATCAAAGAATCAAGTTCGACTAGACAATTTTCGAGAAACGACAGAACATTTTTTCGTCCTAGATACCAATGCCGAAAACCGAGGCGTAACTGCAGGCCGTATAAGGAAGTTCAGAGACATGAAAAGGGCACTGCACGGTGTTTTTTTGTGCTTTAAAATTTATGCAGCGATGACATCCACAGCAGAAAGGCATAGGTGTAAGCATCAGCACGATGAAGTGATAAATGACCGGCCACATTGTTCGCAAAACTGGCAACCATCGAAAAAAATTATCGAGTGGCAGCACCGCACAGGCAAATGCATTGTGGAAATGCAGAAATGAGGTAAAATGGGTATAGAGGATAAGGGAGGATCTCGTTTTCCCTCGTGAGGTACACGCGAGGTAGTTTAAAATAAAATTAGTGAGACTGTAAGCCGTGAGTGAACTAGTAAGTAATATTGCGTGGGCATGATGTTGAAGAAGCCGGTCGCCGTATATGTATAAAGTAGTAATTATAAGCCCTTTGGTAGGTGGAACCCACCAATCGTCAATGCTGACTGCATAAGTATTAGTAATTTAATTAGTTACACTATTCCGAAATAAATAACATTCAAAATTCTATTGATTTTATTATGATTGTTTATACATTACGACATTAAAATCTTTATTATATTATAATTTGATTCAGGTATAAAACCTCCCTCATTTGCACGCGCCTCTCCTCATGTAGCAGCGTGCGGTAATGTCTATGTAAGCGGCCCTACAGATTATCTGTTGGGCCGCTTACATAGAAAATATGTGCGCACGAGTGAATTGAGCAAGTTAACAAGTAATTAGGTAGTAGGTATTCATGAGTAAAATCAAATACTCCCTCATAATCTGCCGCGACTATGAACTCGAACGTGGTGACTCACGAGTGAGGAACTCATCACTAAGTTCAGGAAAACCCTTCACAGGCCGAATTAAGTAATGTATATGAAGTATGTTACATGAGATCAATGGACAGAGGTGGATAATAAAACAAATTTAGCTCTACATCACATGTAATCTAATATAAAAAAACACTTAGTGTTACAAAAATTTTTGTATTAATAACCCGCAGCTTTTTACATAATTTTAATACTTTAAATGGGACAAGAAGTATTTTATATAATAAGTATGTTGCTCTTTCGTAATATAAAAAATAACGAGAGTAACGTCATTCTTTGCCAATTAAAAAAAAGTATATTTTAAAATATGGCAATAAATTTAGTTTTGTTATTGTCTTTGTCATATTTGTCTACACTCTGTGGTCAATTGGTCTATGTTTGAATGAGATACCGATTTATCTGCAATTCTAAATGTCACATTTAGTGGATTAGTTCATAGTATTTTTGATTATAAAGTATCAAAATGGCTGAAAACAGAGAGGAAATTTTAGCTAATTTTCAGGTATTTATTAGGATAATTTATAGCATAATCAAAACTTGAAAAGAAATTTCCGTAAAATACGTAATTTATGTGAAGGTTATATGGGATCAACAACAGTGACTGTTAAAATTCATTTTATCTCTTTGTACTAATTTATCCGCATATTTTACTTCATTTATTCCTGCTCTAACTTTGTTTCGGCTCTTTAATAGTTTAAATTTTCGCGAAACAAAGCGTAACGTATAATAATTTGAAAATTATTAAATAAGTTCTTTGTGTACATTGCAAGTTCGTTTTGTTTTTGCGTTACAATATTGCAAAGTAATTTCTGTAACATGCGAGTAAGTCGACTGTATAAAAGGAAGAACTAAGAAGTAATATTGGCATTAGACCATGTACTGTCTTATAAGTTTTCGTTTTACATTTTAAAACAATTATTATTTTAATCAATAATAGAATTATTACTTTCAGGGAATAACAAATATTGATGATGTTGCTGAAGCAATATTTCACTTAGAGGCATGCAATTGGGACTTACTTGTAAGTAGTCTTGTAAATAATATTCTTTTTATTGTGTATTATACTCACAAAAGGCCAATTGTTTGAAATCATAATAAAATGAAAGGAAAAAACATTGTATTTGATTTTTTCTCTAGTAATTTGAATAATTTATATTGTAATTGAAAATGATGTTTAAATTATTAATTTGTTACGGAATCTTGTTTGGAGATATAATTTTTCTTTGTTGTTTTTATTATATATAGAAAGAACAAAGGAAAATATATTAATGTTCTTGATCTATTGTGATCATGTAATGACAGTGACAATGGTTTTAGTGGCCAGCATTAGTGATAACAGAAGTGTTTTACCTACCATTAAAATGCATATTATATCTGGAGCCTTATTCGAATCCTTATTAAACATGGTGAGAGTAGCAATCCTTTTTCGCATGTGGCAACATCATATGAGTCTAGTTTTACCCTTTCCCCATCACTTCCTTTTCCTATGAATCTGCCATTTTTTCCCCTCCCTTTTCACCGGGCATCTACGCAATGAGTTGTTATAGTCATTGGATCTCAAAATAGATCTTGCTGCTAGGAATACCAGGCGGTACTAAAAAATAAGGCTCCAGATATATTATGCGTTTTAATGGTAGGTAAAACACTTCTGTTATCACTAATGCTGGCCACTAACGCTAACTGGGAGGTAAAATGCTTCTATTATATCCTTCGCTGTTATTTGTAGCCTTATTAAATATTTTGAGATTTGTTTGTTATTGCCTGGTGAATGGTGTCGCCAAAGTGATGAAATGGAGTACACAAAAATAATATATGAATATAATATATTTACATGTTTTTTTTTGTATACTTTATTATCATCCTGCAATCATTATCGCCTTACAATAAAGTTTAACAACCATTTTCTTTTAATAAACTTTAAGATTTATTAAATCACCATAAACAGTCGCCTTATTGGTGTATTTTTATTCACCTCATTTGCCTTTCTTATTATATCTTATTATAATATCACTGAAAAGTATTTTCAGATTTCCAGTTTCCACAAGACTTAATATTATCAATTGACTCATTGTCTAACCAACTACGCGAAGCTACTGCCGAACGTAAGATACCTGGTGTGGAATCAATATTTGCTTCTTTTAAAATAGTTTTCACCCAGTTAGCGATATTGGTTTTTGAGGCTGGCTTTGGTTGCCCCCGACAGGTAACGAACAGCCAATCAGTTGAGCATGCAGCACGCCTATCTTTACCAGCTTCGATTAATTTACTGATCCACAATACCGGACTAATGCAGCATTTATTGTTAACCTCAGTTATTTACCACCCGGATTGTCTATGTGACACCGAATCAGTTTTAGAACCATAGAGCGGCCAAAAAATTATACTACCTTGTTCTAGTAAACAGTGCTCTGCCGAAACACTCAACAACGTTAGGTCATGGACTCTAGCCACGAGCAGAGCAGCAGGAGAACTGCACACGTGCGCGGTATCTCAAATAAATTTTGATCATTTACCTTTCTGCTAGTTAGCCACGTTTCTAGTTCAGAAGGGTCCCAAATTACACTTGGCGGTCTCTCTGGACATTGAGATGCTATTGATTTTAAGCTGTGTCTAACTAAAATATTTGAACTTAATCTGGTTTCATTTGTAACATTACATAGTTGTGAGACAACAGACTTATGAAGTAATATAGTGCGGTATGACAGCTTGTATTTTAAATGGAGGTCTGCTAAAAACTTTACCATTTCGCTGCCAGATGGATTACCGGGGCTAACATCCGATTTAGAACACCATTCCACCCATCTACGCCATGCAGCCTTATACGTATTTTTTGTTGATATCTGCCACCCCTCCTTTAGTAACTGTCTTTGCTCTTCCGACCACGTTGTTAGGGCCACTGACCACCCCCACATATCATCCACACAACAAAACCATGTCTTGAATTTTCGGCGGTGGACGTCCCGTGGCTGTGTCTATCAGAACTTTTTCTAATCTCCGAATTGTTACTTGAGGTGCTTTGGCTCGTGCCTTGAGGTCTGCTCTCCAGAAAGATTTGTCCCATCTTGGTGCTATTATAAGATATCTGCCCACTGCACGGTTCAGGTGCAACAGGACCTTTGGCATCAAAGTGGGGAGGAAACACCCATGCTAGCTTGAAGGCCCATACTAGCGTGAAGGCATTGTGTTTCCAAGCTTTTAGATCGTGTTGATCTAATGCGACGTACCTGGGAACCACATAGGCTGTCCGCGAAGCAAAAAGATGCCCCATTTTTTTAAAATAACTTTAGTGATTCAGTGGCAGTAAGTAACACTCTGGAATTTTGGAGAAATGAAATAGTAGGTCTGCAACGTTGTTGTATCATCCCAGTATATGATGCGGAATCAAAAAGATATTGTGCTTTTGAAAAATCCGATATATTTGATATATCATCTCCATTATTATTTTTTTTGAGGTGGTTCCCCCTTCGTTCCTGATTGAATGTTTCTTTCATTTTTAATAATTTAATTTTTAATGAATTTTATTATAATGAAAGAAATATTAATATTAATCCCTACTATTAAAAATCTGCTATATATATATATACCTAAATTAATTAGAATATATTTAAAAAGGCAGATGTTATGGTATCATTAACACATATTGCTGACACCTTAAACTGCACGGCAAAAAAGGGACTTAATACCTGCTGGTATTTGCAACAAATTGGACCTTTGACATTGTGAAGTGTGTATGTTAAAAAAATGTATCAACAATTTTTGAGATATGATTTCTGAAGATATTGCCAGACAGGTTACTTTTTATTTACTTATGTATGAGTGGAAGTAGGGTAAACATGCATACATACATAATGGCCTGTTACTACGCAAAATACGCGCTCAGCCGCATCTAGCAGCCTGTTAAAGTCACTGCAGGACATAGACCTCTCCCATGAGGAGGATTTGCCATACCACAGTACCAGAACACTCTCACCTTAAACACTGCTGCCCATCTTCGGTCTGATTACTATGGTCTGATATTTTAAGAGATGGCTACAGCTATATTCCATACAGTTATGGTTGCCACAGCTATATTCCCTTAGTTGCCTCTTATGACACCCACAGGAAAAAAAGGGAGTGGCAACATTCTTATGCCTATACCACACGGAGAGAAAGTAGGGTAATAAGTGGTAGATATAAAAAATAAACAATTATATAACTATTATTTAAAATTTCCATAAACATGTTTAGATTGATGGTAAAAATGACAACCCTGCAAGTAATGTCAATGTGTTTGGACGTTTACTCAATCATAACAAAAAGGCGGAGTATATTGAAATTAAACACATGTAGCTCACAGAAAGTTTAATTACTTTAGCTGCATTAATAAATAGAATACTTTATAACAAAGAAAACAAAGCAAAGACAACAAAGCATGGTTCTGGGGAGAAAACTATAAAATATGAACCTAAAATATAATCTGTAAATTTTCCTAAGATCTAAAATTGTAATCTTATGAGGACAATTATGGACAAAGTCTTCGATAAAATATGGTTTATATATTAATTACAACCATAATAATGATTCCCTTTTTGTTTTTTCTTTTTATTGTAGTCTGCTATAAACCGAGTACTGCCTCAAGATGAAGACAATGCACATAATCCCATGTCCCATGACAGTGACACTCATGATGTTGAGATGATAGACGAAGATATATCTGTGATCACACCAAAAACTCACCCACCAGGTAAGGAGGAAACACATAAGAACAATAGTAAATTCTAATCGGTAATAAACTCGTTCACTTGTTTCATAATCATTTGTTACATTTGAACTGATCCTTTCAGATCGGGAAGAAAATCAAGCATCCACCTCATCGCCAAGAAACAGTTCCTCCAATTTAGTTGAGCTTCAAGTCCACTGTAATAATAAGATGCACGAAATCAAAATGTCTGGTTCAGCAACAGTTAGTAAGTAAGACATATTTTTATATCAATGTGCATGTTTTGACAGTTAAGAGTTCATCAACTTTGAATGGACAAGATATGATTGTACTCTCAAAAGAAATACAATCATACATATGCTTATGGCCTTCTTTTTGCTAGGATATTAGAGTAAGTGTGCTATCTTGCACTTGTTGGAGCAAACAATACTGTTGTTTATTCCTTGTACAATAAAAACTATTAGTTTTATTAAGTTGTAAAACTTGTAGGAAGTAATTGAAATTTCATTCGGTTGAAATAAGTCGGAGCGAATAATGTTATATTACTTCTCAACATGTAAGTAGTAAGTTAACAGATAGAGAAGGCTTTATAGCAATGTAAAGTTTTTTCTTTATATAGCATCTTGTTTACATTGAAAACTGGTATGAAGAGCTACCTCAGAAATAGTAATAACTAGTAACTTTATTGAAATTGAATTCTAGTATAGAATATTTAGTGTGTTATTATTGTGTTTGCATTTAATACATTTTAAGCTGACTTGTATAGAAAAAAAATACTTATTTTGTGTTGCTACATTTGCTTTTAGTGTTATTCAACATAAAAAAAACAAATGAAAGTCAAAATCATATATTTTCGCCAATTATATTTTTAATTTAATATAAATTATGCGCATAATGCATGTAAAGTGATATTTCTCTGAAACCTTGCTTGCACCAGTAACACATTTTTTAACCGTTAAATTTTCTAATTCAGTTTCCTCAAATTCTTGAAACAAGCAAAAAAAATTTCTTTTAAAATGAAACATTGTTTAAAATGAATATCGTAATATTGTTATGATATGATTGCAGGTGATTTAAAGAAACGACTGGAAACGGTATGCGGAGTTCCAGTGTGCAGACAACAGATATCTGGACTCGGTGGTTCACGCGCTATTTCATCAGCGTCCTTATCCAGTCTTGGTCTGCAAAAAAATGCGGTTCTACGATTGAAACCGGCTGATCAACTGATGGCTGATGATGAGTAAGTTAAATCATATATGTGTTCACTACACAAATAATATCAAAAATTTATTGCTTGTGGTCTATACACACACATAAGGGCCTATGAAAGTCCACAGTAGGATATTGGGCTCTCTGCGAAGGCCTTGCCATAAACATTTGCCAAGCGCAATATCAGAAACCTTAACCTTAGATACTGCAGCCCGTCATGGTCTGATGAGTTTTATCGGGTTTTTTGGGATGATAATCAAGCCATCTGTATGTAATGTAAAAAATCATAACATCTGTCAAATATATACATACATAAATACATATATGATAAGAAAACACATACATTTCTCTGATCCCAATGTAAGAAGCTAAAGTACTTGTGGCATGGGAATTGAAAACAATGAAGGCACCAAAGGCACCACAAACACCAAGAAAATGTACAAAAAGTGGTTTTTCTACATTTTTTCGTCCGAGAATCGAACCGATGTTTACGCCACTCGTCCACGGAGGTCTTCTTAAGACTCGACAGGAAATAGGCCTCTTCCATAAGAAAGATTTGGTATAATGCCTTGTTTGGTAATTGGATAGCTGAAAGCAGTACCAGATAACTTGGACACTGGAAGACTTTGGGTGGTAAATTTTTAAGGATTTTCCACAAGGCACTTATCTTATTATCCATAGGCTGGATTTGCCATATTTCTACATAAAATAAAACTTTGACAGCCAGTATTTTATTGCGTTTTCCAATATGAAGTGGCATGTAACTTTCAATTTGTTTCTTTTAAGCTTATTTTGTAAAATTTTAAATAAATTTTAGGTAAAAATTTTATTATTAATATAAAAAATGTCCAAAACAATATTTACCAAAACTTTTACGATCATTGTTAAAACAGCGTAAATAATTTTTTTTTTAACTATTTTAACCAGGGTAGCAGAAAGGCTAACAATGACATACACTCTTCGAGTGAAGCATGATGAAAAGGAGTACACATTGAAGTATCCCGGCACAAAGACTGTTCAGGAAGTGAAAAACGATGTATACTCACTCACGGACATACCAGTACGATATCAGGTAAAATCATGTGATGGATTTTATTTCTGTGTAACATTTTGTTTAAAAATAAAAATAACTTCACACCATTCCCAATCCTGGGGTAGATGGAGGTCTAGACAATTATTGTTTGACCCACCTTTCACCGAAGATGTTTTTGGGACATTGTGACAGGTGGTGAACCTGTCGCCGTCTTTATCTCCAGCCCAACGATGTAAATCATACATTAGTTTTGAAAAATCTATTGATACAAGCCTTGGGGACCCACCCAACCACTTGGCTACCGAGATTATGCATGAAGATATTTATTATATTTACTACTTCTAAATCAGGTTTGGACGGGCTGGCCGTCAGTAACGGGTTTGGACGACACCGTATTAGCTATGGTTGGATTGGACGTACCTCATCACGAGCTCACAGTTAAACGGGCCCAGACAAACAAGCAGAAAGAATATAAACGGGTGAGTTTCTATACAATTACTTTGAATTTCTAAGCACCAGTTACCTTGACCGTTAAAGAGTCTATGTATTTATTTATTTTTTTATATCTTCACGCAATTCCCAATACAGGGGTAGACATAGGTCTAGTCTAGACAGTTAAGTCCCTTCGACCCACCTTCCATCGAAGACATTTTCGGGATAACGTGACAGGTGGTGAGCCCGTCGCCATTATATTTATATAGTCGTGTATTTATATTTGTAGGATTTGTATGTACTTTGTAAAGAAGGACCTGGAGAATTACTTAATAGATTAAATCAGGCTCGTACTAACACCCTACAATGTTCCTTAATTTGACTTTCTAAGCACCAAATACCGTAGCCATCAAACACTCTGTTTATTTCTATATCTTGGATTTGAATCTACTTCATAAAGAAGGACATGGAGACTTAATTAATAAATTATATAGGACTTGTAGTAAGACAATGTTTCTTCATTATCGTAAATAGATTATGTTGGGCTTGTAATAAGACCCTACAATGTTGACTTTAACTTTGATTTTCTAAGCACAAAATACCTTTGCAACCAAAGGGTTTTGTGGCTGTGCATGACAAATACAATCCATAATCCAAACAATATATGTGAATAGGACATGTGATGACTGAACTAAGAAAGCAAATCCCATTTTAATTTACTAGAGATTACTTTATGCAACCAAACTGGTGATTTCCAGCGATTAGCGCCATCTTAGTGTCCAAGGCAACCATACAAATCGAGTGTATGTTTCGTAAAACTCTTTGAACAAGCCGTCCTCCTGAGGATCTGATTTTCACTGATTCCAATCCCTATCGCTCAACCACTCTGCTGTCATGGCTTTATCAGTTTTATATCAGTACCAAATAATTAGTTAAATAATATATAATCTAGTTTTATTAGGTCCAATTTACTTTTAAAATTATTAAAAGTACTTCTAAAAACAAAATTTAAAAATAAAAATTACATTCAAGTTCTAATTTATGTTATTAAAAAAGACGAACATGGCTTGAAAATTCTCAAAAGCGCATTGTTCAAGCATGGCTTAGCGACAGGATCAACACCTGTCTCCTTTTCCCCAAAAATGTCTTCGGTGAAAGGTGGGCACTTAATTGTGCAGACCTCTACTCCAGTATTGGGAATGGCGTGAAGATATTTGTTTATTTAGTTATACTGTAAATGTATGTTTGTAATACTATTCTCGCGTCCATTTATATTTGTGTGAGAGAGAGAGAGATGTATTACATGTTTGCAGATAATCGTTGAGAGCTCGGACAGTGAAAACAGTTCGGTGGAGGAGATAGAGGATGGCGGCGATGGGTTCACCGCTGAAGACGACATGTTCGTAGATGTTGTGCAGTCAGAGAGGCTACAGCCGTTGAGTGAGTTTTGTTTAACATTCTTTTATTACCTTGGTATGTGTCTATGTGATGGAAAATTTTAACATGATTTTAATACTATACAAAATGTCGAATTGAAATGAAACTTTGCGCACTTACCAAGGACCTGTGGCGAAACAATAATTTGATAAATAAGTAATAGTTTTAAAAAACCAAAGTGACAGTAGCCGAGTGGGGTGATCAGAAATTGATTTAAGAGACCCGACTTTGATCCCCAGGTGGTTCAGACCAATGGGTTTTTTTAAACTTATTTAAGACTAGCTGACCCGGCGAACTTCTCTGCCGCCTTATCGTAGCTTTGATGCACTCTTTATTTTGTGTAGCTGACCTATCTTATGTATAGTATATATTTTGTATAGTACCTACCTACGCAATTTGTACAGGAATCTATAATATCCATATAAAAAATAAATTCCCATTTCCCTGGTCTCGCCTTACCTGAGAAGGACTTTACTAATTTTATGAAATAAAAACAAAATATATATTTTCATAATAGCGTTTATTCCATACGGTTCAATAATTTCACTTATATTTTTACAAATCGCTTTTGAACAACTTGTCATTTTGAAGTAAACACTGAGCTCAACACCACGCGCGCTCTAGAAAGCAACTTATAGCCTCTATACCCTT
Organism: Sericinus montela; assembly: GCA_029286605.1. Classification (NCBI taxonomy): domain Eukaryota; kingdom Metazoa; phylum Arthropoda; class Insecta; order Lepidoptera; family Papilionidae; genus Sericinus; species Sericinus montela. The sequence continues at coordinate 553,666 of JAGSMR010000078.1, read as the reverse complement.
CACTGCTTCGCTCTATTCTAATGCTTTTTGATAAACTATATTTTTAGTTTTACGTTCTGGCGCGTAATTACACTTAGCGACTGCCCTTGCGATTTATTTATTGACATTGCAAATGCAAGCCGCACTGCAAACTGTAAACGTTTAAAGCTGAATGGCATATCGTTCGGTACCATACGGATGCGTGGGATTAAAACATCTTCGCCTTTGTACTTCCCTTTCAAAATTGTTGCTTCGATGGCGTTGTTCAATAATTTCATCACCGCAAGCCGTGTGCCATTACACAGACGTGGCTGGTTTATGTTCCGTAACATAATAATTACAGATCCGTGTCTCATGTTTATACTCAATTTAAGTGTTTTAATGTATTTCCATAAAATGGACGACTTCAAACATGCATTCAGTTCATCAGCTGGCGTTGAGCGTGGAACAACGGGCAATATTTGTCGAAAACCACCTGCCAATAGTATCATTGCACCACCAAACCGGTTTTTGTTATTTCGTAAATCTTGCATCGTGCGATCTAATGCCTCCGAAGATTTTTTGTGTGCCATCGTACATTCATCCCAATCAAAAGATCTTTTCACTGAGTTGTTGTGTGCGCAATGCTGATCGATTTCTCTTGCTGAATTGCCCATAAAATATATTTGCAAAAATTTATAGTCTTCATCAGGCATTGGCAATAAGGAACCTGTTCGATGATATATTTGACCCTGAATCTGCAAGAATATAAATATGTATTTAGGTAATTGTATAGCAAATTGTTTGTACCACCATGTGGCTCGCAAAATACTGCCACAATACTTTGCATCATTTCAAACTGAAACTACTTTAAACCTCAATATTGAACAGCAGCCTTCCATGGCAGCTTTAGGTAGGCTTTACCAAGTAATGGAACACCTTGCTCATGCCGTTATAAAATACAACGTGTTAAAAAATGTTGCTGATTAAGTCATTGGGTTATAGACTATTATTATGTACTTATTTGACGTATTGTTTACAAAATAAACACATCTATCTACACAACACTGGCTTAACATATTTTGCACCAGCTACATGGTTGTAAAACTAAATGTAATTGTTTGCCATTATACTTACTTACCTTGAAAGTAGGCATAAAAATAGTTGAGTCAAAAAATGATTGGAATCTGGCCCATTTCCGGAAACCAATGAATGTAGTGGCTCGGTGGTGGTACTAATAGTGTCAATTTGACTTGGCCGCTGGCGCAACACAATCCAGGGGCTTCATTTTTGAATTTCAATGCATTGCAATGTGGACACGCAATATTCATTAGTCCAATACCAACAATTTGCTCTGAACTGTAATCAATTGCCACATTATAACTGAATGCAGCTCTGTGGGGATTAAACACAACATTTCTATGTTGATTTCGATTCCTTTGAGGTTCATTTCGCGCTTCGCGTTGCTCATTAGTTTCATTTGCTCGTAGATTTCTTTGACTTGCCGTATTTTGAGTTCTGCGGCCTAAGTTTGTACGTCTGGATGGTGGCATTGTTAAAAACGAAAATCCAACTGAAAATAAAAAGATCTCATATATTTTCTGTATAACCATGTATACCAAATTGTATATATATATATATATATATATATATATATATATATATATATATATATATATATATATATATATATATCGCTCAATCGCCTCCACTAAACCACCGACTAGTTCCGAAACGCCAAGGTTACCTAAGTAAAATTGAAATACTAATATTTTGAAAGTATTAAGACAAGTCATAAAATATCTCTGTTAAAATACTAAATTGTCTAAATATCTTCACGTCGCTGTCCTCACACAGACAATACCAGTATTGATCCCAGGGTAGACAGAGGGTCCAGACAATTAAGTCATTTCAATCAACTTCCACTGAAGAAATGTTTGCAAACAATGTGACAGATGATGCACGTCGTCGTCTTAAATTCCAAGCCAACGATACATAAGTACATAAGTCGTACATAAGTTTTTAATAAAACCCATTGGTACAACCCTGCCACTTGGGGATCGAACTCGGGTCTTTTGACTCGAATTCCGATCACCCAACCAAAAGAAACTGCATTCATAGTATATTAAAATAAGACTTCTATAGGGCTGTTTAATGTCCAAAGAAAAAACTAAACTACTAAAACATCTTAGTGCAACACAATGTTGCCATGCAATAATTAGTTTTCCGTGGTATATATATATATATATCGCAGGCTTAGACATAAAGACGACGACAGGACAATCTGAAAGATGGTTAGACTGTCGCCATCTTTATGTACGAGCCTTGGGATTTTTGACTCGAATTCCAATCACCCAATCTTTCGGCCATAGTGACTCTGAAGTATTGGGAATTGCGTGCAGATATTTTTTTTAAATTAAAAATAAAAACAAAAAAAACAATTCAGTCTTAGCTAGACGATCTTTCTTCTAATTCGGCAAAAAAGAGAATGATTTGACTGATATGAATGAGAGTTACATTTTATCGGAAACAATTATGAGGTTCTAGATATGAATCATTGTAAATATGTTATTTACAGTTATTTGTAAATGTATGTCATTATAAAATATCTCTAGAAGCACCTCACGATTTTTAAAATAAATTAATTTTAATCTTAGTCACTATTTTTTTAAACTTGAAGAAAATTATTTTGTTATGTTTTCAGTTCGGCAAGTTCAAAAGCGCACTTTTTAAGTTTCCTTCAACTATTATTAAAAAAAATGTCTTAATTAAACATTTATTAAATTCAAATGCTGCTTCCTAGATCTAGTAGACCGGATATGATTGCTCATAAATAAATGTTTATTGCAGTGTCGGAAAACGTGGACGACGAAGTGCTAGGCTGTATTGAGTTCGCGCAGCGCTTCCGCGCCCGCTACGGGCCCAACACGCCCAACTTCTTCGAAGGCACCCTACAAGACGCGATCAAGGAGTCCTGCCTTAAACCCGCCAAAGAGGTGAGAAGGAGTTCTCTCATTAACAAACTTATTTGTTTTTTTAACTTATTTGTTTTTTTTATTTATAATTAACATTATAATCGGATATCAGCTCTCAGTGTTAAATGTATGAATAATGTTTTTTTTTACTTTGATTTTGATTCTAAAGAGTATTTGACATATTTTAAATAATTAAATTAAATTTATTTTTTGTATATTTTGCCTAATTTGACATGACTGACAATTTGAGAAATTGAAAAATTAATACTCCAGCTGTGTATTTGGGATGAATAATATTTCTTTTTTGATTTTATGTTCAATTTAGGTTATTTATGAAATTATGAGTTGTATGATATTATTTTTTTACTCTATCATTATTTCTGTTTTGTGATTTGGTATCTTAAATAGTTTGATTTGTATTTTCGTTTTATATGTGGTCATGTCAAATTGCTTAAAAAAATTATTATATTTTGCATGCTTAGTTCTTGCAGTAGAATGTAATGGTTAAATGTAATGATGTAATACCTTAATTGTGTACCTACATTCTGGCAAATAAACGATATTATTATTATTATTATGTACAATAAGCTATTACATTTTTAAATTATATGTTATTCCAGCACATCATGGTAGCCTAGTCATAATATTATATAAAAATAATAAATACAAATTAATAGTAAATTAAAAGATGGAGATCATCACTTACTCTGCTCTGATTTCAAAGTAAATATGTAAAGCATGTTCTTGTGTTATGGTATCAGAAACAATGAGGGTATCACAGACATTCTGACCTGAGACAATGTAGGAAAATGTGGTTTTTAACATTTGTCCGTCGGAATCGAACCGGAGACTTCGGAACTGGTGACACCAATGGGGAAGTCCTAATATAAAAATGAAAATATAATATATAAAAATAGCACTGAGTTCTAAATACTATACTAAGAATTTTAAATTTATATTGAGTTTTAGCAGAGCTGTTATAATTTTTTAAAAAACAGTTCATGCGAATAATGTTGCGGGAAGTTAGTTTTTTTTAATTCCTTTCACCGAAGCCCGTCTTTGTGTCTAAGCTAATGGTACAATATACTTAAAAGCTAAATATTTGAAACAGTTAAATATTCATAGATACATATAAATAAAAGTCACGATAGCCAAGTGGTTGGGTGGTCGGAATTTCGAGTCAAGGTGCACGAGTTCAATCCCCAGGTAGCAGGCTTGTACCAATGGGATTTTTCATAAACTTATGTACGAATTATACCGTTGGCGACGGGCCCACCACCTGTCACGTTATCCCGAAAATATCTTCGGTGGATGGTGTGTCAAAGGGACTTAATTGTCTAGACTAGACCTCTGTCTACCCCTGTATTGGGAATTGCGTGAAGATATTTTCTTTCTTTTTTATACATTGGTTCTGCTTGCTGGAATATGAATGGGCAGTCTCGGATACTCATAAGAGACTTTGAGGTTTATTTCACAAAGCAGATTATTACATAAATCTTTTCCAGATAATGCTCTCTTAGGAAACAATTTTCAATAAAACGACGATTACAAAGTGACATTACTTTAAAATGTTTGAGACGTTGGTCATAGGTAGTGTAGTGAGAATGCAAGATGAATCAAATGAATGGTGCCCAGTGAATGAGATGAGCGTATTCTTTCAATGGGTTGCAACCACTCGGCTATCGTGGCTTTTCTCTTGGTCTGGATCGTCAAAGAGCTAGTTATCTGATGATGTGAGATTTTCTTTAATAAAAAATAATATTCGAAACCGCTACCCATAGCTTGGTAGGTCAGGGTCGATTCGAGTTATTAGAAGATGTGAGATTTTGTTGAAATGAAAGCATATCGTCCCCACAGAGGAACCTGAGGTCTGTGTCGTCAAAGAGCTAGTTATTAGAGGATTTATGTTTTTTTTTTTTTTTTGGTTAAAAACTTGTCAGAGGAAGCTGAAATCTGGGTCTTCAAAGAGCTAGTTATTAGAGGATTTGAGTATTTTTTTTTAGTTGATAAAAGCTTGTCGTCCCCCCCGCAGAGGAGGCTGCTGGGCGTGTATCTGCACCACGAGCAGTCGGTGCTGTCCAACGTGTTCTGCGCTCAGCTGCTGGGCTGCGACACCGTGCTGCAGACGCTCGCCGCCAACTTCGTGCTCTACGGCTGGGACCTCACGCGCCCGGCCAACAACGCCACGTAAGTGCGCGCTCAACGCTACGCGCAACGCTACGAAATAAAAGTTCAAATCAAATATATGTCGGCGTAGGGTAGTCCACGTGAGGCAACTCGTTGTTAGATCCGTCTTGGGCCATATCAGAAAACTGATCTAAATGGGCGGAAACGCAGTAAGTTCGATACAGGAAGATGACCGTTCACACTGCCGTCCGTTTCTTAAGTGAAGCCTCGAGAATATTCTGGAAGACACTTTATATCAGAAGTCCAATGACATTGACAACACATAGTAGTCAAATCCGCTCTGTCACTTCCTGTATCGACCCCACTCAAGTGCACCACTTGACGTTTCCGAAGACTTAATAGATGGCGTTGTAACCAAAATTGTTGCCTTATATTGATTCTGCGACATATAAGAATATTTCACCCGCAGGTTACTAAACTCTATAACCAACGCGCTTGGCAACGTTGCCAGTGTAACTATACGCAGCATTCCAGTGGACCGGCTGCCAGCGCTTGTCATTATCATGCGCGTGCGCTCTAATACTGAAATATATTCCGTTATTAATGGTAAGTGCGCAAATATTATTTTATATATATATATATATATATATATATATATATATATGTATATATATATTATCTTTTATATCGATAGTACCACGGAAAACTAATTATTGCATGGCAACATTCTGTTGCACTAAGATGTTTTAGTAGTTTAGTTTTTTCTTTGGACATTAAACAGCCCTATAGAAGTCTTATTTTAATATACTATGAATGTAGTTTCTTTTGGTTGGGTGATCGGAATTCGAGTCAAAAGACCCGAGTTCGATCCCCAAGTGGCAGGGTTGTACCAATGGGTTTTATTAAAACTTATGTACGACTTATGTACTTATGTATCGTTGGCTTGGAATTTAAGATGACGACGTGCATCATCTGTCACATTGTTTGCAAAAATCTGTCACATTGTTTTTCTTCAGTGGAAGTTGATTGAAATGACTTAATTGTCTGGACCCTCTGTCTACCCTGGGATCAATACTGGTATTGTCTGTGAGAGGACAGCGACGTGAAGATATTTAGACAATTTAGTATTTTAACAGATATATTTCATGACTTGTCTTAATACTTTCAAAATATTAGTATTTCAATTTTACTTAGGTAACGTTGGCGTTTCGGAACTAGTCGGTGGTTTAGTGGAGGCGATAGAGCGATTCACAGCGCAGAGGGACGAAGACGAACGGCTGGAGAGGGAAAGAGATGCAAGACAACGCGTGAAGCTGGAACAAGACGAGGCCTACGAGCGCAGCTTGGAAGCCGACAGGTTTAAATAAATTGCATCATTGATTTCTTTCGTCTTTCGCAGAGTCTAACTATGAAGGTCTAGTTTGTTCCTTAAGGTTTTAACCTTCTGGATTTAACCTTAAGGTTAAATCCAGAAGGTTAAAACCATGTCTCTTTTATATTTTCATCAGAGAAGGTATCACTGATGTTTGTACATTCAAATACCAGAGGGACTTCAAGTGTGTTACTTACCTTATAGAAATTATTCGGGACAGAGAAATTTCGGTACGGGAAAGAGAAGGAAACAGAAAGCTCCTTTAATATAAATCTGAGGGCAGATTTGGTCACTTTAATAGCTTTTATTTATGCCGAAATGAAAACATAGTTCATGAAATTGGAAATCTATTTGCTTATTCAAGTTACCGAAATCACCTATATTTATTTTGAATTGCGAGCATGTTGACCTGATAGTTGGCAGTGAAGCCTGCCTGCGAAGCCAAAGATTGCAAGTTCAAATCCCGCAAAGGGCAAATATTTGTGTAATAAAATGTTTGTACTCGAGTCATGTATGTTTATATGTATTTGTGAATAATTATCTAACTAAATATGTAACATTATACCGCTATACATTACCGTATGTGATAATATTACAGCTTAGATACTAAGACAGCTAGAGGCTCACCACCAGTCACGTTGTCGCGTTTAAGGTTTGGTAAAAAGTTGGTCGAAAGTATTTCATTTGCCGAGTGGAAAATTGCTTGAAGAAGAGAGTATGTCTACTTTCAAAGACGCATTTCTAATAAATTTATGTATTTATTTCCCTACAGAGCCAAAGAAGAAATAAAAAAGCAACAGGAATTAGAAATTAAACAGGAGCTTGAGAGAGCAGAAACAGAGAGATTAATGGAAGAAGCGAAAAAAGAGGTAAGAATAGATTTAATAATTTACAATTTTGACTAGATCAAAGAGAGCATAAGAAATCAGGTATAAAAATGTGTTGCATAGGGTTGTTAAATGTTGCATAGGGTAGATAGGATGTGTAAAAAATGCAAATACATAAAACAAAAATAAATTTTCTGTATGAAATAGCTACTGACGATGAGTAGGATTACTGACTCTACACTTCTTATAACTTCTGGCTTGTTGATACTATATACATTATTATGCATAAAGCCTGCAGTGGACTATTACAGGCCGTTGCCTGTAATAATCCACTGCAGGCATAGACATCTCATTTGGAATTGTTGGCCATAACCGCCACGCTCGACGAGCGGCTCTGCGAACACAGTACCAGACATATCATCAGTACCTTAGACGTGTGACTGACCCTGTCACTGGTCTGCTTATTTTCCTCTATATTTTGAGATTTTTACTACGGCATTGATAAGCAGATTCTCCCGTTAAGACTCAGAGTAGTACTAAGAAAGCGCGGGATTAAGTAGCGCATAGCCGCCCGCATAGTGGCCCCGCTTCGCATTTTAATTTGTTTTCGATCTGCTTATTTTTAGTCTTGTATTTTTTTATGCGTTTTGCAACATAAAGGTGTTAGTGTTTTATGTTTTAAAGATGGGAAACTCCTACTCTGCCTAGTTGTCATCTGGGTTAATACCACAATTTTGCGTGAGTGCGTGTGTGTTGGCGCTCGTGTGTGCGTGTGCGTGTTTCGTGTGTACAGGGGGTGTACCGTGAGCGTGTGTGTCTTTGTAGCGGCTGTGTACCTTGGACGTTGTGCGTGTTTCGTGTGTAGCGGGTGTGTACCGTGCGGGTGTGTGCGTGTGAGTATTTCGTGTGTAGCGGGTGTGCACCGTGTGTGTGTGTGCGTGTGAGTATTTGGTGTGTAACGGATGTGCACCGTGTGGGTGTGTGAGTATATCGTGTGTAACGGGTGTGTACCGTGCGGGTGTGTGCGTGTGAGTATTTCGTGTGTACCGTGTGTGTACGGTGCGTGTGTGTGCGTGTGAGTATTTCGTGTGTACCGTGTGTGTACGGTGCGTGTGTGTGCGTGTTAGTATTTCGTGTATAACGGGTGTGTACCGTGTGTGCGTGTCAGTATTTGGTCTGTACCGTGTGTGCGTGTGTGTGCGCAGGCGCTGCGCGCGGGCGCGGCGCAGCGCGTGCCGGCCGAGCCGCGCGCGGACGCGGGCGAGGTGGCGCGCATCCGCGTGCGCCTGCCGCCGCCGCACCACGCCGCGCTCGAGCGCCGCTTCCACGCCACGGACACGCTCGCCGTAAGTATAACGCTTCGTTGCGAACATTAAAAAAAATATATTCACTCAATTCCCAATACAGGGGTAGACAGAGGTCGAGTCTAGACAATTATGTCCCCTCAACCCACCTTCCACCGAAGATATTGTCGGGACAACGTGACAGGTGGTGAGCCCGTCGCCGTCTTTATGTCCAAGCCAACGATATTCGTACATAAGTTTTTGAAAAACCCATTGGTACGAGCCTACCAACTGGGGATCGAACTCGGATCTATTGACTCGAAATTCCGACCACCCAACCACTCGGCTATCGTGACTTTTACGTTACGAACATTACTTCCCAAAAGTGAACACTTAGCCGTACATAGCCGAGTGGTTGATTGGTCGGAATTCGAGTTAACAGACACGAGTTCGGTCGCCAGGTAGTAGGCTGGTACCAATGAGTTTTTTCGAAACTTATGTACGATTTATATCGATGGTTTGGACATAAAGAAGGCGACAGGCTCACCACCTGTCATGTCCCAAAAAATGTCTTCGGAGGAAGGTGGGCCGTAAAGACTTAATGGTCTAAACCTTCTTCTACGTCTGTATCGTAATCGTAAAACAGGACCGGAGCTCAACATCCCATGAAATGTGGATGAAACTAAAAAAAAATTCTTAACCTGTGAATAGATTAGTATTAAGACAAAAAATAAGTCACGATAGCCGAGTTGTTGGGTGGTCGGAATTTCGAGTCGAGAGACCCGAGTCCGATCCCCAGGTGGCAGTACCAATGAGTTTTACAAAAACTTATGTACGAATTTCATCGTTGGCTTGGACATAAAGGCGGCGACGGGCTCACCACCTGTCACGTTGTCCCGAAAATATCTTCGGTGGAATGTGGGTCAAAGGGACTTAATTGTCTAGACTTGACCTCCGTATACCCCTGTATTGGGAATTGCGTGAAGATATTTTTTTAAGACAAAAAAGCGGCAAGTGGAGTGAGAATGTGACCCTGCGTTCAATGATGAAGAGGATAGGATTGGAATCCGATGCACCCACGAACAAATCGCCTTTAGCGGCACAAATGTTTGCCCCTAGCGGAGTTCGAACCCGCAGCCCCCAAGCTTCGAATGCAGGGTCACTACCAGCTCGGCCTATAAGCTTAAAATATTTGCAATCATGTGTTATATTATCTAGTATTCAGAACCCCATTAGTTTAGTCTAATTATACTATTTTTCATTTATCACACTGTACTTTAGTACTGTGTAAAAAAATGCATCTGACATAGACATTTTAAAAACGTCAATTAATAATCCGTAGAGGAAAAATACACACCATTTGTTGCAACACAGTTTCTTTTGCAGACTTCTTTTGCAACTCATATACATTTACTTCGTGATAATTTTAGTGATGAGTTAACGTCAAATCAAATCAAATCATTTATTCACCGACATAAGAACATACATTCGTTTATCGATCATTTTTAATCAACCACCGTTTCGTAATGGGATTCCTCTAACGGAGAAGAAACAGCCGAAAGAAACTCCGTAGGTATCCTCTTTTTTGGTCAGTATTTTTAACAATATAATGCATTATACAAATATAATGTGATATTTTCTAGAGATTGGGAGCTTGGGAGCGGTCACGTTCATTTGATATCTGTAATTAATTTCAGGCACTTTTAGATTTCCTCGCATCCAAAGGATACCCTAAAGAAAATTACAAAGTCATCTCTAGCTGGCCTAGAAGAGACGTAAGTTTTTTATTATTTACAAAGATTATATATATGAACCAGAGCTGCAGAATGATTCATAGAACAACTTAGTGCTTACTGCTTTTCCTTTTAACTAATGAAGAGGTCAGAGGGTAGACAACGGTTTTAGTGTCTATAAATGTAATAAATAACTTTTGTCAATGAAAAAAAAAAAAAAAAAAGATTTGACATTGAAATATTTTTGTGGACATTTTCCGTGAGGTCCTCTCGCTCCGAGAACCCCAAAGTCTAGTTTGTCTTGGTTGGATCTTAGACCTGTCCAGTTCAAAGGTGTTCGTAGGAGTCTATTGAATCAGTAGGAACTGTAACTGTTCACGAGCTGCCTGCTACGGTAAACTGTTGATAACCTCTGTAGATAAATGGACGTAAGCGCCGGTTTTCATATTAACGTGAGCTTTAAGGTTCCCCGGGTTCGATTCCCGGACGGGTCGATGTAGAATGATGATAATAATGATAATTTATTTATTTGTTCAAACATGTGTAAAGAAAGCTGTTACATAATGTTTAGGAGTAATATTCAACATGTCTTTGCCATGTGTGGCGTATAAATACTAATTATTTCAAAATTAGAACGTCTTATAATATCTTGTCTTACAAATTCATGTCAATAAATTAATTAATTCATGTGAATAAAAAAATAAAATACAGAGAATCAAATTGTCAAAAGTAATAAGTTAAATATTTAAAAATAAACAGTTTAATGGATTATCGTACGTCATTCTTGAAATCAAAAATCTTAAATGTCTATCTTCAATTGTCAAAATCTTCATTAAATTTATAATTTAAAAAATCGTTAATATGGTAATAACATTTTTCAATCAGGAATATTCGGAGTCTTTGCTTGAATTTTTTCATGTTTAATTCTTTTATGTTTTTTGGACTTTTATTAAAAATATATTATAATATATATGTATTTGTATGTATTTATATATCTATGTATCGTATAAGTATTAATTTATGTATAGTATATATATTTATGTATATAATGTATCGTACGTATGTCTATGTAATATTTTTGTATTTGCCACATTATTTAAGATCTCTCTCCCTTTATTTAACTGCACTGCTAATACATTTTATTTCTGTTTAGCCTGATGGTTGACTGGTAGAGAATTCCACTTGGCATTAAGTCCGCCATATGTACTACACTGTGCATTAAAGCTTAAATAAATAAATATAAATAATTGGAGCCATGCAAAAAACACTCTTATGCATAAGCGCAGTTCTGGATCTGCGAATGCATAGTCTTGTATTGTCACGTCGATTGCGATTGTGAACATCTAATAACTTCTGAAATTTATGTGAATTACTCTTTACAAACACAGCAATCTCAAGTATGTAAAGTGAAGTAAGCGTAAGTATTTTATTTTCTTTAAAATAACGTCGGCAACTATAAATTTTTCTTAACCTAAATATTGACCTATTGCGTCGTTTTTATGCTTTAAAAGCTAATTCTTTATAAGTTGATTTTCGATGATTAAGCCTAGAAATTTCGTAGTGTCAGTTTCATTAATTAGATTAAAATGCATTAAATTCGTTTTCCTTATATTAATCCGTAAGTTATTGTTGTTGAAAAAGTCTTTTCCTACATTCTCTCGAGTCTGAATGTCCGTGGTGCCTTCGGTGTTTCCGACCTGAGTGTAACAACGTATGTGTTTTTGTCCCCATCTAATTATGTAATAATTTAAAAAAAAATACCGAATTTACCGATATATCTGTAATTATATTTTTAATGTGTTACAAATTCTGATATTCTATATGTCTAATGCATCTAAATACATTTGTCGTTTATGTATATATTTGGATACATGTATATATGTAATTGTATAATATTTACTTGCGTTATAGATATTCACTCTCGCTTATCACTACCACAACTGCCCTAACCATTATTTCTATCTCACCTAAGATTAAGCACACATTTGTACAAATTATTTTGGTACAATAAAGTTCAAACATAACCAATATCCGGTCCGCAGTTGACAACCGAATCACCGAGCAGTACATTGAAGGCATTGAAACTGTACCCGCAAGAGACGATCATGCTGGAGGAGCGATGAATTGGAAACGGCGCTAGACTCACGTGTTTCACGCAACTCTCTCCTTCTCCCCCGCCCCGCCCCTCCCCCCCCCCCCTCCTACAATACTATCGGACAAACTTTGCTTAATATTCCACCCGGTCATACACAACTTCTGTCTGTCTGTCTGTCTGTTCAACACCATTCCATTGCGCTCGATGTCCGCGCTGGTTTTACGATTTTCGCGTATCAGAATGTTTTCATTTGTGTGTAATGTTCTCGCTAGATTAAAGTTTGTTACGGTATTCTTTCAATAAATAACAACATATCAATACAAACAAATTATTGTCTGACGTACATTGACATTTTTTTTATGTAATGTAAATGCTTGAATGTGAAAAAAATTTCAAAATCTTCTTATTCCTTATTCTTATTACTTATTCCTACAAATTATTTCTGTCGAAAAAGGCGACTTTCTTTTGTTGGTGTATTTCACTAAAAATATTTTTTTTTGTTTTCTTTTTATATTTGAATTCGATCCTTCATATTATTTGGAAATGAAAATTCTTATTGATGTTATATCAATAACTATTGCCGTTAAATTTAATATTTTCAACACTGTTAATATAATTATTATTGTAATTTACAGATTAAAATTAGCAACTTATTCAGTCCTACTGATCATAGGTTTGAAATACCCTTTTAAGTTCTATTGCCTAGGATATAATGTTTAAAATAGTACGTAATGTTGTTCGCTGCAGGATAGTGATACCTATAATGAATATGACAAAAATAAATTAATTTCGTGTGTTGGTTTATAGCGTTTTCAGTGCTTAAATTGCTGAATGAATTTCATATAAAACGTGATATGGAGCTAGTTTATATAACATCAATAGACACACGGATACTTATTTATATATTGATGCTGTCTTGTTATGATATTTTCAAAAGTAATAAAAATACCAAGCGAAAGAAATCGCTAGTAATTAAGTAATTAATGTAGTAGTTAATATAAATGTTCCGATATCACAGATATGGACAGCCGTGTACATTTTCGATGTATACCAAGTGAATATAAAGGTATTTCGTTAAAAACTTTCCCGTACAACTGTACTACTACTGCCTAGAGAATATAAGATTTTTGTGATTTCCACATTATTGTGGCGTTTGACCTTATATTGATTTATATTTGTATAAATTGCTATAGCTTAATATAAATAATCCAGTTATCAACTAAAGTGACGCGATGTATGCCAACCGCAGCTGCCTAAAGTCTCATCTGTCACATCCGCGACATTTTATAGGACTTTTGAATGCAATACATGCAAACGTTCTCTTAATGACTTCAAATATTAATTTGTTTTTAAATTTATTTAAAAAATCTTAGCAATCGCCGTTTTTAATACTTTTAATTATTTACTTCCAAAGAACGGGAATAATAAGTGAGGTAAGGCGATATACAGAAAAAAAATAGGTGATGAAAATATTAGGCAGCTGCATAATTAAATACAATTTTTTTGTAATTTTTCTTCGGAACACAATTTTGATGTTTGTAATTTTTCACCATACCTGGAAATATTGACACGTACCACGTGAAAGTAATTTAACTGATTATTAAACAGACGTAATGAAAATTACCCGAATTGTTTTATTTTACTTGCAACATTGTTATATAATAGACTATAGACCAGTTGGTTGACCCTGCCTACAAAGCAAAAGGTGCGAATTCTGCTAAGGACAAAAAATAAAGACGGCGACAAGCTCACCACGTGTCATGTACTCCCAAAAAATGTCTTCGGTGATAGGTAGATCGAAAGGACATAATTGTCTAGACCTCTGTTCACTCCTCTATTGGGAATAGCGTTAAGATATTTTTATTATATCCATATGTAGTAGTAGTATTTGGTTTATACTACTATAAGTCTTAATTGTACGCACTACCAGACACATTGGGTATCAGGTATTCAGGGGCACCGATATTCCGAAAAAGTACGGTACTCAAAATAAAATACACATTGTTTTCGCTCCAACAGATACATAACATGTTGAATACTCACGATTGATGTCTCTTGGTTGAACTTCATCTTTAAACACATTAAAAGTCACTTTTACTAATTCCACATATATTTATATTAAAATACCTGACCGGTTTCGCCTTTATGGCATTATCAAAGGTTTTTAACCTCTTAATGTGACTTTTAATGTGTTTTTAGATATATAACAAACAAAGAAAATAGATTTTGACCTAGACATCTACCACCAAAGGTGGTATACTCCTCTGAATCCGCCTCTTATGGGTCACCACCACACACTTATATATTTCTGCTGCCAAGTAACAGTGCAACATTTGTTGTGTTTACATTTGAAATGCATAGGTAGCCAGTGTAATTACTTACATAGTTTATTGTGAAATATAAAAATCTATAAGAAAACATTACTTTTCTTTTAGTTTTTAGGTCGAAATTTGAGTTCTCTTTTGGGAGTGGCCTGTTTAGGAGCACTGACTACTAATCCTTACTATGTGGTTCTGTGCTTCATACAATAGTACATAAATATAGACTTCAGGCAACTCAATGCAATTGGAATAATGTGTATAAGAAATAATCAAATGTCATTTATCCTACACGTATACTTAATGATTCTCTTTCGACACAAATTTCTTCAGTGATTTGAAAGTTTTGTATATTTTTATACTATGTACATAATATTTTTTATTTTTACGATGAATTTTTCTTTTGGTAACTCTTCGTCGTTTAAATTTGACAGTAAGTATTTCGCAGAACAAGATAGCAACAGCGACTGTGAAACCACATGCCAAAAACAGAAGCGCTAAAGAAAATTCTCGAAGGCTCACAGCTATGATACTGCTATAGCGCATTCTTACACAAGGTGGCTTTCGTGTGTCCCAAACTGACTGGATTCTGCTCATTAATCCCGATTCTAGCATTCTGCTTACCCTGAAAAAACATAAGAATTTTATAATCTGCAGATCATCGTCATAATAGCCTGAAATAGTGTACTACATGATATAGGTCGATAGCACATGTATCTACAATAACCCTGGATGCAGGATTGTGTAAGCACAAAAGAGGCGGAAGACGAACTTATGAAAATAGTTTAATTAGAACCTGCAGAACATAGGCCTCTCCCGAGCGGCAGTGTTTGTTACAAACGCCGTGCTTGGCACGTGAACACGCACCAGACATCGCGTAACTTAGACGCTGCTGCCTATCACCGGTCTGTTGAATTTGTTCTAAACTGTTAGAGATATGTTTGGATTTTATCTTTTGGAGATAGTTATCCCACCGTCGGTAGATAAGCCAATAGCAATAGCATTTTCAAAGTTTTATCCCTTAGTCGCTTCTTAAGACTTGAGAAGAAAGGGGCTGGTATATTCTTACGCCATAATCACACGGAAAATTCCTGTTTTTTTTAATTGTTTATATCCAGAAGAACATTTACTAATAGAAACAATACATTGTACCATAAATCCAAATGGTTTTGTTTGAACAATGGAGTTCGTCCATACAAATAGCATTTTTCCTTACTTTTTCCTTCCACCTTCAAGTAAACTAATACTAATAGCTCCTTTACGACCTTCCCCCATAAAAAAGAAAATACCCACCCGACAGCAATATATTCCCTGTACTGTGATCCCTTCTTAGCAACAGCACCGACGTACTGCGGTGGGAATAGTGGAACTTCCCCAACTTCGCAAATCTCTCTCTCACTGAATGTTCTTGTCATGATTCGGTAGGCGGCAGATGTATCCACGTGAAAAGCGAATCCGCCACGCTTTACCAAACGCATGCCGTATTCCGCGTAGAAGAAATTATTGTATTTATCATTTACTATCTTTCTTTTATAAAGCTCTAAAGGTACAGGATCCGTTGTACGCTGAAATAGACATTTTAAGACATTGATAGGAGTAGTATGGACGTTATTTCTCCTCGCGGTTGTAATAAGAGGCAAATAAGAGATAAACCTTGAAAATTTTATTTGTATATATATATATATATATATATATATATATATATATATATATATATATATATATATATATATATTATATTTTAAATAAAAATGTCCGTGACAGCGGGACGTTCAAAATCTCAGTCCCCCCCGTGACCACAGATGCTGTAAAGCATCCGAAACGTCGGGAAATAAAAAAAGTTTGTAAAAACTAATTAAAAAACGCGATAAAATCCGAAAATCCTTTTTTTAGATGTGTAGTATTCGCGTAAATACAAGAAATCAGTACGGACTGAATATATAATAATAATAATAAATATATATAGCAAATAATAATCGCTGTTTATTGTCATCACGTATGAACACATCGTGTATATAGCACTTTTTATGGCCCAGTAAGCGACTGTATGAGTTACCTCATGATCTACTTCAATGAAAGACTACAACTTATTTAGGTACATGATTTTGGTCTGCTTGCAAAACGTGACGATTATGGCAAATTCTCTTAGGAGAAAAGACCTATACCATATACATAATAAATAAATATCTTCACGCAATTCCCAATACAGGGGTAGACAGAGGTCCAGTCCAGACAATCAATGTTTATATATCAAATTTATGTCCAAGCCAACGATATAATATATCGTACATAGGTTTTGAAAAAACCCATTGGTACGAGCCTGCCACCTGGGGATCGAACTGGGGTATCTCGACTCGAATTCCGATCACCCAGCCACTCGGCTATCGTGACCTTTTACAGAACTTTTATAATAGGTTATGTAAGTATAAATATTGAGGATAAATAAATAATTTGATCTGTCAGGATTTTCCACTACTTGTGGCCACTAATTGAAGTGTATTTAGTGGTATTTTTTTAACCTTGAAGTAATCCCTGTTGAACAACATATCTTCGACTCCAACTTTCAGATCACTTTCTAGCAAATCTTGTAGATTCCGAATGTTATTGTACTGCTCGTTCAAAAGACTAGACAGCACATTTGCGTTGTAAAATTGATATACGATCATGGAGAACAAAAACGTTATAAATATTATTATTCTGCCCGAAATTGTTTTTCTGTTGATTGGCATTCCTAAAACATAAAAAAAATACATAAAAAATTAAGTCACGATAGCCGAGTTGTTGGGTGGTCGGAATTTCGAGTCGAGAGACCCGAGTTCGATCCCCAGGTGGCAGTACCAATGAGTTTTTCAAAAACTTATGTACGAATTTCATCGTTGGCTTGGACATAAAGGCGGCGACGGGCTCACCACCTGTCACTTTCACTGTTGTCCCGAAAATATCTTCGGTGGAAGGTGGGTCAAAGGGACTTAATTGTCTAGACTTGACCTCTGTCTACCCCTGTATTGGGACCCCTGAATTGAGTGTATCACTGCTAGTGAAAAATAGTTAAATAAATTATAGTCATTAGCATACATATGATTTTTTTATTATATATATATAATAAAAAAACCATATGTAGTGCAGTTACGATAAAATACAAACTGCAATATATATATATATATATATATATATATATATATATATATATATATATATATATATATATATATATATATATATATATATATTACTTGCCACTTCTGCATTGCATATTTGAAATTTGTTTACTCAATGAACAGACTGAAAAGTACACTGCAAGAAGCTTTCTAAAAGGTTTTCCAGAATCCATGACCGTATCACATGGAATCCATGACCGAATCACAGTAACTGTAACCTTAATGTCGTGCCAAAGGAAACGAACAAAACCAGACATAATTTTTTTGGGAAGTTAGAACACATTTCAATAGCAGAAGGCAGGGACAACCACAAACACTTCTTTTGCCACGCAAACACAGCCCACGATAAAGCAGAGCTCATTACCCCACGTGGACCGGCCACTTTAGGCTGGTAATCTCTGCAATTGTAATATATAATTCTGCATTACGCAACGCTAAGGTAGGAAATCGTTCGTAGGGTCGAAGGTCTGTCTATACCACCAGTTTTCAGTTACCAGTTTTTTATTTACTATTACCGTTTTGTGGTATTCTAAGTTGGTTAATTTGTAAGCACAAAGTGCAGGTAAGGTTACTATAAATAAATACATACTAATAAGCCACAAAAGCACTTGTGTTATGCCAAAAACACCCAGACCCGAAGAAATATACAAAAGTGGTTTTTCTAAACTGACCCGTTCAGGAATCGAACCTGGGACCTCAGAGTCAGGACCTCGCTACACCTTGTAAACAGGAGTGTTCGTCACTCGTCCACGGAGGTCATCGTAATAGAGGAACTACTTACTTTCCTTACATGAAATACTTCCGTGGAAGGTGGGTCACTTAATAGTCTAGACTAGAGCTCTTTCTACTCCTGTATTAGGAATTGCGTGAAGATATTTATAATTTATTTATATTTTATTAAATAAAATATATACCTTGTTGACAAACAGCACTACAAATTAACAACCAAATAGAACTCAACGAAGTATCACAATCTTTAATGCTATCAATTGTCTTTATTCGATGCATTATGTACAAAATAAATCCTGCAGTTATAAGAACGGCCAAAACGCAGCGCCAGACAGTGCCATCTAGCGGTCGCGTATAAACCGAAAAATAACTTGATTGATACTTCGGCTGACGAAATAGAAAGCTGTGCCTGTCAAAATAAGGATTTCTAAAATTTTTTTGATTCTTAAATCACTTATTGTCACTATATTCTATACTAATTTCCGCCAGTCTTTATTCATGTTCTTATATATACTTCATACATAGTTTTTTTTTTTTTTCAATATAGTTTTAACTCGCACAATTTTCATTTCTTTCTGGACCCAATTCAGAAGTCTACGTAGACGAAATCGCGAGCAGATGCTAGTATAGACAAAATAGTTCGCACGATAGCCTCCAGCTGGTGAACTCTGCTCCTACTTTCGAAGATAAAGTTTGCGGGTACGAATTCCGCTAGAATATTAATATTATATTAAATTATCTATGGAGGTGAGTATATATTTTTTTCCCATTAAGCTACCAAATCAAGAAGTAAGAATAATTCCACTCCATATTTTTCTGTAGGAAAATTATTTTCTTGTAAGAGGCGACTAATTTAAAACGGGCTTTCCCTTAGTCGCCTCTTACGAAATGTCTCAGAAATGTAATTGGTTGCAGGCAGAAATAAATATCAGGGATAAATACCAAAATTCAAGAGACCGATGACGGCCACAAGCGTCTAAGGTGCAAAGTACCTGAAACTGAGAACGTCGATCCGCTCGCCAAGCGCGGCGTGTGTGGCAATCCCGTAAGGAATACGGGAAACGCATATGCCCTGCAGTGGACTTCTATAGTCCATTATGATGATGATGTATGTGTATCCAACGCTATTATAATTAAATATAATTTTATAGCGAAAATGTATATATGTAGAACATGATTCTAATCTTAAAAACACTCGCATATACTACTTATTTGCATAGAACCTCGTTTGCCACGTCGGTATAACATAGTCGACGACCGCAGCCCGATTTATTTTAAATAACACCGGCGAACACCCGAACTCTGCTTCCTGTCGTTGAAGACCACCAACGAGACCGTCGAAACTGCCATTACGGGAATAGCCCCAGGAATTCGTCCGTTCAACATTCAAGCTGAAAAAATTAATGTAGCAATTCATCGGAAGCTATAATAAGAAATTTCACGCCATTCCCAACTGAGGTAGACAGAGTTCTAGATAATTAAGTCCTACCGACCCACCTTTCTCCGAAGTCATTTTTTGTGACAATGTGACAGGTGGTGAGCCTGTGGCAGTCTTAAGTCCAAGCCAACGATATGAATCGTACATAAATTTTGAACGAGAACATAGAGAGTACTTTGTAAGAGAACATAGCACTTGGCGATCGAACTCTGGTCTCTAGGCCCGAATTCCGAACACCCAACCAGTCGGCTATCGTGACACAATATAGCTATAGCTTCAACAGAGTATATTTTTTATATCTTCACGGAATTTCCCATACTGGGGTAGGCAGAGGTCTAGGCAATGTTCATTTCGATTCATTATCATACAAATGTTTGCCCCAACTGTGACTGGAACGATTCGATTCGACGTCTATAGAGGCTATATCTGCTATTTATGTAATATTTAAATAAATAAGGAATTGCATTCACATATTTATCATTATTAGATTACTAACATCTAAAAATATTTACAATGCTGTAAATAATTTACCTAAAATTATACATGTCCTGTAGATATTTTATGACAGTAAAAAATTTTAACTTGTGGAGAGTGTCTGGCTTGTCATGTCTCGATTCCATAAGAAAGTGCCTTTTAGTTTCGTTTACTAAATTCTCTGTTATAACCGTTAGACATTTTAACTCAACACCTTTTAAATCAGTTCGACGCTGTTTCCGCAAAAACAGTGTAGAATTCCAAAATCCAATTTTACGTACCACGGACATCCCATTACTTTTTAAACCAGTATTATAAGATTCGTACATGTTATAAAAATTATTTCCACTGTTATGAATTAAAATTACATTGGAATTAACTTGGTGTGGGTTCCGAGATAGAAATTTCTTCGTCGAATGCAAATCTGCTGTATATATAAACCAATAAATTTGTTGCTGGTTTCTAGAGTTAACGTGGTTTTTAAAAGCTTCTGTCCAACCTTGACATGAAGTGTCCAACACAATACCCAGTTTGTTTCGAAAATGATAATCACGTAAGTCATCAGCTTTAATAGGTAGTAGTTTCACATCGTTTTTGTGAAATAATTTTTGTAATATAGCTACTTGCGAAGCATTATAACAATGAACAATTATTCCATCATTTATATAATTACTTTTAAAAACATGTTTTAAAACAGGAACGTAATTAAACATAGAGAATAAAACATTTAAATTAATAATTGTGTTGTTTTTCATGATAGTAATCTTTGGCAAAGTTAAACAATGAATGCAGTTTACAAAAAATGCTACATCACATCCAGCTAAGCTCGTTTATCCGTAAGTTTCGAGACCCATTACTGTCAACAATATAATGAAAGCTTGAAATACAAATTGCCTGTCGCGAAGTGAAATTTAAATTGTCATGGATGACGCGTTGAACGATATGAATATGATATTTTTTTGTGTAACTATGTACCTTTAGAGTTCCCTGTTAATTATTTATTAAGTAACATAATTATGAGCCTAGTTGGTAGGGAAAAGCTACGGTTTGAATCTCACTAGATGCAAGCATTTGCTAAATGGCTATGAATGTATGTTCGCAAGTTATGGATGTTTATATGTATATAGTCACGATAGCCGAGTGGATGGGTATGGTATTTGAAATTTGTTCCGATACCATCGACAGGAATACGGTGATAGGCCCCTGTAACGTTAACCCAAATAGGCTTCGATGAGAAGTGGGTCCAAAGTACTTAATTAGCTATTGACTGCATTTAAGTTTACTTAATTTATTAAATCAATCAAAGGGGGTCATTGTAGAAGCGTGCTCGTCGCGACCCCTGCCAGCCCTTCAGGGCTGCAATTCTACACAGCTGCGCACCCATGCCAACGAGGGTTAGGGCGTCTCCCCAAGGCGACGCACACCAGTTCGTCCCCGTTGGTGTGGAATGCAGCGAGTAAAGCAGCGATGGGGACCGCTACCCGTCACGCACAGCCCGACACGGAGGACGGAGTGCAGAGTTGGCACGTGGAATGTTAGAGGAGACATGAGAGATAAGACGAATGAGATGATTGAAATAATGAAAGAAAGAGAATTAGATGTCGTGTGTTTGTCGGAGACCAAGCGGAAGGGCAGCGGTACTGAAGAGCTCCCAGGCGGGGCGTTAGCTCTATGGTCCGGAATCCCGGAGAGCGAGAGCTCCTGCCAGAGAGTGGGGGTGCTGCTGTCATCTCGGTTGGTCGATGTTATGACTGAATATAAGGTTTTGTTCGCTTTAAATTGGCACTGAAGAAGTTATTCCTTTTGGCTGTTTATGCGCCGGTAGCTTCGTCGTCCAGAGAAGAGCTGGAGGAGTTTTGGGAGAATGTAAGAGAAGTTCTAGACTTGGTTAGAGGAAACGAAAGAATTGTTGTATGTGGTGATTTGAATGGATGGGTTGGTACCTCTCGGCCAGGGTACGAGTCGGTGCTTGGAATGTTTGGTGATAAAAGGGTTAACGATGCTGGCAAGCTTATACTGGCTGTATGCAAGGAAAAGGGTCTTCTTGTGACAAACACTATGTTTAGTCACAAGAAAATCCATATGTATACTAGAGCAAGAGAGAATGAGAGAAGTATGATCGATTTATTCCTGGTGGATGACCGACTGCGAAAACAGGTGATGGATACGCGAGTGTTCCGGGGTGCTGACCTGGGAACGGATCACTATCTGGTTATTACTAGATTTAGGGGTCTGTTCGCGGGTTGGCGCCACCGGACGGCGATACCAGAACCACAGTCGGTCGGTAGCATCCGAAGCTGGAAGTTTCAGGAAGCGGACACTTGGGATAAATATCAAGCAAAGATATCCGAAAAGCTGGACAGCATCAATGTCAGGAAAGAATGTGTGGAAAAAATATGGCAGAGCCTTATAGATTGAATGGTTAGTGAAGCGGAAGACGTGTGTGGAACTGTGAAAAGAGGTAGTAGTAAAAAGGGTGATGCATGGTGGAATGACGAAGTGAAAGAAGCAGTAAATAAGAAGAAGAAAGCATGGTTAGACTACTTGGCCTCTAGTAATGATAAGGATATGAAAGAGAAGAGGAAAGAAAGATATAAGCTCCAGAAAGTTCACACGAAAGCATTGATTGAGGAAGTGCGTGAAAGGAGTAGAATGGAAGCGGACGAAAGGTTGTCGCACAACTACAAGGAGAACTCCAAACTCTTCTGGAAAGAGGTTGGAAGGACCCGTAGTGGTACGACATCCTTAAGAATGAACAAAGTGCTTTCGAGAACCAATGACATCCTCTCAGAAAACTCGGACATCATGCAGCGATGGAGCGAATTTTATAGAGAGATGTTTGCGTGTGATGATCTTAGTGAGGGATCCGGGAATGACTCCGAGGCTGGTACGCCAGACTCGGACCTCAATGACATTGAGGTCATCAGTATGAAAGAGATTGAATGTGCGATTAGAAGTTTGAAATGTGGTAAGGCTGCGGGACTAGATAGAGTTACTGCTGAAATGGTCAAGTATGGTGGGCCTCGCTTCTGGGACAGCTTTCATCTGCTGTGCAATTTGTGCTGGCGAACGGGGGCTGTTCCGGATGATTGGCGATCCGCGGTCATTTTGCCTTTATATAAAGGTAAAGGTTCACATTATGACTGCGGGTGCTATCGGGCGATCAGCTTGACCAGTTTAGCAAGTAAAGTTTACTCGAAGGTTTTGACACGTAGGATGCAAGAGAAATCGGAAAGATTTCTATGGGAGGCACAATGCGGATTTAGACCTGGAAGAGGATGCACGGATCAAAAGTTTTCTCTCCGCATGATCACGGAGAAGCTTCTGGCTGCTAACCAGAAGATTTTCTGTGTTTTTGTCTCAAAATGGATAAGGCCGTGCTTCGATTGTTTTGGGCACGTTGAGCGAATGAGTGAAGACCGAATGGTGAAGAAAATATATAGCGCGAAAGTTAATATTAAAAGGTGTCGAGGTAGACCGAGACTAACTTTCGAAGACCATGTGAGCAAATTGCTCGAAGAGGGGAGGGTCAAGAGTACTCGGATACCTAGACGTGCATGTATGAAGAAGATTATGAATCTAAAAGAAACGAAAGAAGTATGTAGGGATCGTGACACTTGGCGATCTGTTCTCTCTGGCTACCCCGTCAGGGATTGTGCGTGAAGATAAATAAATATAAATAAAAATCAGATATGTAAGAATCGTACCATTTGGCGATCTGTTATATCTGGCTACCAGTCAGGAACTTTCTAGACTTACGAGAGATATATAAATTATAATCAGAGATTTATAATAATAATGCAACCAAAATGGTAATTGAAAGGACCTTTTAAAACAATAGATAAGAAACAATGTAACTTAAAATAGTTACATGTATGCCACTGTGGATTACATTGATAGGCTTTTATTGTCCCTAAACAAAAGAGTCAAAGCTCATACTGGCGTTTTCTTCTTACATTCCCAATGCTAACCCTAGCATCATCACCGTGAAAGTAGATAGACATTTTTTGTGCTTTCGTTGTTTATTTTGAGGGAACGTGACAGGTGTTGAGCCTGTCGCTGTGTTCGTGTCCAAGCCAACGATACAATTCGCACATATGTTTTAAAAATACTCATTGGCACAGAGCCTATAACCTGGGGATCACACTCGAGCCGCTGATGAGAAATCACAACGATTCGGCTATATTGGCTGTAAATATAACATTCGTTTTTTTTGTTTGTCTTCTTCATCTTTACAGCCTACGAAGAGTCCACTGCTGAAAATACGCCTTCCCCAAAGCTTTCCACAGCGAACGGTCCCCAGCCACCGGCATCCATCGACTTACTGCAACATTTTGCAAGACGTCACTCCATCTCGTGGTGGGTCGTCCTACATTGTGTTTGCCTACACGAGGTTGCCACTGGAGAACCTGTTTTCTCCAACGGTTGTCAGTTCATCGAGCTATGGGGCCGGCCCATTGCAACTGCTGATCCTTACAGCTATGTCAGTTACCTTAGTTCTGCTACGGATGTCTTCGTTGCGGATTCTATAACACAGAAACACCGAGCATAGCCCTTTCCATAGCAAGTTTAAGTCTATCAATATTAATTTACTATAAAGGCATCACATCGCCCAGCAAAAATATAAAAACAACTGTGTGAAATTTAATATTTATTAGGCAGAACAGTGATATGAAAAATCGAACTTATCTATGACACTTCTTTACTCTAAAAGTAATTTCACATCTTCTAACATCTTATCAGTGAATTGGTGGAATATTTAATAATTATAATCAGTTGATACATGTCGGAAATTTTAAAAATTATAGTAGATACTGTTTCCAAGCAGAAGTCTATTGACTATTATTTTTATTTACATGTGGTTTTCAATAAATATACTGCATTTATAAAACCATAATAATATTTTAAATATTTTAATAAGAATAATTTGAAAAAACATCTTGAAAGGGAAATTCAGCTTTATCTGGTACCAACAGATCTGCTAAGAAACACACAGTCCCTGCCGTACCTTCATATAAACTCTCAGGATTGTCTGGTAATCTTGCATCACGGATAAATTCTTCACTGTTCATGAAACTTGCAAATAGTTTTGCCTTGTGTATGTATTTCTCGTCTCCAGTCAACCGGTATAAGAGCAAAAATACATAACCATTTCCTGCTACACCATGGCAAATTCCTGGGCCTTTGCATAGCAAGCCTTTTTGCCAAACAACATTGCCTGCCTTTATACAAGAATCAAGAAACTGTGGCTCTTTAAATGTGAGAAAAGCTTTAGCCATCAGGTATATGGTACCAGGGGCTCCATGACACCAATGTATTAGTTTGTGGTCTCTTAATGCAACTTCCTCCATACAACATGGCCAATTACCTTCATCTGTTTGCAATGCTAACATAAACTCTATAGTAGTTTTAATATCTTGAGCAGCAGATTTATTATACTCCATGTAACCCGGAACAGTCAAAAGAATTTGTAGTATAAAACTCAAACCATGTGCAGCACCCAAATACTGAGTATTGTAATAATGATACATCAATGGGCAAGGACTCTTATGTTTCATTGAGTAATCACGGCCAGATGCTACCATCAAATCACATATTTTATACATTTCCTCATAAGTAAAAACTTGGGTTTGTAATTCTCGGTTAATCCAGAGTGCCCCTGCAAGGTATCCAGCTCTTCCCACAAAAAATTCGTCTCCACCACATTTTAAAAATTTCGGATTGAGGTAAACATTATAAAGAGCTTTGTACATATTTAAAAATTGCGAAAATCGATCGTCCCCGCTGCTCTTCAAAAGAACTGCCGCTAATGCGTACGTCCCAGCGTCGCCAAGTAAAAATGATGTTTTCTCTCCAGCAGAACATTGTAACGCTGGTTTTAAATACTCAAGAGACTTTTCGACGTAAAAACTTTTATTTTCAGACAATAATGGGTTCCTAGACAAATAATAAAACATAAAAGATACCCCAGTTACACCGACATACAAACCACCATCAACATTCTTATGTGATGGTTGCAAGCGTTTACAAATATTTTTGATATATTCATTAATCTGTTGAATAACGTCGTTTTTGTCTGGCACTTGATCTTCCGCAGACCTACTTTTACCATACGGATTTGGAAAATATCGCACCATTTTTAATTGGGTGATTCTGGACCGGAATTTAGGTATAGACTGAAACGGATTTTTTTTATATTGAAAATTTTAAGCATTAGTTTTATAAATCACGACGAAGTTATACCTGTCAATACCTTTAAAAAGAATATATGTCGTACCTAATGAATTAACAAGGTTTTCGCTCAAATCAATCGACATCGAACATGGAAAATATTTATTTTTGTTTGTTTCCAAAAATTCGCCGCTGCCACTGTCAGCTGTCAGTGTCATGTCATGACCAAAGAGTATATAATCACTATTTACTGCATTGTACAAAAAAAAAACGGCGACAGGCTCACCACCTGTCACGTTGTCCCGAAAATATCTTCGGTGGAAGGTGGGTCGAAGGGACTTAATTGTCTAGACTAGACATCTGTCTACCCCTGTATTGGGAAGTGCGTGAAGATATTTATTTATTTATTTTTCAAGGTATTTTCCGCCTATTGATATTTATTTCTTCCATTACTATTAAATTTTCCTTTAGCCTCTTAAAGAAAGATTTTCGGAAATATTACCCCTACAAGTGTAAATTTAGCGATGGTCGGTACTATGAAAGTCCGTTGTATTCAAAAAGAAAAGCAAATTTTTTGCTTATTTATACATTTTTTCAATTTAAGCCCTGGGAGAGTGGAAGTGTTAATAGCCGTGTAAATAGTTATACCGATGAATAAGTATTAATATGAAAAGTTAATATCGTCATTTTTGATGAAAGCATCATGAAATTCAATATAAAGTTCAATATAAAGCCTTATATAAAGTTTTCGATACAGTTTATATGCTCTGCTGCCCAGGCGTAGCCGGAGCAACTCGCTATTATACACGTTTAAGGTTTTTTATTAATTATGAAGAGCTAGACTGTTCAGAATCGTTGCGCAAAGCCATAGACACAGCGTAACATAAATTTTAATAAACATGACAACATGTTGTAGTTGCCTAGCAACTTTATGTAAAACTAAAATGGACCAAAACTGCCTTTTGGAGGAATTTATAATAACTAAAAGAATGAAATCAAAAGAGGCCAATTCTATAACGCACTTTGTGATATAGTTAATTATATCATTTAAAACTAATGCCTGTCACATTCAATCGTGGAAATGTAAGTTTATAATTGTGTTCGGAACAGAAATATAACCTTTTTCATATAGTGATGAATTTGATATCAATTATTAAACTGTTTTAGATAAGAAAGCTAGCTTTTCGCACAAGAGGAAGATCAGTACAATCTCTAGATGTTGGGGGCCCGAGTGTCGAAGCACCACAAAGTGGCGATAGTCGTTTATTTTTACAAATAAAGCCTGCATTAGCCGATCCAAGAGCTTTGCATGCAGCAATTCAACGGTCTAATACAATATTAACAAGGTCAGAATCATATCATTAGTCTAATGTACGTCGGTTAAAGGGTACTCGTAACAAGAGTTAATTTAAGAGTTTATTCGGAAATATAATGAAAGCAGACAGAATATTAATTTTCACATAATTTTTCACGGATGTCGGAGGGTGGATAATTATATCAGCATTTTATCCAGCGTACTTTTCATCAGCTTTCTTATAAAGTTTTACAAAATATGGCTTTATAAAATTAGATTGATGCTGAATTGAAGCGTTGATTACGACCTCCACCACGCCGTAGCGTCGCTCTTACAAATTGAATTACTATTTCAGTATTTGACTAATCAAAAAGTTATTAATTTTTTTTCACTTGCTACTAGGAGTTTGAGGTATATAAAAGGTTTTTTATTGGACACTTTTGATTGTAATTGTATTAAATATAATTAAATATTAAATGTATACAAAATTTGTGTATACAAAAAGTGTGATTCTCTTATTGTTACTACAAATTATAAAAAAAATATAATGTTATTCAAAGAATACCATTATAAGAATACCATAACATTTGGCGGACATTAAGTGGAAATAGTATCAGACTCCTGAAGTTCCGACAGTATTGTTGTCTTGAACCAATAACCACCATTTATTGTATTTCATGACAACGACTTTTCGGTAGCAATAAATTAAAGCCATTTTTTTTTTAGTGATGAATATGTGAATCGAGATGATGGCAAGGACGACGTACTTAACTTGCAGGCTGTGGGTGAAGGAAAGGTGCAGCTTTCTAGAACTCCACAGGAAAAAGATCGTCTACCTGATAGAATAAGTCTTGACAGGTACATACACATTAATTGTATGCATTTTTGGCAGTAGCGGTAGGTACACTAACCCCACATGAGTTCTGGGTAAAAATTTCTTTTCATTTAGACATTAATTAAAATTACCACTTAGTTTTAGCCACTAACGAAAAAATTTATCTTCACGCACAATCCCTGACGGGATAGCCAGAGAGAACAGATGGCCAAGTGTCACGATCCCTACATACTTCTTTCGCTTCTTTCAGATTCATCATCTTCTTCATACATGCACGTCTAGGTATCCGAGTACTCTTGACCCTCTTCTCTTCGAGCAATTTGCTCACATGGTCTTCGAAAGTTAGTCTCGGTCTACCTCGACACCTTTTAATATTAACTTTCGCACTATATATTTTCTTCACCATTCGGTCTTCACTGATTCGCTCAACGTGCCCAAACCATCGAAGCACGCCCTTCTCCATTTTTGTGACAAGGTCATCTTTCAGACCTGCCATATTGCGAATTTCTTCGTTTCGCTTTCGGTCGGCCTTACCATGGCCGACGAACGACGAACGAAGGACCACGGAACGACCACGGAAACGAAGATATCCTATATAAACGAAGATATACAATATCCAATAGTTTCAATTTATAATAGCTTAAAGCTTTTATGCATGTACAAAACTAAACGAGTTCGCGAAAAGGTTTTTTCAGAGACGATCCGACTTTGACGTTCATTCTATTTATGAATATTACTTATTTATATTAAATAAAATCTTCACGCAATTCCCAATACAGGGTTAGACAGAGGTCTAATCTAGACAATTAAATCCTATCGACACATCTACCATCGAAGATATTTTCGGGACAACGTGACGGGTGCTGAGTCCGTCTGTCTATAATTCGTACATATGTTTTTGAAAATCGATTGGTACGAGCCCGCCACCTGGGTCCTAATCTAACTTGAGTCTCTTGACTCAAAATTCCGACGACCGAACCACTCGGCTATCGTGACTTATTAAATGATTCAATGTCCAAGTAACGTAACCCATAAATTCCGTATAATTTTCAAGCTTTACTACACCAAGAGCAATGTATGACTAACTATATGTTCTCGATCGAAAATTTTCTTTTCGTTGAAGAAATATGTGCAAAATTTCTGCGTTGCTATATAATACACTACGGTGAAACAACGATTGAAGCATCACAATTTTTTTTTATTTTCAGACGTGGACTCTCGTCTATACCTAACATTGTCGGGGAACCCACATTACGTCTCTTATCGTTGCAACATAATTTAATAAACAGCTTATCAGGACTTTCACCTCTTGAGTTAGGTAAACTTGTGTTCCTTGACGTTTATGATAATCAGATCGATAAAATAACTTCCTTCGAAAAACTTTTCAGTTTGAGAGTATTATTGATGGGCAAAAACAGGTACCTTTTGTTAATTATTTAGTTCTTTAATAATATCCGTACAGTATATTTCTTCATGTATATATGTATTATGATGTTTATTTGACAGAATAAAAAGGATAGAAGGTCTATCAAATTTGCATAAGCTAGAAGTATTAGATTTACATGGGAACAGAATATCTAAAGTAAGTGGTTTGTCTACTCTTGGTGAGCTCAAAGTGCTCAACCTGGCTGGTAATCAAATAAAATGTATAGGCCATAACGATCTCCAAGGATTGGTGTCATTGAGAGAACTAAATCTGAAAAGAAATAAATTGAGAAAATTGCTAGGATTCCAAAAAACGGCAAAGTTGCAGAAATTATATCTGAGTAATAACGACTTACAGAGGTGAGTCGTGTTCTTAATTATATACAATTCTTATATTATAAATAACAATTATATTTATAAATAACAATTAAAACTTTACAATTTTCTATGTTTTTAAAATATACAGCGTTAGCAATTCACATGCCATTGTAAAACTTTCTTCACAAATCTTCTTTTAGTGTTGAAGATGTATCTTCAGTTGCAGAAGCTACGTCTCTGATCGAAATTTCTTTAGATGGTAATCCCGTAGCTTTGGGTGGTGATTGCACCCCATTTCTTGTATCATACTTACCGAATTTAGTAACGTTATCAAGCATGCACGTTACAGAACAGGTAACAAATATTAAATGTATCTTTAGACTATATTAAATTAAGATGGTTCGATGTATAAAAATATCACCTTAGGTTCGTACATCAGCTATGGCGTGGCGAAACAACAAAGAGGCTGCTCATGCGGCATATTGTGCTCTTGGCGGATCAGCACAACAAGCTGCACGCCGTAACCAAATTATTCACAATGCTCGTACCAACTGGGAACTGCTCAGGTAAAACCAAAATTCTAAGAAACTTTCAAGAAGTTTTTATTATTATTATTATTTTTAATAAATGTCTTTACGCTATACCCAGTACTGAGGTAGACAAAAGTCTAGACAATTAAGTGCTTTCGACTCACCTTTCACCGAAGACTATTTCGGACAACGTGAGAGGTGTTGAATTAAATCGTACATACGTTTTGAAAAGACCAGAGTCTACCACCAAACTCGGGTCTCCCGACTCGAATTCCGATTACTCAACCACTAGGCTATCGTGCATTCTTCTTTCTTGGGTAAAATAATAAGGGAAATATTTTTGCAGATCCGAAAATAAATGTTTCACTACGACCACAAATTCGGTGAAGAATGACAATTTAAAACAGGAGTTTATATTAAACACTTCACCTTTGGCTATAATGCAAAATGGTAGCACTCAGACAACTGATGCTACACAATTTTCTAACGTGGCATTGGCTTTGCTGGAAGGGGAAACTGAAGATTCTGATTTTAAAAATAATAGCGATGCTAGCACGAAATTAGTTTCCGATGAGGGTTCCGGAAAGTCGCCGTTGCGCAAATTGCAAAGAAGCTCGACAGCTAGAAAATTTTCAGAGAAGAGAGTAAATTTTTCCGAACGTAGCGCTTCACAAGACACTGATGCTTCACACTCTACATCGACTAGTAGCGACTTAAGACTGCCTCCAATTTTGTTGCCAATAATATCGTCATTGGAGAATGTTAAACTCTCGGACGGTGCAGAATCTGTTTTAAAAAGATGGGAAAGTATTTCTAGCGTAGAACCTATAGTAGATTCATCCTTCAGTTCTTTGCCTTCTTCCAGTAGTGATAGCGAAGATGAAACAAAGAAAACCCATTTAAAAAGAACACCGACAGTCTTAAAAAATAGGGAAAAATTCAGTACATTTCGATCAAAATCTGTGTGCGATCCTGAAAGTAGGAAATGCAAAGTTAATAAAAATCCGGATCATAGTGAAAATTCTAGTAATATATCTTTCAGTACCAATGTAGGATCGATAGCAAACTCTTCTACCTCAGGTAGTGACCACGGTAGTAAAACATTACGTCGAGATGGTTCTCTCAATAGCAGAATAAGTAATAGGAATGTAAGAAGTGCAACAACATCGCGACGAAGTGAAAGGGCGTCATCGGCACATCGTGCTTCGACTGCTAGAGCAAAGTCGGGAAAAAGTTTAGCTAGTTTGAAATCTTCGGAACCTGTACCAAAAGCTGTGCCAGTGTCTAAAGATAGAGAACAAGGTATAATTTATTGCCGAATTGCTCATTACTTTTACTTAAACAATATTTTTATATTACTTTTAACATCTAAATAACATTGTAGTATATAGTAAAAAAAGGGAAAATAAAAGAATGGACCTCAGAGTTTCTTACCCGTTCTCATCTGTGACGGCCGTGTATTTTAAGATCCAGTGTAGTTCCGTGTATTGTAAGAACTCATAATAGCTTTAACTAAAACTTTTTTATATTACTTTTCATATCTATATAACATAGTAATATATAGTGAAAAAAAAGTGGACCCTAGAGTTTCTTACCCATTCTTCTCTGAGACGGCCGTGTATTTTAAGATACAGTGTAGGTTTTGAAGTTCATAATAAGTTCAAGTCTAAATTTAATAAAAAGTTTTGACTTTTATTTATCCTTCGATGCAAATAAACAATGACTTTTTCTAGGTGTTGATTATCTGGTGGAAATATGCGACGGTACAGTTAGTGCATGGGGTACGGGCGCAGTTCGTCGTCTAGCGAAGGACTGGGAATGGGATCGAGCGTGCACTGTCACCCGCGCCGCATTTCACTACGTACATTTCAATGCAGTTGCCCAATCACTTTCCGAATTAAAATCCAGGTACTATTCTGCAAACGTGTTTTTAAATTATCGTCACTTTATTATTTTACAAGTTCTTGTATCATTTAAAAATTTAAGAAAAATCTATTATAAAAATGGATGACTAGCTAGAATTTAAAAGTAATGTGTAAAATCTTCAAATTATAGGTCAAATAATTAAACAGGTATGTTGTCATTTTATTTCGCGTTAGAAACCTGAACTATTTAATTGTTTAGGTTGTTTGACTTAATATTTGGATGAATGTTCAAGGCTTTTATTTTGATACCAAAAGCTTTAATAGCAAAAGCTACCTCGAGTGTATTGATGCGATATTGAAACACTAAATCAGCGTCTTAATCTAGTTTCATCTGCATTATACTAAACGTCATTTTATTAATATTTAGATTTCCAAATATTACACATTTGTCTGTGCGCGCTACTGGTCTACAGTATCTTGGACAATTGCATGCATTAGCTGAATTGCGTGGAATTACTGGATTAACAATATTGGCTGAGGGCAATCCAATATGTGCAAAAATTTGGCGAGAGTATGCTATTTATAGACTTGCACATTGGGGTCTCAAAGAAATAAACGATGAACAGGTATAATTAACTGATTTAAATGTTTTGAAGTATTAGCATGAACCCGAAGAATAATTTATTTTAAGTAATTTTTGAAAACCCTTTTTAAATTACGCTAGGTGACAGACACAGAAATAAAATCTGCCAATAAAACTTACAATGGATTAAGCGATATAGTTTTACGAGCTCTCCCAGATGCACCATTACAGCCCCTTCTTTCTCGGCTTGGAAGAAGTGGGAACAACGCTAGTAGTGCTAAAGCCTGGTTAAGAGCGGCAGATCCTGCTCTACGAGACGTAATAGCAAAAGAAGCCCTTCAATTTAAAAAAGGACAAGTATCCCAGGTTGTAATCATTATTTTTGTTTTATTTAAATAAATACCTCTGTTTTCTTGGTTTCTGGTAATAGCGTATAAGAATCCATTTCCAACCCTTTACCACTCGATACTCTCGATAGAGTTAGTAGTGAACATAACATCTAGTTTTGGATATGTGCATGTATAATTATTAAAAGAGTATTATATTTAAAAATAAATCCCTGTATCTTACTTTGTTGTTAACGAAACGACTACAAAGTTGTTAACGAAAGAATAACAAAGTGTTTTAGTCCTTTAACGTCATATTTAATGTATAATATAATTTTGAAAGATACGCAAGTGAATCCGCAAAAATAATATATTAGATGCCTTGAAATTTTTGACAAAAATGCTTTTTTGCTGCTATAT
Organism: Sericinus montela; assembly: GCA_029286605.1. Lineage (NCBI taxonomy): Eukaryota > Metazoa > Arthropoda > Insecta > Lepidoptera > Papilionidae > Sericinus > Sericinus montela. The sequence goes on along the minus strand of JAGSMR010000078.1, from coordinate 519,412 downwards.
ATTTTCATATGCTTTAAGTAAAATGCTGTTACATTTTAATTTTATCTCATGTATTATCTATGAAATCATCAGATTGGAAACTTTATATACATTTTCTATTTATAGGAAGACATGAGCTGGCGTATCCGCGGCCGCGGTCAGTTGTCACACGCTATAGAACTGGCTTGCGGTGCAGCACTACGCCTACGAACTCTTGAACTCCAGTGGCCAACTATATTTGTAGAAATGATTGAGGATATATTAAGAGATTATGAAAATATGGATAAGCACGTTAAAGAACAGATGCGCCTGCTTACAGAATCATTGTAAGCTGGAAAATTTCAACTGTTATTAGATGTTGTATATTGATATTTTTTGTTACAATACCACTTATGGTATAGAAAAGATTGTTATTACAAATTAGTATTAAGTGTAACCAAGCTTTTGTATCTATATAATTATATGTAGATAAGAATGAGTTTATTTTTTAGACATAATTTTAGAAAAAATGTCACCGTTATTGTATACCACATAAACCCCATGTTAAAGTTTATTTAAAAACTTGTTTATTCATTTACAAATTATTTCTTTAGCACGTAACAGTATGTTTAGGCTGGTTTTATTCACCTAGAATTCCTATAGAATGTTCAAATATTCTAAAATTCGGTTTAGTAAAATTACTACACAAATAACTTATATGAGACTAAGGACTGATAAACAGAATTCATATCGTTGCTCAATAAACTTAAATTTACACCAAAAAATAAAGTAGTATGTAGCCCATTTATTGAATAATATATGTTAAATTACTTGCGTAGAACTGAACAATTTTTTTTCATATGCATAGAATATTTGTATCTATTCTCACAAAAATAAATCTTTTAATAAACTGATTTCATGTTATGTTTTCTCATTATCATCCTCATTAGAACAGGCGAACATAAGTCTCCGGCTGAACACAAGCCTTCCCTAAAGATTGCCATATATGACAGTCCTGTGCTATCTGCATCCATCGACTGCCAGCAATATCTTGTAGGTCGTTATTCCATCTTGTGGGGGGTCGTTTCCTAGGTTTTTAGTAGTCCTTGGTTCGAATCTTGCAAGGAATCTATTCAGCAATCTATTAGAACTAAATGTGTGTGTGCTGCGAGGGTTTTATTTCCACGTTAAATGAAAATAACCACCCGCTTGTCACCAGCTACATCCAGTCCCGGATATAATTTCTTTACAAACTGCATCACACGGGGACTTATATTTAGATTTCGCGGACCCAGAACCAAATGTATATCCTCCCTTCAAAGACTCATATTTGCGCCACTAACCCGATTTAGTTGCCGCTGATTCTGCCCGGCCCTAATCGAAGTACCCTTGATGTGAGAGTCAGCTAATGTAGACACAAGTAGGGTAATTCAATTCAATTCAATCGTTTATTTGCTAGAAACAGTGTACACAAGATGACAATTATAAAATAAAAAGATCAAATATGTTTCGTCAATAACCGACATGCAAATATAAATTTAATTAATTGTTATCATACTGAAAAATATTTAGACTAAATAATAGAGATAAAATAATAATTATTAAAAACAATCAACCATAAATACACATTACATTAAAATAAATAACCAATAGAAAATGGTCAAAAAGGTTTAAAAAGTCAATCTAAAAAATAATTCATAATACTTATATTACCTAATTTTATACGTAAAAAATCATTTAATGAATAAAAGCACTTGTCCAACAACCATTCATACAGTTTACATTTGAATTCATTTAATGTCAATTTATTTAAATATTCAGGCAGTTTATTATATATTTGAACAGACATACTATGACAATTTTACAATTTTAATTAATATTACTCTATCAGGAAATCTCGTATTAAAGCTCGATTTATCTCCTTTTTTTATGAATAATAGTGACGTATTTTTCCTGACGAATAAGCTAACCTCGTAGATGTATAGACATGGCAGTGTCAGAACTCTTAATTTTGTGAACAGAGGCCTACAGGAATCCAGTGGGCGCGCACTACATATCGCCCTGATACATTTCTTTTGCCCAACAAACAAACGCTTTATATCCACAGAGTTTCCCCAAATGACAATTCCATACCTTAACGTTGAGGCAACGAAAGCATGGTAAGCTATCACAGCTATTTTAACATTTACTGTTTCAGACAAGCGCCTGAGGACATACACGTACTGATGTATTTTCTTGCCGATTTTATCAATATGTAACTTCCACGATAATGTACTGTCCAATGAAATCCCTAAAAACTTTATATGTTCAGTTTCTTTAATGTTGTCATTGAAATAATTAATTTTAATGTCTTTCTTTTTACTATTTTTGTTGTGAAATTGCATGTACATTGTTTTTTTTAATATTAACTGATAGTTTATTGGCACTAAGCCATTCAATTATGTCCTTTACTGAATTATTTATTTCTAAATTATAAGTCAAATCATTATTACATTTAATTAAAACAGATATGTCATCAGCAAACAGTGTGCAACTATGCGTAGTTATGTTAGGTAGATCATTGATATAGATGATAAACAAAAGTGGGCCCAGCACACTTCCTTGTGGCACGCCTTTAGGGTTTAATTTGAATTTAGATCGACAAGATATCATTTCTTTATTATCATTGAAATAAGTAATTTCTACATTTTGTGTACGGTTACTGAGATAACTTCTGATCGAATTATTTGCTTGACCTCGGATTCCATATTTATCGCATTTGAAAAGAAGTTTCTCATGACAGACATGATCAAAAGCTTTGCTTATGTCAAAAAACACACAGCACCTTTGCCCCTCTCCCATGGGACTATAGTCTTGAAGTTCTCTCTAAATAAGTGTAAAGTGTATAGCCGTAGAAAGCATGCACGATCTTTGTCGCAATAAAATATTTTTACGAAGCATTTATTAATCAATGGGATATTGAATTATCCATGTTTACGCCGGGACCGGTATCCATGTTTCCCTTGCCTTGGTAACAAAGGTCCAATTCCAAATCATTCTTAAGAACTTCACTGGATAACTCTTATTATATTTATCGTCAGGAAAACATAATTACAAAATGGCCTATAAATGTTCACTGCAGGACACAGGTCTCTCCCCTTTTGTTATAATCAACACGCTTTGCAAGGGGATTAGTGATCGCAGTATCAGACAACTTGGCCTCGCGGCACTGCCGACGGTCACGGTTTCGGTGAATTTTGATCTGGCACTTTTCGAGATAGATATCTCGCCTTCTATTGATAGTCAATTTAATTGTGAAGGCCTGTCCCTTACTTGCGTAGAATAATGGTGCACAATGCACCATAACGGCTGTTACAAGAAAAATATGTCCCACAGAAGTGGAGCAAAAATTATGGTTTAAAAGTGAATCCTTCAAAAACCCAAGTGATTGTTATAGGAAGTTCTAATATGATCGCTAAATCATCTCTACAAGACCATCCACAGATAGTTTTTGAAGGACATGTAATCCCAATAAGTGATAAAGTTAAGAGCTTAGGGATTATTATTGACAAGATATTGTCGTGGGGACCTCAGTTACAGGAAGTTAGTCGCAAGCTGTTCGCTTCCGCAAATTCCTTGAGAAGATTACGCAATTTTCTTCCTATTGCCTCCAAGGTTGCTCTTGCACAATCTCTCTTACTTCCAATCCTCGAGTATGCTGATGCCAGCTATCTAGATCTAACTGAGCAGCAATTTAATAAGCTTGAGCGACTTCAAAATTTTTGCATACGATTTATATTTGGATTATGTAAATATGATCATGTTTCAGTTTTCGGACTAAGCTCAAGTGGTTGCCACCTGGCTTCGCCGGAATTCTCACATTCTTTCGCTTCTATACAGTGTGTTGTTTCATCCTTCATATCCATCTTACCTTAAAAAACGTTTTGAATTCCTTAACGACACACGTACCCTACATTTGAGGTCTTCAGAGAACTTAAATTTAAATATGCCTGCCCACCGTACTAATTATTTAGATAGATCGTTCGTGGTCCAAGCTGTTCGACTATGGAATGACTTACCCTTAACTGCAAGGCAAGCTCAATCCATTCCAGCTTTTAAAACTGCTGTTAAACTACCTTTCTTTTGAGAGTTAATGATTAGTAACTCAAATTTGAACAATTATATCTGTATGTATTTTATTATATATTTGTATATATATATATATATATATATATATATATATATATATATATATATATATATATATATATATATATATATATATATATATATATATATGTGTGTGTGGGTGTGTATGTGTATATATGTATGTTTATATATGAATGTATGTATGTAAGTTTATATTATATATTTATCTTTATCTTTAATTGACTACATATCTATTTTTTGCGCAATACTTGTATTGGTGTATATTTCTTTTCATTTGTTACTTACCTACACCATATTTCTTTCTTCTAAATCCTGTCCATCCAAAGGTTGTCTGGAAGAAATCGCTTTGACCGATAAGGCCGCCCATTGTGCTACCATTTATGTTTAGACTGTTTGTCATATTATATTTCTTTTTTTATGGTGTGCAATAAAGTGTACTCTCTCTCTCTCTCTCACAGTATGCTCTACTGAACTTTGTAAACTATAAAAAAATATATATATCTTCACGCAATTCCCAATACAGGGGTAGACAGAGGTCAAGTCTAGACAATTAAGTCCCTTTGACCCACCTTCCACCGAAGATATTTTCGGGACAACGTGACAGGTGGTGAGCCCGTCGCCGCCATTTTTGTCCAAGCCAACGATGAAATTCGTACATAAGTTTTTTGAAAAACTCATTGGTACTGCCACCTGGGGATCGAACTCGGGTCGCTCGACTCGAAATTCCGACCACCCAACAACTCGGCTATCGTGACTTTTCCTTTGTAAACTACACCTATTATAATCTCTACTTGTCCTACGTGTGTATAATATATTCTGTGATATGTCACAAAATTTGGAAAAAATGTGTCAAATTACATAGAGTATATTATATTACTAATCAACTCATCTCATCTCTATAGAGAGTATTATATTCTTTGTTACTAATATATCAAATTCAAATCAAATTATATGTCATTTGAAATTGTTAAGAACAATATTTGGCTCTGCGTTTTAGTTTAACGAGTACAAATAAATACGCTGCATAGAATATGTAATAGTTTCATAGTATAGTCACTGTATTACGTCATTATTTAGAATATATATATAAAAAGAACTGTACTTATTCGTAGTATATAACTAATTATGCATTAGCCCCAAAGGGATAAGACATGGATGATACGGAAACAGAAAGTGCATCAACGTCAGCAGATGAGAATGTTGGTAACTTACTATGCGATAATCCGACCAGGGATACTCTCGCCGAGGGCTTATTAGGCCTTCTAAAACCAACTGTTGATCAACTTGATGAAAGAGTACGGGCTACTAGGTTTGTTAATTTTTTTTTTTATTGCAATATTTGTTTTTATTATTATTGATTCAGGAAACTGCTACAACATGCGGATATATTTTAGGTTAACTAGTGCATTAACAACTGTACTATAGGAGAAACTGCTGATTTGTTGAATCAAATAATTTAAAAATATAATCTTTATTACTAGATCCTCTGGCTTTGTGAAGACATATTGCATCTCTTTGCATTTTCTACAAGATCTACTACGGGAGTGCTCCGAGGAATTGTTTGGATTAATCCCAGCCGCTGAATTTCACCATCTTACCTTACGGCATAGTCAAAAATTTCAACAACACAACCTAGATGCTTAGCGTTCCACCACAGTGCGTTTTTCGCGGAATTTTCTGCCATGCAATTTATGGAATGAGCTGCTGTCAGCAGTTTTTCTGGACCAATACAACTTAGGGACCTTCAAGAAAAGAGCCTATACACTTTTCAAAGGCCGGCAACGCATCTGCTATTCCTCCGGTATTGCAGATGTTCATGGGCTGTAGTAATCACTTACCATCATGTGTGTCACCTGCTCGTTTGCCTCCCTTTTCTATAAAAAAAAGTAAATTACTTATTCTTTCTATTAAACCAAGGAACTGAACACAGACTAATCCTTTTTGAATCTTGCTTATAGACAAGAGCATTTTCTAACCTAAATAGGTTCTTACCTAATTAGCATTGGAAGAAAAAAGGACTAAGAAAAAACTAAGTTCAACTTAAAACTCCCTCCCAAACAAAAATCAAATGGTTGTTGTCAAAATAAAATATGGTGATTACAAATGAATGTATTTAATGAACCACAGGATGATTGACAACTTTCATTTAAATGATTTTTGTGATGTACTTATATATTTTTAATAACAACTGTAATAATTAATTCTGCAAAGTAATGCCTATGTCTATTAAATAACTTATATATTGTTCAATATTATAAGCATAAAATCTATCTATTCTGTTAAAAAAGTTATGTATGTATAATCTGTTTTAAGTACAGAGATATTGTTCCATATTTTATTTTTACTTTCCACCATTTTGGGTTCTAAGACTCACATCATAATATCAATATGAATAATCAATTTGGTTTGTTTAGATATTAGTTTATCTCGATTTGTAAATCAGTCATTTTAGATAAAAATTAGGTAAAAATACTTGTACCAATTCTTTATTACATATTGTGTTAATTTGATTTTAGAATATCCCAACTGGAGTTAAAGCAACAAATAGATTCATTGGATGAGGAATTGCAGAAAGTACGGGAAGCATTGAACAATCATCCAGATTTGGATCCTTATGTAAAGAAACTGATTGCATGCAAACACAAAGTTACTGTTGTACTTAATGTGTTACAAGCATCTCAAGTGAGTAATTAATTAAGTTAAATAATAAAGTATAATAGATTTAGTTAAATAATCTTACAGAGGAAATTTTTTATGAAATAACAAATATATATATATATATATATATATATATATATATATATATATATATATATATATATATATATATATATATATATATATATATATATATATATATATATATATATATATATTATCTTTTACATCGACAGTACCACGGAAAACTAATAATTGCATGGCAACATTCTGTTGCACTAAGATGTTTTAGTAGTTTAGTTTTTTCTTTGGACATTAAACAGCCCTATAGAAGTCTTATTTTAATATACTATGAATGTAGTTTAAATATATGTTTATATATATATATATATATATGCACAGAGTGATCAAAATATTACTACTAAATACAAAAATTTTTCCAACCTTTGCTTGATAACATTCAAAGATACTTTCTTTTATGATGCAGTTATATTATTTAAATCCTAAATAATTATATTATTACACATTAATAGTATCTCATTCTATAATGGCTCAACAGACTTAAGTGAAATTATTAATCAAGATACTTTATACCAGAATCAACAAATAGTAATATATATATTGTAAGTCAAGACAGACAATTAATTATAAAAGAAATTTAATTAAAAATATACATATTACAGAGAGAGTCACAAGCTTACAAGGAGGCATTTGTCCAGAAAAGTATTTTTGACATTTCTATTCCCCGCTAATTAATTTTCAATTTATATATAATTGTTGTATATTGGGCTGAAAGATTCTTTAATATAATTAACTTGTGATATTTTATTATAGGATAGATTAATTGAAATTAGGCGAATGATTAATAAAGACAAACCAATACAATCAGCACTGCCGTCAGAACAATTAAAACCGGAACAAAGCACAAGCAGTGTCATTTCTGATCAAGGTAGCATCAATTAAAACAATGAATACCCCATACCAAAATCATCTCAACAAGGCTGAATTTGACTTTGTTTATGAACCAGCTGAAGATAGTTTTTTACTAATTGATGCCTTAGAAAAGGATTTACAATACTTAAAGAGCAAAAACCCTGCATTCTGCTTAGAAGTTGGATCAGGAAGTGGTGTAGTTATAACAGCATTAGGAATGGAATTTCCAGCAGCTTTATGTTTTAGCACCGATATTAACTTTAAAGCCTGTGATATGACTAAAAGTACGGCTAAACATAATAAAGTTCTTATTGAACCTATATGTATGGATCTAGCAAGCTTTTTTGTTGAAAACAAATTTGATGTTATTTTGTTCAATCCACCATATGTTGTGACAAATTCGGAAGAATGTGGAGGTTGCGATATAACTGCAAGTTGGGCAGGTGGGGTGAAAGGCCGGGAAATAACAGACAGGCTTCTAAATATGATACCAAAGGTCTTAGCTGTTGATGGTGCATTTTACCTGTTATTGATTGAAGAAAACATTCCAAGTGAAGTTATTAATATTATGTCTCTAAATGGTTACACATCAGAGATTATTATTAGAAGAAAAGTAAGAAATGAGAATCAATTGGTTATAAAGTTTTATAAGAAAGATACTATATATTAAAAAAATAATATATTAAGTATTTTCACAGAGTATAATTGATTTTGTATAACTAATCACATGTGTTATAAATATTGTTAGATAAATTAAGATAAGATAAAAAACAAATAACATAACCTAAATTACTCTTGTTTTCATTTTATAGTCACCATAGTTTGATTAATTTGTGGCACAATGGAATACATTACCAATTCCCATTGTGCTACTAACAAATTTAAAGCCCCTCAATATGTATAGTTACAACAGTGAGTGGATGGGTGCTTGGAATTTCGAGTCAAGAGACCCAAGGTCGAGCCCCTGGGGCAGGCTTTTTCTAATGGGTTTTTTAAAAACTTATACGAATTATATCGTTGGCTTGGACATAAAGACGGCGACGGGCTCACCACATGTCACGTTGTCCCGAATAAAATATCTTCGGTGGAAGGTAGGTCAAAGGGATTTAATTGTCTAGACTTGACCTCTGTAATATGTGTCATGAAACAATAGTATATTTAAAAACTTGTGTGATAATGTGGCAAATATTCTCACAGGGCTTGCTGCCGGACTTAATCACATCAATGATCTAGGTGTGCATCGACATACCGTTTATTTCTTTACTACCAAAGGTTTCAGGAATTACATCATACAAACGTTAGCAGTTTCTGCTAACCTATTTGAGAGTATAAACCAAAGACTACTTATGTAATCACTACATTATAACATAGACAGGCATGAACCTTCTATAATCTTGTCTGTTCACCTAACAAATTTAGAGAATTTTGGCTAGACAAATTTACTACTGATAACCTGTAGAAATAATATTCTTATACAACTTTGTTTATTTTTGTTAATTATGTTGCAAGTGAATGAATGAAATATGCTTTATTGTACACCAAAACATTATATTGTACACCAGAACAAAAATTAATTAAGGTACAATTGGCGGCCTTATCGCTTTAAAGCGATTTCTTCCAGGCAATCACGTTGCAGAGGATATAATGATCTGTGAGAAGAAGGTGAGGTGTACGAAAAATTTATAATATATATATATATATATATATATATATATATATATATATATATATATACATATATATATATACATATATATATATATATATACATAGAGCACACGCACACAACAGAGGAAGGAACGAAGAGTTCCATTCCTTGGAGCACCACATCGGCGACGGAATTAGCAACGGCGGTGGCCTGCATATCGCGACCGCGATGGGCACATGATGGGCTTTACTCTGAATCAGGCAGTGGTCCGAACCCAAAGGGGCATCAACGGAGACCACATAGCCGTATATATATATATATATATATATATATATATATATATATATATATATATATATATATATATATATATATATATATATATATATATATATATATATATATATATATATATATATATATATATATATATATATATATATGGATAGAAGTGGACATAGAGGAGTGATTTAAAATGATCTAGAGATTGCGCCCGCCGAATCTAAATCGGTAAGGAATTCCAGAGCCTAACCGCTTCAACAGAGAAGGATTTAAAATGGAAGGAAGTATTGTGGGAAGGAATTTTTAAGGTTAGGTTGTGACCCGAACGAAGAGAGTGTTCGTGGGTATCACGGAGGAACTCAAACCGCTCTTTGAGATAAGGAGGGATTGAATAGAACACAGTATAAAAGAGACAGAATGTTTTTAACAGTATCATTGTACGGTACGCATGTGCCATCTAGTATTATACTAGGTAACATAGACATCAATATGTGTAACCAATTTTTGACTACCTATTATTATTGCCTTAGTTTTTGATGGATTCACTTTCAAACCATGTGACTTACTATAAAGCTATATATAAAAATATAATAGTAATATTTGCTTTATATATATAAAAATACTATAAAGCTATATATAAAATAGTCCAGTCCTCTTAGTTTATTAGGGATATGTGACAAGTTATGTCTGTTATTCATGGAAAAAATATTAGTTACATACCTTACATATGAAATTATTTTGTTTTTTTTTATATAGAAAAGAGAGCAAAGATGCAGGTGGCTCACGTGATGGTACATGATTACCGCCGCCCATAAACACCCGCAATACCAGAGGCTTCGCAGATGCGTTGCCTTCCTTGGAGTGCCCCGTCCCCCAGAATTGGGGGAGAGGGGCACTCCTAGGGAGGGAAGTAAACTTTTACTTCACGCCGGTATTCTGTGAGGTCATGGTACTTCCCCGGTCAAGCCGACCCATTCAAGCAACAACAAAAGCTGATGCGTGGCTCTACCACTGTTAAAACATTAATGTAAACAAAGTAATGTTTAGTTTAATTTGAAACCCATTTTAAATTTGATAGTTTTTGAAATTTTTAGGTATTTTATCAAATATGAAAACATGTTAACAGTATAAATTACTTTATTTCTGTATAATGAATATTTATATTCACTGTTTAATATTCTTTCTCACAGCTTCTCCAAACCGTATTGCTCCTTCTTCATTTTCTGTGTAACCAGGCAGGCTCTTGCATTCTTTGACCCACCTTTGGATGTTTGAGAATTCAGAAATATCCCATCCTATTGCCTTTAAAGAAAAAGTAATTATGACTTAAATACATATCCAATATGAGAATTGTCAGATATTTATTTGGACAATAAAAATAACTACTGACCCACTCACTGTTTGACTACATTTGATATTTGAGACTTAACATTTTGAAATACTTGACTAATTAAATTAACTAAAACACAAAAATTTGTAAGACTGACAATAGACAATAGTATTTATATAATCTAATGTCACACATTTAATGTGAGTCAATGTGAGTGCCTTTCACTTGTGCTATATGCCTTCCATACAGTGAGATAACTGGAAGCCCGCATACACATCAACTTTCTCTCCCTCTTCTCTTTACATTACTCACACTACTCCATTGATTAATACACATTTCAGGTAATGCCAGACTCTATTAACTAATGATAACCAGATTTTACTATAAAGGAGTAGCCAAAATAAGAATCAAAAATACTGACCAATATAGATGATACAGAGGCATAAATAGAAGTATCTGCAATTGTCCAGCTATCTCCTGCTACCCATCTTGAATTCTCCAAACTCTTTTCAAGAAATCCTAAAGTAGTATTCAGGTCATCTCTTAATGTCTTTGATATTTCTGTTACACCTTGATAAAGTATCGGAAACTGAAAAATAAAAATGTTATAAAAACTGCATAGCTGAATTTGTATTTATTGTTGTTTATGGGATTTATTATTATACCATGCCTGTGACATTTCAGTTAAAAGTACATTAAAACAATAACATTTCTAAATCAATGTAAGTATTAAGTTTATTTCTATTAAACATAGGCATAGGTTAACAATCCACTAGAATGGACTTTAACCTACAACCTCCACCAAACCTTGGGATTGTTCTTTTCATATTGCTCACAAATTTGATTGAAAAAATTGTCTTAAAACTAATTTGTTAGTTTATAAAATAAATTAATTTAATACAATTTTTATTAGACAATGTAAACCTCTTATTTTCAACTGTAAACTGAATTTTAAAAAATCAGAAGAAATTAAATATTCTTTCAATTACTTGCAAGTGGTAAAAGTAAGACATCACCATCAAAAAGTATTCAAACACTTCAACTTAATTTTTTGTATCTTAGGCCTTTTGTTCATCATTATAGAGAGCCTAGTTATTGAATGTTAAGTTATAAAAATTTTTGATTTAACATTACAGCATTAAATAATTATTAATAAAATTCAATTTGTATTAATAGGAAAAAAGCAAATATAAATAATTAGTAAAAATATAGGAATGTTAGTAATATCTCCCAAACTTACACCATAAGATATTTTGCACAAAACATACGCATATCGCCCTTATCTTGACATACAAGGATGAGCTATCAAAGAACAATCTCTGGTTGACCAGAGCACGATGTTTTAAATCTTTTGGATAAATAGAATCATCTTTTCCATATTTGTCAGTCAAATAACATGCAATAGCACGACTTTCCCATAAAATAAAGCCATCATCATCTAGTGTAGGAACACAGTGTTGAGGATTTAACTTTACGAAGCTTTCTTGAAACTGATCCTTCTTAAACAAATCAACAATTTCTATTTCAAAAGGTAGCCCAATGGCTTTAGCAGCCATGTACGCGCCTCTTGAAGGAGCACTTAATGGAAAGTGATACAACTTTAAAGGAGCCATTACAAATTTGGAATATCTTGAGGAAATCTATCACTGGGTCCCGAAAGGTGCACACGAACACGAATGAATCATGTATATACAAGAATTACTTAACGATGTAATCACTTTCGAAAACAATTAAAATCTGAGTCCTAGATCTAATGACAACGTAGGTCACAGATACAATCGGTGATTATAAATATAAATTACTTTTTTTGAGTTTATGGCCACGTATCCTCTTTGGATATAATCAAAGAGGATAATAATATCATAGATAATACACATATAACTGAAATATAAATAATATACTGGGAATAATATACTAATAGACACTGAGAAGATGAAATGTTCAACTTAAGTCACGTAGTGACTAATATACTCTTTGGTCACTAGAGTAAATTATATAGACGGCAAAGGGAATTTAATCATTATATTTAAAGACAGAGCACTCCATGCAAGTCCCTTGTTATTTGGTTTTTTCAAGTAACGCATTATTGGATATAAAAGCTCAATAATGGAAGTGAATTAATAAAGTTACGCCATCGCTATAAGGTAATTTAAAGATATTGGTTGAACAGCTCAGAACATTTATATATAATTTCTATAGTTATGTGATTTCTTCCTTGAGAAAAAGAAAAAAAGGAGATAGGTAATATTCTTTTGAGATAAAGTGGCAGCTAATACAAAATCAGTGGCATCTGTTTCAACCGTTAATATTACGTAATCTTTGATGGCATTAAGGGCAGACGAAGTAAATCTCAATTTTCAAAGTTTTTCAAAAAGCATTTAAGCTTTTCCAACTTGAATACTATTTAGAAAAGAATATTGTTTAACCATAATAGAAACATTCGAGGAAAAGTCGTTTAAATAGTAAATGAAAGCACTACTAAAGCAGAAAATATTACATTGAGAAGCAAAGTTAGAGAGAGTAGTACATATAGACGTTCGCCTTTGGGATCAGATTTGAATACTCCTTTTAAATATAAAAGTATATAAATAAAGAAAGATTTCATTTCTACGATAATTAATTTTTATCCTTATTTATTAACAATAAATAAGGAGAAAAGACGGGAACCTATTTCATGACAGTGTAGTAACATTTCGTGTCGATTTTGCTGATCTCAACCACATATAATGTAAAGTATCACTCTTTTAATAATTTTCTATACAAATTTTTTAATAATTAAGTGTAGGTACTAATTTTGGTCACTAGAAGAGGACAGAAGAAGTGCTGAATTGGCAATGGGCCAGCAAGATACCAAATAGAACTGGCAACAGCTGGGAGAGGTTCTCGAGTGGCAGCCTCGTGCCAGCCAGCAACATAGTGTAGGCTGTTTTTAATTTCACATTGATTTATCAAAAATAAAACTAAATAACTAAAAAATTAACCGTTGCAAAAGGAAGTCCTTTTTAGTCTAAGTTCTATACTAATATAAATAGTTACATAATTTTAAGACCAAAAAAAGTCCAAACTGTAAAATTGCATTTTTGTTATAAGTACCACTTTCGGTCGGAAAGCATGACAATAATAGAAAATCATTTCACATGAGTGAATATATCCTACAGGAACCTTTAGAGGCCCATTTATAATAAGTCGGCCTATAAGCATGTATCTTTACGTAATTCACCATAGTGGTGTCAACAGAAGTCTAGACTAGGATTTCATTAATCCTTTCAACCTATATTTCACTGAAGCTTATTTGGGATGAAGTGACAGTTGAGCCTATTGTCGTCTTAGTATCCAAGCTAACAGTACGATATAATAACATATTTACTTTGGTAAATATTTGTATACTTATAAACAACCCATGAGTCGAGTAAAAACATTTATATGCCAATTCATTGCCCCTAGTGAGACTCCAATCACCACCCGCATTTTCAAAAGCATGGTTACTATCTTTTCGGCTACCAGGTCATCTCTATAAGCAAGTAGTAGTCTGATTTTTATAATATGTATGTTTATTTTAGTACTTGTAATACAAATTAAGTAAATAGGAACTCAAAACACATATTCTACATATAGGATACTTTATTATTTGGTTCAATATTATACTGCGGTCTTCATTTTTTCAGATTTTTTTTAACAGCTTCGGCAAATATTTTAGCTCCTTTTTCATTTTCTTCATATCCAGGTAAACCAACACAGTTTTTAAGCCACCGCTGAATATTTGCAAAAGATGATATATCCCAGCCCAAAGCCTGAAACAATATATAAATATTTTAATACTTTAAACATCTTATCATTTATTTATTATAATAATTTCGTTTACATTTTCTGTAACTGTTATTTACCCACAACAAATTGCATAAATATTTTTCTATTTTCTATTATGTTCAAAATGATGTACAGAATTATATAAGAAAACATCCAATTATGTTCAAAAATAAGTATCAAGTATGTACCACATTAGGTGTTGAAATATAGAGACAGACAATAAGAATTGAAACCTCATATCTTTGAATCTTTGTAAATAAATTTTTCAGATAAAAATCAGATACTTTATTTGTAAATTCACAGTTTCCAAACTGAAAGTGTTTCGAATTTTAATAAGTATTTTACTCGGACAAATAATTTTACAGACGTATGTATTTGAAAATATTTTAAAAGTATTTATTTCGGTGTCCCAGCATAATAAATAAAATATTACAACCATTATAATTATAATTAGAAAAGTTGATTTCTCTCTCTCTCTTTTTATTTATCTATCGGCACTCCGAACATCAATACCCCTGAAAAAGCACATATAATACTTGCAACAGCCATCGGTTATACGACCCTGAAGTTCCTACTTATACAAAAATCGCTTAAATAAGATTAAAGAAGTGTTAGTGTTTTTGTAGTCAAAATCTTTTTTTTGTGCATAAATATGCACAAATAAAAGACTTAAAAATGTTTTCATGATGAATGCGTTTAAAGTAGACTGTTGCGAAACATATTCTGAAGTATGTCAGGAAGAAATTAATTGACATTTCTTCTAAGGATTCTATTTTTTAATAGTTAGATAAAAAAGTTATCCATATGATAAGCGAATTATTTTAACTTAACAACATAATGATTATATACTCAACTCCGACTTACGACGGCCTCCGTGGACGAGTGGCGTAAACACTGGTTTTCAAGGAGTCGCTATCTCGAGGTCCAGGGTTCGATTTCCGGTCGGGTCAATGTAGAAAAACCACTTTTTCTCGGGTTTAGGTGTTTGTGGTGCCTTCATTGTTTCGGATTCCTATAACACAAGTGCTTAAGCATCTTACATTGGGATTGAAGCAAAGTATATTGTGATGTTCTCCCTTTCTATATATATATATATATATATATATATATATATATATATATATATATATATATATATATATATATATATATATTTTATATACTCTGTAACTTTAGATATACCTATGTAACCAATAAAAAGCTATAATAATGTTAATGCATTACGCTAGACTTTATAATTCCCTATTAGGCTATGTCCGAGTTTGTTTATAGCAAAGATTGTCGTAAGTTTTGGAGTTTTATTTTGTAACTTCGAACGCTGTCAGTATGAATAAATTTTATTTATAAAAAAGACAAAGGCACGCCTTTCTTCTGCTTCGGTTTACAGAACTTGTTATTATCTGTTAATAATGGTGCACAGGTGTCACAACACTAGTGTAAATACGTAGTGCTTATGTACTCTTTAGTGTAAATGACATAAAATAATATCTAACCTTATTAACTATACTGATACATATTTCGGCTATATTTTGAATTCTTTTTAATATGTCTTTTCATATTCATTCATATTGTGATATCAATATTAAACATATATTTATGTATTCAGCTTACCAACATCCCTGAAAGAGATGCATAGATGGTTGTATCAGCAATAGTTACGTTATCACCAGCCAGCCATTTATTACCGTCTAAGAATTTATCCAGAAGTGCAAGTGATGCATTAAATTCTTCCTTTAACTTTTCTTTTATTTCAGTCTCACCATTATATATAATAGGATACTGAAAAATTATATGTGTAACAATTCAAGGATCTCAATTTATATAAAACTATTTGGATACAATTATACACAAAGTGATTATTTTGACTACATACATAAATAGCTTTCATTTTCACGACTAAATTAGAGCTATCAAAATACAAGCGCTGATTCACAAGTGCACGCTTCTTTACATCTTTTGGATAAATCGAGTCGTCTTTGCCGTACTTTTCGGCTAAGTAACACGCTATAGCCCGACTTTCCCAAAGAATAAAACCGTCGTCATCAAGCGTAGGTATACAATGATGAGGATTAATCTTCAAATAACTTTCACTATATTGTTCCTTCCTGGTTAGGTCAACAATTTCCAACTGAACAGGAACTCCAACTAAACGTGCCGCTAACAATGCAATTCTAGCTGCACCACTAGCAGGGTAATAATAAAGCTTAATCGAACTCATGATCAATTAAAATTTACGTGATTTATAACTTTTATACTCAACAATATTAGAGTTTTATTTGATTATAAGAATATGTTTTAATTAGCTAAATCGCGTTTTTCGGATTATAATACTAGGTGCGTCTCGTTTTAGAAACAATGTACACAATGAGTGTGAGCGAGATAAATTAATCGACGAAATAACAGTTAACACGAAAATTTTTTTATAACTTTAAAAAAACAAAATTATGTTAACATGTACAATACTTATTAACCAAAATTATAATCGTAGAGCCCTACTCCTGGTGGCATGTAAGCAATAACGCTGGCTGTATTTCGACGTTGAATTGCTAGACCGTTGAGAATGAAAATAAACAGCACTCTTGTCACCAGCGACTACGTCAGTCGCAGACACAATTCCTGTAGAAACTGCATCGCGCGGGGACCCCACGGACCAATTGTCTCTACGGCAAATGGAACAAATATTTAGTCTCCTTTCAAAGAATCATATTTATGCCCCGGTCCTTATGGAAGTACCCTTGATATGAGAGGCCGCTAATGTATCGACGCAAGTAGCGGCCCACACTAGAGCTTTGCCTCTCTACCGAGGGACTAATGTCAAACAGACGGGTCTATAGCCATTCTCCCTAAATAGTCCACAAGGCTCTAAAACCGAGAAATATTTATGGCAACTAGAGCCCTTCGCATGATTTCATTCAAGGAGTCGTGACGAGACAGTCTACTGAAATTTTTTGGCATGAAAGTCCATTGAGGCCTAATTCGTCGATGTCGCTGACACAAGGACATCGATTTGGTTGATAAACGAACTAGTTAAGAAGTGATTTCGAGGATAATTATCTTCTTGTAAGATTACAATCTCTATTTTATATGTTATAATACTATGTGCGTCTTGTTTTAGCTACAGTATATACAATGGGTGTGGGCGAGATAAATTAACGAACGAAATAACAGTTAACACAAACTAATTAATCTTCATATAAGATTACAATTTTTATTTTATTTTTTTATACAAAAGGGAGGCAAACGAGCAGATGGCTCATATGATGGTTAGTGATTGCCGGCCTTTGAAAAAGGCATTGGCTCTTTTCTTGAAGGTCCCTAAGTCGTATCGGTCCGGAAAAACCGCTGACGGCAGCACATTCCATAACGTGCAAGTGCTTGGTAGAAAAGCATCAAGCTGATGTTGATGGAATTTTGGGCTATGCCGTAAGGTACGATGATGAAATTCAGCGGCTGGGATCTATCCGAACAATTCCTCGGAGCACACCCCGTAGTAGAACTTGTAAAAGATGAAAAGAGACGGAACATCTTTTTGCAAAGCCAGGGGAGCCGATCAGATAGAATATGGTCGTCGACGATTCGAGCCGCTCTTATATGGATTCGGTCCTGACACGGAGCTGACACTGGGGTGCCCCCGCCCAGAGATGACAACAGTACTCCATATGCGGCCGCTTGCGCCTTATAAAGTTGCAAGTGCCAATTTGGCCTTCTTTTATCGGTAATCATGCAAACTTGTGTCTTTTGAGGGTTGAACTGGACTAAATTTAGTCGGCCCCAGTCCGAGATTTTGTCTAACAAAATCTCGACATCAGACAAAGTTTGTTCCGGTACTCATCGATGTGTTCCCGAGAAATATTGGCACAGCCGGTGTATAAGGGATCACTAATGCTGTAGTCTGCATAGCAATGAATGTAAATTGTTTCATAGCGTGTAATTTGTAACAAATCATTGATATGCAGAAGAAACGGGGTGGGTAATAGCACACAGCCTTGTGGGACAACAGCGTTAACAGACTTGGAGTCAACTACGACCTTGATGCTCCGGTCTGTGAGAAAACTAGTGACCCAATTGCAAAATTTCTTGAGAAGCCCAAATGACGGAAGCTTCGCGAGAAGCGCTTTGTGCCATACCTGATCGAAGGCTTTCGCTATGTTCAAAATAACTGCGGAGGCAGTAGAGAGCAAGGGGGAGTCCCTTGCTCTCTACTGCCTGCGCCCTTTGGAGAGTGAGGTACACAAGAAGATCACCAGCTGAGTGACCCCGATGGAAGCCGTACTGGCGGTCACTAATCAACTGGTGCTCCTCTAAATACCTCAAGAGCTGGCAGTTTATGATGGATTCCATTATTTTGGAGAATAAGGAGGTGATGGCGATCGGTCCGTAGTTGCCCGGATCTGAGCGGTCGCCTTTCTTGGGGATCGGGTGCACCAAAGCTGTCTTCCATGCCTTCGGGACGACGCCTAGAGAGTAGGAATTCCGGAAAAGACGCTTTAGAACCGGTGCCAACTCTGGAGCACACATTCTCAACACAATAGACTTTCGGATGTCCAGGGAGAGGAGTGCTTTGTGCGCTGAGATCTGAAAAAACTGGATGTCCGGCATAGAGTACTCACTGCGCGGGATGGTCGGCGGAGTTCCCCGTATCTTCGAGAATCGAGTTGGATGCAAAAAGAGAACCTAAAAGACCGGCTTTCTCCTTTGCGTCATGGGTCAGCGAGTTGTCCTCCCTGTGCAGAGATGGTAGTGATGGCTGACTGAAATTACCTTGGACAGCCTTGGCGAGGGACCAAAACGCACGAGTTCCCTAGAACTAGTTTCTAGAGAAATAGTTTCTCGCCAATTCTGCCAATGTGCTCGGACTTTACCGCAGCAATTACTCTTTTGAAGGACCTGGCGGCAGAGTTATACTACTTTTTAAAAACGCTTGTTTTTGAATCGAGTCGCCGATGCATTAACCCAGGCCTGGTAGCATTGCAGCTTTAGGCGATATGCCATTCTGCAGGTGCTACCAAACCAAGGCTTAGATCTACCACGGATGGGCACCACTGTGGTAGGAACGAAGAGTTCCATTCCTTGAAGCACCTCATTGGCGACGGAATTTGCAACAGCGTCGGTACTATCCAGCGAGAAGCAAACCTGCCCCCTTGGGTAGAATGAAAAGAAAGACCGCATCCCTTCCCAATCCGCCGACCTATAGTGCCACACACGGCGGTTGCCTTCAAATCGCGTCCGCAATGGGCACATGATAGGCACTTTACTCCGAATTAGGCAATGGTCCGATGAACTCAAAGGGGCATCGATGGATACCACATAGCAGTCCGGATGAGAGGTTAGCAGAAGATCCAGCAGGGCTGGTGTATGATCTTCCGCATCTGGAATCCGCGTCGGTGAAGTAACCAGTTGTTTCAGATCATATACTAAGACAAAGTCAAAAACAGATCTCCCCGCATGACCTGTGGTTCGAAATCGTAGCTATTTGGCGTGGTGGGCGTTGAAGTCGCCGAGTACCACGATCTATGCGGTTGGGATCTGCTGTAGCACGGAATCTGCAGCTATTTGGATGTGGTCGATGAGTCGGTCAGTTTCGGCATTACCGCTGTGGGACTTATAGAGGCACCCATAGACGCGCGGGTAGTCGTCGCTGTCTATGTGTAGCCAAAGGGTGGACAGGTATCCGCCGGAGGATATCTGCGTCCGGTAAGAAAAAGCAAGGCCGGCTTTGCCATCTCCAGATGGTAGTGGACGGCACTAAGATGGGAATGGAGTCCCCTGATATTGCAGATACCCATGGCAAGCGTGGTAAGGGGTGCCGAAGATTTTTTGCTTCGTTTGCCTCGAACAGTGTGGGAACAGAGCGGAACTTTGACTCCCTCCCCCAGAATACGAGGGGTAGCCTGAGCATCCACACTCAGGCAGCGATTGGTTGCCCGAGCACGGGTGCCCAGAGGGGGATTCTCCAGCACCGGTAATGCTGGTAATCCCCTGGGGTAGATTTTTATCTTCCGTTTCCATGTTTTGGGGGAGGTTGTGTGGGGACCTCCGATTATCTGCAATGTCAAATGAATATTAGGTGTGTCTCGTTTTAGCTTATGACAATATTATACAAATAAAGAAGACAAGAATAAACATTTCATTATTATTGGCCGTTCTGTTATTTCAAGCTATTTTAGTGACTGGCTGTTATCGAATACTGAAAATATTGATTGTTGATAGTAATTGAATAATTTGAGTATGGTAAATAATATACATTTTTGAATAGATATAATGATATCTCAAGAACAACTGTTATCTGTTAACTCTTATCTTCGAATACCTGTATACTATATATGTTATGATAAATACTAGTATTTTTAAGTATGGCGTTTCATTGTAATAAATGTCAAATATCTTGGATAAAAAAAAATTCTGAAAAGAGAGGCCATTAATCTAAGAAAGAAGAATATCGTAAAAACATAATACTCCGAGAATATAAATGTTTGTTTACACTAGATACCAAGCCATAAACTCCAAAAAAAAATTATTTTGGTTTACATTTGTTATTGATTTACACAGAGCAACAAAACTCCTGCATTAGATCAGTGAGAAAAAATTTAGCAAGGGGAATATAACCGCTATCTAATTGCTAATATTGCTAATATTTACTGACTTCGACTAAATTTAGTGACTAAATTGTACGAGTTATAACGCTAAAAAAATAAAGGAATAGTGAGAAAATATTAAAAAAAGAAATATCTCAATACTGAAATAAAGGGAAAACGTACCAATGTGAAATTATGTATAAAGAAGAAATAATATTGTTTTAAACAAAAAATTATATTTTTTCATAAATTAAAAAGGAACAGGTTTTTACATATTTTTATTTTCTTTGATCATTATTAAGTATGAATATACAGAAGTGTAGAGTTTGCTTAGATGAAGGTATATTTGAAAACATTTTTGGAATAAAAGGATCTTTGATGCTGTCCACAAAGATTATGTCTCTAGCTAATGTAGAGGTAAGTTTCAGGATATCCGAGTACACTTGACCCTCCCGTCTTTGAGCAATTTGCTCACATGGTATATATATCTCATATATAAGTATAGCCGTGATAAATCCTACAAACATGAAGCCAGACACTAAACTTTCATGTATCATTCAGAAAATATGCTTTCAAAAGCCCTGTCTTTATTTGTAAATGTAAATTTCTGTAAACATAAAATTCTACTCAATTCATATTTAC
Source organism: Sericinus montela (assembly GCA_029286605.1). Lineage (NCBI taxonomy): Eukaryota > Metazoa > Arthropoda > Insecta > Lepidoptera > Papilionidae > Sericinus > Sericinus montela. Next base: position 497,430 of record JAGSMR010000078.1, on the reverse strand, counting down.
TTTTATAAATTTTGAAGCTATAAATATGAGCTTAAAATTTTTTAACATATTGCATTAAGTCAAGAGGAGAAACATCTCATTGTACTGACATCTCTCCCTGAGGTTACTTCAAGGGGCTGATAGGATTTCTCAAGGAGTTGTGTTGGCTTGAGTAAGCTTAGACAATCCTGTCCATACGCAAAATACGTGCTCGGACATGGAGTTGCGGAAATCATCCCTTCTAATCTAATCAGTGTGATCTAAGCCTGGATAGCCAAGTGGTTGGGTAGTGGGAATTTAAATTAAACATATAGTTTTTTTAAAGTCATGTACAAATCATATTGATGGCTAGAAAATTAATGGAAGGTGGGTCGACAGAACTTAATTGTGTGGCGTTTTTTAAAAATTTCTTCATGCAATTCCCTATACAGAGGTAGACAGAGGTCTAGTCTAGACAATTAAGGCCCCTCAACCCACCTTCCACCGAAGATATTTTCGGGCCAACGTGACAGGTGGTGAGCCCGTCGCCGTCTTTGGGTCCAAGCCAACAATATAATTCGTACATAAGTTTTTGAAAAACCCATTGGTACGAGCCTATCAACTGGGGATCAAACTCGGATCTCTTGACTCGAAATTCCAACCACCCTACCACTCGGCTATCGTGATCTATCATTCCTTGGTTTTTTTAGACTATAATTTGACACAGATATCACTTGATTTTGATGATAAACAATGAAACGAAATGGAAATGTATAAAATGTTAAACCCGTAAACTTGAAACAGTATTTCAGATAATTAACAAAATTCATCTTTTAATACGTTGCCCTTGTATAGTTTCTGATTAACATTTTTTGATTAATTGTAAGTTTAATATCTTATAGATTTATCCTAATGATGGATTACCATCATCAATATGTCCATCATGTATTGAAAAACTTGAGAATTGTGTGGAATTTGTACGACAATGTGAGAAATCAGATTCCCTTCTCCGTTTAGAAACCAATGGCCTCGATGTTCCTAATGAATGTGGTATAAAAAATGAGGAGAGATATGTTGAAAAAGATCAAAATATTTACAATAAACTTAGTCCTGATCATTTGAGTAAATATTCACCAAGTTGTGATTTGGTTCACGATTTATCTATAGATACTACCTTGAACATACAAACAAAATGCATAGACAATAGTATTGGAGACACAAATGAAAAACGTTTTCTGAATAGCAAATCCCAGAAACAACAATGTTCTTTGTGTGGAAAAGTTATGTCTTCCAGGTGGGTAACAAAATTTAGTTTTAATATTGTTTTACATTACATATTCCAATGTTGGTAGATAATTTTATATTGAGTTACAGATTTCGACTAAAGACTCATATACGCACTCATACAGGAGAGCGGCCATTTGCTTGTCCACATTGCAATAAAAAATTTTCATTGGCACAAAATCTCAAAGTTCACTTAAGAATACATACTGTAAGTACTTTATTATCTATCTAAATGCAATGAGCCATTCTAACCAGTTTACATTGGTTTGCCAACAAAAACATTCAAATTATTAATTGTTTTTTAGAGAATATTCTGGACAGTTATAGAAAAGAAATTCGAGAGAATAGATAAGTAATAATTAACAATCTGTAACATCTTAATGCTGCTCAATGAACTTTTATTTCGTGATTGATTTGTGCAGCCAGTTTGGACACCATTCAATTTTACATGCGCCAGTTAGCATAATTTGCATATGAAATCTATAATAACGAAGTTCAGAAGTCTAAAGTCACGATAGCCGTGTTGTAGGGTGGTCGGAATTTCGAGTCGAAAAACTTATGTACGAATTTCATCGTTGGCTTGGACATAAAGGCGGCGACGGGCTCACCACCTGTCACGTTGTCCCGAAAATATCTTCGGTGGAAGGTGGGTCAAAGGGACTTAATTGTCTAGTCTTGACCTCTGTCTACCCCTGTATTGGGAATTGCGTGAAGATATTTATTTATTTATTATAAATCTATAATAACGCGAGTGTCGGCCTACGTCAAGACCTTTCAATTTTAACTTTCGTGCTATATATTTTCTTCACTCATTTGCTCAACGTGCCCAAACCATCGAAGCACGCCCTTATCAATTTTCGTCATAAGGTCATCTTTCAAACCAGCCATGTTGCGAATCTCTACTTTTCGTTTTTGGTCGGCTAAGGTAACGCCGCACATTTTACGAATAGATCGCGTCTCCACTGCACTCAACTTGCTTTTAGCTTCTTCTGGCAGATCCAGATTTCGCTGCCTCATAACAAATTCGGTGCCGGCACTGCTTTATGCATAATTGTATGGCATAATTTGATATGCTTGCTTAATTTCATCCAATGTTGCTTTATCGTTGTAAGAAAATATCACATAATTATCAAGAAAATATCATCAGCTTTTGTTGTTGCATGCATGTTGTGGACAAATTTCCGCTCTGTTCTCACACTGTCCGAGGCAAACGTAGCAAAAAACCTTCGGCACCCCTTGCCACGCTTGCCATGGATCTCTGCAATATCAGGGGTCTGCACTCCAATCTAGATGCTGTCCACTACCATCTGAAAACGGCCTTGCTTTTTCTTACCTAGATGCAGATATCCTCTCCGGCGGATACCTCTTATCTTTCCTACCCGATCGACCACATCCAAATGTCTACAGATTTCGTGCTACAGCAGATCCCATCCGTAGAGATCGTTGTACTCGGTGACTTCAACGCCCACCACACCCAATGGCTACGACCTCGAACCACTGATCATGCGGGGAGATCTGTTTTTGACTTTGCCTTAGCATATGATCTGACACAACTGGTTCCATCGCCTACGCGGGTTCCGGATGTCGAAGACCACCTCTCATCCGGACGGCTATGTGGTCTCCGTCGATGCCCCTTTGGGTTCATCGGACCACTGCCTGATTCGGAGTAGAGAGCCTATCATGTGCTCATTGCGGTCGCGATACGGTTGGAACCGGTTCTATCGCGTCTTTTTCGGTACTCCTACTCTCTAGGCGTCGTCCCGATGACATGGAAGACAGCTTCGGTGCACCCGATCCCTAAGAAAGGCGACCGCTCAGATCCGGGCAACTACAGATCGATCGCCATCACCTCCTTATTCTCTAAAATAAGGGAGTCCATTAAAAACTGCCAGCTCTTGAGGTACTCAGGAGCACTAGTTGATTAGTGACGGAAAGTACGGCTTCTGTCGGGGTCGCTCAGCTGGTGATCTTCTTGTGTACCTCACTCATCGATGGGCGGAGGCAGTAGAGAGCAAGGGAGAGGCCCTGGCAGTTAGTTTGGACATAGCGCTTATCTCGAAGCTTCCATCATATGGGCTTCCCGAGAAATTTTGCAATTGGGTCACTAGTTTTCTCACCAGAGCATCAAGGTTGTAGTTGACGGTGCATGCTCGGACTCCAAGTCTGTGAACGCTGGTGTCCCACAAGGCTGTGTGCTATCGCCAACCCTGTTTCTTCCGCATATCAATGATTTCTTACAAATTAGTAACATTCATTGCTATGCGGACGACAGCACTGGTGATGCCCTAAACATCAGCCGTGCCAATATTTCTCGGGAACACGTCGACGAGTACCGGAACAAATTTGTGTCTGACGTCGAGATGTTGTTGACAAAATCTCGGACTGGGGCCGACTAACTTTAGTTCAGTTCAACCCTAAAAGACACCAGTTTGTGCGTTTACCGCTAAAAAGAAACCCTTCGTCGTGTCACCTCATTTTGAGAGCACTCCCCTAATTGCCTCAGCCAGTATCGGAGTCCTTGGCGTCGACATATTAAGCAACATTCAGTTTCGCGGTCACTTGGAAGGGAAGGTCAAATTGGCCTCTAAGAAGCTTGGCGTGCTCAGTAGAGCATGACAAGTAGATGCCGGCCCACCGCTTGCAACTTTATAAGGCGCAGGTTCGGCCGCACATGGAGTACTGTTCGCGTCTCTGGGTGGGGGCACCCCAGTGTCAGCTCCTTCCATTTGACCGTATCCAACGAAAAGCGTGTGTGACCATGTTCTATCTGCTAGATCCCCTGGCATTGTGAAGAGATGTTCCTCTTTGCATTTTTTACAAGATTTACTACGGGGAGTGCTCCGAGGAATTGTTCGGATTAATTCCAGCCGCTGAATTTCACCATCGTACCTTACGGTATAGTCAAAAATTCCGTCAACACCATCTTGATGCTTGGCATTCCACCACAGTGCATTTTTCACGGAATTTTCTGCCACCCTTTTGCACTTTATGGAATGTGCTGCCGTCAGCGGTTTTTCCGGACCGATACGACTTAGGGACCTTCAAGAAAAGAGCCTATACCTTTCTCAAAGGCCAGCAACGCATCTGGTATTGCGGATGTTCATGGGCGGCGGTAATCACTTACCACTCCCTTCCCTATTAAAAAAAACTAGAGAAAACTTATCGCCTTGTGTCACAATCCTTCCATACCTCTTTCGCTTCCTTCAAATTTATCATGTTTTCATATTCACACGTCTAGGTATCCGAATACACTGGATTCTTTCCTCTTCTAGCTGTTTGCTCACATGGTCTTCGAAAGTTAGTCTCGGCTTACCTCGACCCCTGTTACTATTAATTTTCGCGTTTTATATTTTCTTCACTTCATGGTCATCATTCCCAACGTGCCCAAACTATCGAAGCATGCTTTTATCTAATTTGGGTTATCTTCCTGAGATTATTATTAACGGAAAACTTACAGACAGAATTCGGGATAATCCTCTCGAAAAGTACCATAATAGAAATTAGGGATGCGATTACAAATCCGCATGTCAATCGTGGGCGACTATAGCAATTTGAGATGGGAGAAGACGTTATGTAAGATTATTTGCAATTTTTTTCTTAATATTAAACGAGCATGACATGTTTGCTTACTTCCAACAGAAAAAGCAGCAAGCAAGTTTTTTCAATCATTCATAGTAAAATTAACATCTATGACTCGAGTACAGACATTCATATTCATCAGACAAATGTTTCCCACTAACGTGATTCGATTACACAACCCTTAGTTTCAAAGGCAGGGTCAGTATCAACTAGACTATTGAGTCGTCAATTTCTTTTTTTTTAAATGATATATTTCTCCTATAAGGGTGAAAAACCATTGAATTGTACGATATGCGGCGAGTCGTTCGCGCATTCTGCTGGCCTCGCCGTACACAGACGTAAGCATACGGGACAAACTCCTTACCAGTGTATCCTGTGTCCGCGCAGTTTTCGAACTGTCGGACACTTGCAGTATCACGTAAGGTACTAGTATACACTTAATTAACTAATGAACTTTACTAACTATGAATTTACTAACCTAACTAATGAATACGTACTTATTTTGATGAACAGAAATTATTTGATAATGTGTCTCATGTGTTTGATAAAGTTCTACACATGTGGTGCTACATTACATATGGGTAAGCGCTTTATATTATGTGCCACCAATTCAACTTTCAAAGTGAATTCGCATGTGCAATGTATGCATATCTACATTTTGTGTTTAGGAAGTCTTATTATAAACAATACACGTGCAGCAACACTAATACAAACTTCAAATTACCTGTAGTAGGTACCTGCCATAACTGATTTGATTGAGGTTGATATTTTTTAAGTTGACCCAATTCGATATTCATAAAGCTAGCAGAATTTTTATTTCATTTTTATGAATGGCTTGGTGATTAAAGTGGTGGTACACTCTGATTGATCGCGAGGTATTGGTTATTTAGAACAAAATACACAGACTCAACTTAAACTTCGCGCAACTAGGTCGATACTGCACATAACTTTTAAAATAAGAATGAGGTAATTCAAAAGATGTTATTTCTTAAGGTTAAGATCTTGACACTTTAAGTATGAAATTCCGAAATAAATGATGTCTATACATTATAATAGCAGTGGAAACATATAAATGATAATGTGCATGCTAATAAATACCTTTATTAGGGTTGGATATAATCGCCCGTGATCGTGACCGTGTGGTAACGGCATAAGAATATTGCCACTCCCTTTCTTCCCGTGGGTGTCGTAAAAGGTGACTAAGGAAAACCGCTTGAATATCGTTATGATGACCGGACAGGTGGCGGGATAGCCACCTCTAAAAATATCAGACTAAAGATGGGCAGCTGCGTCTGAGGTGCGAATCGTCTGGTACTGCGATCGCCGATCCGCTTGCCAAGCGTGGCGATTATGGCTAATCCTCCTATGAGAGATCCTATGAGAGAGGAACATGTCCTGCAGTGGACTTCAACTGGCCGTTACGTATGTATGTATGTATGTGTAATAGCCCGCGTTTGAGGTGATGCTTTACCATCACGAACCAGGATATGGATTTGGCGCAATTGTCAGGATGTTCCGGTGCCTGTCGATTATAACGATCTCGCCAATGAATTTGACGATCTCCGTTGTGAGCGGTGTACACACTTTGAAGTCTCGGGTTCAATTCCCCAACGGTTCTAGCAGTTTTTCAATATTTAACTAAATACTCAAATAATTAAATTCCCATCGTCCTTCCACCTTCCACCATAATTTCTGATGTAATAATTTCTTGTGTTATTCATTATGAGTCATTTGATAGCCTTTACTTCTTCCAAGCTCTTTCGAACCAAACACCGTTCTCTCTTCCCTTTCACTAAATTTCGAAGGAGTAATATTAAATAAAATTAGTAATTTAAAATCCCTCGAAAATTACTGGATATCTCAAATTTGGATTTGATCAAACCCCTCATTCTTCTTACCCCTTGATTAACTAGATAAGAACCGACGACCTTCAAACTCGAGAATAAATTTTCTCAAACAACAACTTGACACTCGTATCAATTTAGTTTTTTTTATTTGAAACATGACTTGATCATCTTTTAAACATTACTTTTGATCACACACGTTACAGTAATATTCATATTCGCTCGTAAAACTTATTGTATCTGCTCCTACTTTTGTATCGAAATTTGAAAAAATAAATTTTAAAAAAATATTAACCCTTTTCACCATTAAACATATTAAAAAGTTTAATAAGTTAAATAATGTTAATTAGAATCTTGTTTTAAAAGTAAGGTAATATGAGCTGTCTGAGATATTATACTTGAAGAATAATTTGAAAAAAAATATGTTTTTGTACTTTCAGGAGACACACAGGAGCTAAAAACTTTGAATGCGACACTTGTGGAAGAGCTTTTATTACCCGGAGTGATCTCAAACAGCATCTTATGACGCATTCTGGCGAGAAACCGCATGTTTGTTGTATCTGTGGTATGCGCTTGACACGTGCGTCCCATCTTAGGAGACATGTACGCTTCGTACACAATAAGGAGAAACGATCATCTTCGGAACGATGCTTATTGAGAAAAAAAACGAAAATAAACCTGACGAAAAATAGGTTGAAAATAATATGGTTATAAAACTAGAACGTGACATCAGATATTTTGTACCTGTTTGGATTCTGACCTATCAAAAAGGCAGCTTGTTAGAAATTAATAAATTTAATTTTAGAAGGTAGTTTTTTTTATTTCCAAGAATCTTACCTTGTAAAATTTGAGAGATTGATCGTACATTGTCATTCACAGATAGACACACACACACACACACACGCACGAATGGATAATTTCTACACTCCCGTACAAATACAGATCAAAGAGTATATAATCACCTCGGATAATTTTAATACGTAGTGATAATTTCTTTGGACATATTCGTTAGATAATGTTCTATTTATGTATAGAATTCTATTAGCAGCCATATTATTTTATTTTATAGCTTATTACACTCCTCGTGTAGTCTTCTAGTCGTACTTTACGTTTTTTTTTCATAATTGTACAAATTCTGCACACGAAAGATCAGATGTGCAGGTATTCAAATTTCTCCCCGTTTTATCATAAACATCTGTCAGAACATCGGTCAGAAACATCCATAACCGTAAATGCAAACAAAGACGTGTAATGAAGGTAACTTCGGGCCGTTGGTACGTTGAATTGCTGCGTTTCTCGAGCAGCGGCAAATAATTTAAAAATGTATATCGATCAGCTACCAAATATTTAAAATTTGTTCCTGCGTACCTTCAGCTCTTATAAATCCGGGGTGTTACCACGGTTGATTTCGTATATGGACTTTCCATTAATGATATACAAGATAATTTTTACTGGCCTATGATGTTCAGGATTGTTAAGGAGTTTAATTATAAGGAGAAGGTCATTGAGTTAACGTGATGTCAAGTTCCTTTCAAAAATTTTGCAGATTGAATCGATGCGAATTTACAAAGACACCAAAAAGTAGCTTTTCTAACTATACCCGATGGTAGTAGTTTTAAAGTTCTTCCGAGTTCTACTTTTAAGTATGTTTTGGCGTATTTGTCATTTGTTAAATCAATGTCTATTAGAAAAGTTGTTTTCTTTTTTTGCAAAAAAATGCAGACGAATTTTCTGGAACGGATTCGTAACTTTAAAATGAAGTACTCTGACACACTGGCCGAAGCTGCGAGATGGTCACCACAGAGTACATTATTAATACTGAGAAATGGTCACTATCGATGAAATATAGATGGTCACACTGGTGAATTCGAAATTTTAAATTCGTTAACGTATCTTTTGTTGAAATTTGGATTTTGTCTTGTGAATTTATTTGAAAGTTTGCATTGTTTCGTGGAAGTCGTACTAAAATCGAATAGTTACAAAACTTCGTGAAACAATACTTGGCGCTTGTTATTATTGCTGGCTTCTCTATATTTTCATAGAAACACCATTGACGATTATTAAGGAAAGAAATCCAGAAGGAATTTGTAATTGCTTAACAACATGTCGGGAAGAGGTATATACTATTCCGAGAAATATTATGATGAAGATCATGAATACAGGTTATTGATCCATATTAATTATTGTTGCAAATTATTAATAATGTCAATTATTGTTGCATTGATACACTTTTTTCCTAAATTCACATGTACAGTGTTGTTTCATGTTATTTCCATAAAGTTGCTAAAACGTTGTGGTTATGTTCTTTTTGATGGATACTGGCATACAATTACAATTTGTAAATCAATGAAATAATTATTAAGTTTTTCATTTGTGATTAAAATATGGTGTACTCAACGGCTATCTATTAAAAAAATATCCTTTAACTTTTAATATCATCTGTTCTCAAACTAACGATGGTTAATACCTAAGCTTTTACAAATACATACATAAATATTTTCCGAAATGATAGTAGCCCTATGGCAATGTGGCCATCATCGCAACTTTATAATTTACTTACATAAGTCAATTTTAGCCAACCTCATCTCCTTTTGGGTTACTTTTACTTGTTACTAATGCGAACTGGGTACAATTGTTAATGTTCCCAACAGCCATATGCCTGCCAACATCCAAATCACAACTTCCATCCTGGATGGAAGTTGTGATTTGGATGCTGTGGCTGGATGAATATTAAATATATTTTTTGCAGGCATGTTGTTTTGCCAAAAGAATTGCTGAAATTGGTCCCAAAAAACCACCTCATGTCAGAGCAAGAGTGGCGCAGTATTGGGGTGCAGCAGAGTCACGGATGGGTGCACTATATGACTCACCAACCAGGTAAACTTTTTTTTATCTTAATGCAATTTACTATATGGGGATAGGCACAATGACTTTCAACCCACTTCACTGAAGCTTATTTGGGACAACATGACAGGTGGAGAGCCTGTCACCATCAATGTCCAAGTAAATGATACAATATTCACATATATATATTTAACAAGATAAATCTTTATAAATATGTTTAAATGTCCATTACTTTGGTACAAACATTCACTTTATTATTATATTTTATATACTATTAATCACACAAATGTTTGCCCTAGTGGGATTTGAACCTGCAACCCTTTGCTTACAAAGGCAGGTTTACTACCAATTTGGCCCTCATGTCTTCATTAAATCAATTTTGTTTAATTTATTCTGTATAGCTCTTCTTGGTATATTTGGGACTGTGAAAGTTTAGTTTACAATATGAGGAGTTTAGTAATGTATATAGATAATGAAGGAGTAAAATAATGTAATTATTCATTGCGCCTGTTAAGGAGACAGATAAGTTATTTTTTACTTACATGTAGAGGACCCATTCGTCTGAGGAGTCATTTGACTCAGTATCAATATACTGTTTTCTAATAACTCATTTCTGCTTTGTAATGTTCTGCTTCAAATTGTATATTGTATAATGGTCAGAATTAAAATGAGCTTTGGGAATTTTATCTTAGAAATCTAGTTTGTAAATGAAATTTTAATTTCTTGCATACAATGCTGTGTTATGAGATGGTGGAGCCACAAACCATCAAATATATTGATTATATCTATTTTATCATAACATAGATTTCTAGCAGTATATGAATCTTTCTAACATAGATTTATGTACAGAGTACCAGACTCTGTATATATTCACTATATCATAAAAAAATGACAAAACAGTGATTGTTTTATTATTTATTTATCATAAAAAAAAACAAATTACAATAAAGCTATGGGCATTAACAAAAATTTAATTGCTGCAAATTTCATGTATAGTCATGATAGCCGAGTGGTTGGGTGGATGGAATTTTTAGTCAAGAGACCTAAGTTCGATCCCCAGATGGCTGGCTGGTTTTTTAAAAACTTATGTACAAATTTTATTGTTGGCTTGGCGACGGAGATGGCGACGGAGTCATAACCTCTGTCCCGAAAATATCTTCGGCGGAAGGTGGGGGTCCAAGGGACTTAATTGTCTAGACTAGACCTCTGTCACCCCTGTTTAGGGAATTGCGTGAAGATATATGCAAATTTCATTGCTCTTTGGTGTCAGAAATGTTTGGTGTAGAACTTTATATGATATGAAATGAATTTTGGTAAAGGAGAAATATATTACTCCCTCTTAGAATTACATGTACATAAAATTTATTATTTTCTTTTAAATGAACTTTTTTTTGCAGCAAAATGGATGTTTCTCTTTTAAAGGTTTTTTTTTAAGCTTACAGGCTTTTAGAAAACTATAATTATACAAGTGGCTCGACCGGGGAAGTACCACGACCTCATAGAATACCGTCGTAGTAATTAAGTAGAAGTCTAACAAACTTCTTCGTTTTGTCTGGTGAGTGCTGGTAACCGGAGGCCCACACACTCACTCTACAGGCACAGGCACTCTAAGGCCACTCTAAGGCCGGCAACACATCTGCTATGCCTCTGGTATTGCAGGTGTTCATGAGTGGCAGTAATCACTTACCATCATGTGAGCCACTTGCTTGTTTGCCTCCCTCAGCTATTTACTTGTATAAATATACATGACTGCAAATAACTAGATTAGATTAGACGGGCTGATCTCCGCAACTCCACGTTCTAGCGCGTATTTTGCGTACTGCAAATAACTATAAAAAAATATCTTCTTGCCATTCCCAATACTGGGATAGGCAAAGGTCTAGACTAATTAAGTCCTTTCATCCCACCTTCCAATGAGGAAATTTTTTGGGGCATCGTGACAGGTGGTGAGCCTGTCTTCATATCGAAGTCAATGATATAAATCATACATTTTTTTTTCCTAATAATGACCTGCAATTGGCTTATATAGCCATAATCAGATGTTGTAAGTGGTTATAAATATATTTGGCAATGTGGCTCCAGTGAGCCTACATTAACACCTAAGTATATTAAGAGGTATTTTCAGTCTTATCTAGGTTCAGCACATGCCATCTTTTTAAGCAAGTTGTGGTATGGTTATTAAGAAGGTTGTTTTTTGTTGTTTTTTGTATGTCCATATTGTTGACATCTAGTACATTGGACTATTGTGGTTTTCCTTCTTGGATCTTCTATTACAACTTTTTGGTTGTAAATATACTTAATTTCTTTCACATACTTGTGTTTTTTACATGTGGGGGAGTATGTTAATAAAGAAAACATTTAAAGGTTGCTTGGTGCCTCTTTTACGCGCAGTTACAATTTCTCCTTTTACATGGTTTTCTGTGTCCTCTATGGCTTTCACAATTTCCTCCTTAGGTTTACTAAAATGTAGATGCTTGATCACTATTCTCATACATTTTTTTTCTTTCTGAGTAAATGTGTAGCCCATTAGTCCTTTATTTCTCACGTGTTCTATAAGAGATTTGTATTTTTCGACAGATTGCGAGGAATTTATTAATTTATTTCTAGACACAATGTTGTATGTATATTCACTTTTTTCCAAAACTTCTTCAATAAAACTTGTTAACTTTTGAAGGTCATCTATTCCATACAGAATAATGGGTGGAGGAAGGTGTCTTAATTCTTTCGATCTGGACAATCAACACTTAAAAGATTAAAACTGTTTGATGTCTTAATTGCTGGTCTATTATTGTCTGTGATAGAGCCTGTACTTTCACTTAAAACATGTTCTCTCAGCAACATTCTTTTGTTCTTCTTTAATGATTCTTCTCCCTTTCCCTCAGGAGATCGGATCCTTTTTGCCATTGTTCAGGAGCTCTTTGCCCCTGGTTAGATGTGGAGTGATTGCTCCATTTATCCTTTCTTAACGCATTAGTGACAGGTACTCTTTGCTAACTAGGAGGAGTAGGTGCAGTATCCTCTGTATTGTAGCTATCTATTTTTTCAGGCTGAGTTTCTGTTGTAAGATGCATAGCAATATTCCCTACAGATGAAGATCTGGGTCTCAATGTAAACAAGCTGGGGTGGATTGCTTGTTGGAGAAATTTTTTGTTAATGCTTGTGCTGCCAGGAGCATTTACAGAGGCCTGGTCGCCCACCTCTGTGGAGTCTTTGGTAGCAGATTTCACACTCGCAGGCCCGGCTACCTGTGAGCTCCGGGGGTTAGCCGGATCACATGACAAATCATTCTCAGTATTCGACATTTTCATTCAATTGGGTTGGAAGGTACATCATGTAACACTTTTCCAAGGTGCTATAGCCACACTTTTGGAGATCATTTAATTAGTGGTAGCCTAGTACAGGCTACTTTACCAGGGGCCCTAGGACCAGTAGGGTGGGCCTCGGAAAGGAGGTAAATCCTACGGACGCGAACAAAACCATCCCACAACAACACCATCACCACCAGTTTAAAAAAAACCCATTGGTATGAGCCTGTCACCTGGGAATCAAACTCGAGTCTTGTGACTGAATTCCAATCACCCAGTCACTTGGCTATCATGACTATTATACTGCAAATAATCATGATTTTATTGTTTCAGAACCTCATATACTATTGTTTAGGAGAAAGAAAACTACACCTGAGGCGAAGTAAATATTTATGAGGTATGAAAGTGAGATGTTATTCTGCATTCCTGTCATGAGATTAGGTATAAAACTTATTGTAAGATGCTCATAACAAACTATTCCAAAAGAGAGTTGGTGTTATCAACTCCTCAAAATCATTTGATTCAAATAGCAATTGTTAACTCTTTTTAATTTAATTGAAATATACAGATCTAAAATATGTGTAAGATTTATGATCTTGGTTAAATAATTTAGTTTGTCATAATGTAGTCATTAATATTTAATGTAATTTTAGTTCTTTAAAATGTAATCTTAGCCTTAGTCTAATAAATAATGTGGTAACTGACATTGAGTTTCCTTAAAATCAATTATCATTAGTAGTTTCTAAAATTGTCAAGAAAGATTTTGTGCTCTCAATAAGAGTTTACCCAATTTCATCAATTAGGCATCTGTTATAAATTCAAGATACAGCTAAGTAAATGAAAATGTATACTAATGCAGCCTTAAGATTATTGGTATTTTTTCTCTACAAAACTTCCATTTTAATGTAAGTATCTCAGAATGAAGACATTTAAACCTATTAAAATATATTTCATTCAGTCAATTCTTTTGTTTGTCAGAGTTTTTGTAGACACCAGAAATTTCAAATATATGTAAATACTTAATTTCTTTTTTAAATTTCCACACATATTGAACTAAAACAAAAAATGTAGCCCATAGCTGTAGATGAAATAAAAAAAAAATCAAAAAAAAATGTGCATGTTGAACTTATAACCATATTTTGCTTTTATTGATCTTTTGGATTATTAAATACAGAAGAATAATGAAATTAAATAATTGGACAGTACATTTGTTTTCTGAAAAGATAGTGGGTATTAATTTTAAGTTTAGTTTTTAAGAAAGTTACTGATGTTGAGAGGAGCTATTTCATCAGCTAAATCATTGGTCTATGCATCTGTTTATGTTAGGATGAATTGCCACAAACACTCATATAAACATGTTGATCATTTAGTTTTTCAATTTTGCTGTTCTAATTTTAAATTGTATATAATGTAAATGAAATAGTAAACATCTGGCAGCAAATAATGTGTTGGAAATCTAGTGTTTATTACCAGATCAAATAAATTATTTAGTGCTATATTAATAAGTCTGTTTTATTTTTTTATCCCTAATATAATCTTGGTCGATAGCTTGTGCAGTTTAGTTATTACATACATAATGTAATCTAAGCATTGCTAAATATTGGGTTGAACTGCTTTTCTGGAGCTTTCAACATGATATTACAGTACAGCCATATTAAGTCATTACCTACTATAAGCTGTTACCTTACCTACTAGCTTTTGTTGCACATCACTACTCCCTATAGTCAAGAATTAAATATCTTCGTGTAATTCCCAATACAGGGATAGACAGAGGTCTAAACAATGAAGTCCTTGGAAACTACTACGCTATTTTGACTTTTTTAGTCAATTAATAGTCTTTAGATAGTAGTAATAGTCTTTCATTTCACGATAGTTTCATTATTGTGAAACCACTCTGTAGTAGTTAGTGTTTTGGTGATTGGAATTTGAGTTGTGACCCAAGTTAGATCCCCAGATGCTGGCTCTGGTCATATAGTTCTAAAAATATCTTTGGTGGAAGGTGGGTTGAAAAGACTATTGTTTAGACCTCTCTACCCCTCTCTATTGGGAATGGCGTGAAAATTTTTCCTTTTCTTTGTTATAAAAATAAAAATATCTTCACGCAATTCCCAATACAAGGGTAGACAGAAATCTAGTCTAGACAATTAAGTCCCTTTGACCCACCTTCCACCGACCATGTTTTCGGGATAACGTGACAGGTGGTGAGCCCGTCGCCGTCTTTATGTCCAAGCCAACGATATGATTCGTACATAAGTTTTTGAAAAACCCATTGGTACAAGCCTGCCACCTGGGGATCTAACTCGGGTCTCGACTCATAATCCCGACCACCCAACCACTCGGCTATCGTGACTTTTCTTTGTTGATGAAATAATTATCCATTTCTTATATGGACTAGAAGTAAAAGACAGTAAAAAACACTAGAAGTAAAAGAGGTATGTAAGGATCATAAAACTTCACATGAATCCTGTCCGGGACTAAGCGCAAAGATAAGTATAGTATATATGAGTCTCTTTAAAGTAACAGGTGGTCAAAAGAAAGGTTAAAAAAATGATATATTATTGCCCATTAGGTAGAAGACAAGGGTCACATACTACCAATTCTTAGTTTAAATAAAAAAAAAAACGACATATTAAAAATAGATTATTTACTATTTTCTTTTCTTTTTAGCACCTGGTGAGAGGGAAGACAATTTTGTGGTGTCTGGTTGTGAAAACTCCAATTGTTCAACTTTAATATCATCTGTAGCTATTGTATCAAGAAGTTCAAGTCCTTGTAATTGTTCTTGCTCTAAACTATGCAACATTTGAAAGCCAGGTTCAAGGGAAGGGGTGAAGGTACCATCTAGGGCTGCAGGAAAGTGTAATTCTGGAACTTCTTCTAGTTTCAATTGTGGAGCAATATCTCCTATAGCTAGGGCTTCACACTGCCTCCTCAAATCTTCACATTTTTTCTTTATTTTAGCATGGTATCTTACAACACGATTTTCGTAAAAGTAATGTAAATTACCAACATTCAGATCTGCAAAAACTTTCGAAATTACGTCAGGGAAGCCTGAATTTATGCCGCTAGCTTCTCTATCGACTACAGTCCTCATCAGCTTACACATATTGGTTAAATAAATATCAAGGGCATCTGAAACTGCATTAAGAGCAGTATTTGTACAGGTTGCAATGCCTACATGGCCTATAGCAATTGCTGAACACTGACGCAGTGCACGTTTGTGACTTTCAGGAGTAAAAGGTAGCACAACTGGGCCAATGCCAAGGGAAAAATCACAATATTGCTTCTGGAGGAAGTTAATTGGTGGAGTAGCTTCGTGTTCTAGTTTCAGTGATGGTATTGGAGGAGCAGTCGGTAAACTCATTGCATCTAGTCGCGCACCTTCGTAAACTGCATTTTCAGTTTGTTCCAGAATAGCTGACAATTGTCTCGAATATGCATGCAATTGAATAGTATGCGTGATTAAATTCGGCTTTGGGAATTCTATAGGAGATGATTTAACAGTAATAGGTATCTCTGGTATATTTTGCAAACCTAATTCTATAATAGGATTGAAGTTTACTGTCTGATGAATTGTGTCGTCGCATTCGTCATCTTCAAACTCTCCCCAAAGCTTTTTTGAGCTCATTTCAGTATATATTTATTTCATACTACAATCACAATATTGATCATATAATAAGCCTCGAACTCACTCAAGTATTAATAGATATGTATATTAAACGACTGTAATGAAAGTACGGTTAAACGTAACTAGTGTATGTTATTTCAAAATTAATGTTTATTGTATTTATTTCTTTCACAGAGTATTACCATAACCATTGCACTTTACTTGATTTTTTTGTAGTTTATGGCCTGGTATCTGGACCTTTAGGCCATTCACTTGATTTGTGTGAATTGTACTACTAGGGATGTGGTTTTGGATCGATTTAGTGGATCGAAATTTCTCCCTGAAAATCGACTTTCATTTCTGGCTTTCATAAGAATCATCCAATAATTACAGTTAGTTTACAGTATTTTAATGTAATCAATATGGAAAATATGTGGAGTACAGCCCGAACTCAAATGTAAGCTACCCTTATATAGCTCTTTACTATTAATTCACCACGACCAACTTAAACCAACAAAATTCCATTTCTACTATTTCTACTACTCAAAACGTGTAAAAAACTAGTTTTTGATTTGATTACTCAAAAACTCGAGAGATGGATGAGTGCTTAACCTGCTCTTAAACTTTTATAAATAAAAAAAATTATGTATATAATCAAAGATTATTTTAGAACTTTTGACTTCGTTAATATTTTGGCATTTGTTTGTCTTGATTGATATTAATATATTTGTACAATATTATAAAATATTAATAATTTTGTAATATTGTATAAATATCTTAACATTATTCCCAATATTGCACTGCTTATACATTTTATTTCCATATAGCCTGATGGTTGACTGATAGAGAATGCCATTTGGCATTAAGTCCGCCATATGTACTACTTTGTGCATTGAAGCTTAAATAAAAATAATAAAATTAAAAAAATATTGGCGTAGACGGAAGTCTAGATAATGAAGTCCTCTCGACCCACATTTAACCAAAGACATTTTTTAGGACTTGACCGGTGGTTGTCGCCGTTTTTGTGTCCAAACCGACGGCATAAATCGTACTTAAGTTTTGAAAAATATCTAGGTATGAGCCTTCCACCTGGAGATCGAACTCGGCTAACGTCATTATTATGAATATATTTAGATTTTTATATTTGATTTTGATATTATTTTATATAGAGAATATATTCTGTAATTATAATAGTAATGTCTTCTTACTACATTTACTTATACTTGATGCTTTGACAAGGTTATCAAAACAATACTCCTTAGTGAATACTCATTCCAAAAGAATTTCCTAATTTTAAAAGATAATAGCACATTTCTTTTATTCCATTTATGGATTTATTATTTATATTTTAAATGCAGGCAAGAGAAAAAACTATTTTGGAAAACGTTTCATCAGGTTGTCATTCAAATCCATTTAAAAATCAATATTTTCCAAAAGAATTTTCATCTCTATAGTGTACTGTCTCTGTATATGTTGCCTATTGTATTATGTTAATAAAATAAGACTTGGCACCAGCGTTTACATTTTAAAATTCTCTATATTCAAAATAAAAAAGACAAGGCTGTATGGCTTAGCTCTCTTGTTTGCTCTCTCGAGCAAATAATAAAAACAACAAAAACAACATATTGTGTCAATGTCAATTTCATATTTTTTTGGGGTTTATGGCCTGGTATGTCAATATCATATTTGGCTTAGTTCCCTTGCCTGCTCTCCTGAGCGAATAATAAAAACAGCAACAATAATTTCATATTTTAAAGTAGGCTCAGTGTTGCTAACTTTTTTCACCCTTCCTCTGGATTCATTTATAAGACCTCAGTTTCTCAAGTAAACTATATCTGAATTTGTTTCGGTTGTTTAATATCTCATTCATCGCATTCAGTAAAATAAATTAATGGGCAACTAAACCCCTAGATAGATGTATGCTATGTCATTGAAGCCTTGACTGTGCCATATATTTGTTATCTATATATCACCACATATCATGGCTCGATGGCTTTCGGATGTGTAGATATAAGTGTTTACGAATTCCCAAGTGATAATAATGATGGTTTTTCGTAAGCATGTTTTCTATTATTGTCTAATGGGAGACTAGACCTCTGTCTACTTGGGAATTGCGTAAAGATATTAATTGGATTTCTGCAATATCAGGGGACTCCACTCTTATCTTGATGCCGTCCACTACCACCTGGAGACGGCAAAGCAGGCCTTGCTCTTTCTTACCGCGACGAAGATATCCTCTCCGGCGGATACCTCTTATCTTTTCTACCCGGGGCACAAGCTGGAACATTCTTTTGTGCCTCGGGCCGGAGTTTGTATATACGTCAGAGAGGATATATGTTCTCAACGCCTCGGCAGCCTTGAAGGTAGGCCACTCTTTGGCTACGCATAGGCAACGACGACCACCCTCGCGTCTATGGGAGCCTCTATAGGTCCCACAGCAGTAATACCGAAACTGACCGACTCATCGACCACATCTGGCTGCAGCACAAATGGCTGCAGATTCCGTGCTACAGCAGATCCCATCCGCAGAGATCTCTTCATCTCTGCGTTTTGGTTTTGATTGGCCAAGGTAACTTAGCCAAGGTAAATTATTTGTATTTTTTATATTTAAATAATTGTACAAAAAATTTATACATATTGGCAAAGCCGGCCTTGCTCTTTCTTACCGAGACGCAGACATTTTTCTCCGGCGGATACCTCTTATCTTTCCTACCCGGGGTACTGTAGCTGGAACATTCTTTTGTGCCTCGGGCCGGAGTTTGTGTGTACGTCAGAGAGGATATATGTTTTCAACGCCTCGGCAGCTTTGAAGGCAGGACACCCTTTGGCTACGCATAGACAGCGACGACCACTCTCTCGTCTTTGGGTGCCTCTATAGGTCCCACAGCAGTAATACCGAAACTGACCGACTCATCGACCACATCTGGCTGCAGCACAAATGGCTGCAGATTCCGTGCTACAGCAGATCCCATCCGCAGAGATCGTGGTACTCGGCGAATTTAACGCCCACCACGCCGAATGGCTATGGTCTCGAACCGCTGATCATGCGGGGAAATCTGTTTTTGACTTTGCCTTAGCATATGATCTGACACAAATGGTTACTTTGCCAACGCGGGTTCCGGATGTGGAGGATCATACATCTTCCCTGCTGGATCTTCTGCTGACCTCTCATCCGGACGGCTATGTGGTCTATTGATGCCCCTTTGGGTTCATCGGACTACTTCCTGATTCGGAGTAAAGTGCCCATTATGTGCCCATTGCGGTCGCGATTTCAGGCCACCGCCACTACAGGTCGGCGGATTAGGAAGGGATGCGGTCTTTCTTTGTATCCCATCCATGGGGGCAGGTTTGTTTCTTGCTAGATAGTCCCGACGCTATTGCAAATTCCGTCGCCGATGTGGTGGTCCAAGGAATGGAACTCTTTGTCCCTTCCTTTGTGGTGCCCATCGGTGGTAGATCATTGGTTTGGTGGCACCAGCAGAATGGCATCTCCCCAAAAGCAGCAATGCTACTGGGCCTGGGTTAAAGCATCGGCGTCTCGGGATTCAAAAGGAGAGTTTAAGAAGGAGTACAACTCTGCCACCAGGTCCTTCAAAAGAGTAATTACCGCGGCAAAGTCCAAGCACATTGGCAGAATTGGCGGAAAACTAGTTCGTCTTCCTTCGGGAATTCGTGCGTTCTGGTCCCTCGTCAAGGCCATCTCTGCACAGGGAGGATAACTGGCTGGCCCATGACGCAAAAGAGAAAGCCGATCTTCTAGGTTCTCTTTTTGCGTGACAGGGGGAACTCACCGCCGACCATCCCTTGTAGTGAGTGCTCTATGCTGGTCATCCAGTTTTTTTAGAGCTCAGTGCGAAAAGCACTCCTGTCCCTGGACATCCAGAAGTCGAGTGGGCCCGATGGCATCCCCCCTATTGTGCTGAGGATGAGTGCTCCAGAGTTGGCACCGGACCTAACGCGTCTTTTCGGTACTCCTACTCCGAAGGCGTCGTCCCGATGACATGGAAGACAGCTTTGGTGCACCCGATCCCTAAGAAAGGCAATCGCTCAGATCCGGGTAACTATAGAGCGATCGCCATCACTTCCTTGTTCTCCAAAATAATCCGTCCGTTAGTCCGAGTCCGTTATAAACTCTTGAGCTTATAATGGACTCCATTATTTTTTATATTTATTATGAAATAGCTCTTGAGGTACTTAGAGGAGCACTAGTTGATCAGTGACCGCCAGTACTGCTTCCGTCGGGGTCGCTCGGCTGGTGATCTTCTTGTGTACCTCACTCATCGATGGGTGGAGGCAGTAGAGAGCAAGGGTGAGGCCCTGGCAGTTAGGTTGGACATTGCGAAAGTCTTTGATCGGGTATGGCATAAAGCGCTTCTCTCGAAGCTTCTGTCATATGGGCTTCCCGAGAAATTTTGTAATTGTGTCACTTATTTTCTCACAGACCGGAGCATCAAGGTCGTGGTTGACAGTGCATGCTCGGACTCCAAGTCTGTGAACGCTGGTGTCCCACAAGGCTGTGTGCAATCGCCAACCCCGTTTCTTCTGCATATCATCGATCAACGTTCAGTTTCGCGGCCATTTGGAAGGGAAGGCCAAATTGACCTCTAAAAAGCTTGGCGTGCTCAGTAGAGCACGACAGTACTTCATGCCGGCCCACCGCTTGCAACTTTATAAGGCGCAGGTTCGGTCGCACATGGAGTACTGTTCTCATCTATGGGCGGGGGCACCCCAGTGTCAGCTCTTTCCATCTGACCGTATCCAACGAAGAGCGGCTCGAATCGTTGACGACCATACTCTATCCGATCGGCTAGATCCCCTGGCTTTGTGAAGAGATGTTGCATCTCTTTGCATTTTCTACAAGCTGTGTCCATATCGTTGGGTGTAAAGCGGGTACCACATTGTATCTATACAATTATCTACTGAAGTTAAAACATGGGTGAAAAAGGGTAATTTGAAAGTAAAATGTTTGCTGTATGTAAATAATGTTGTACTTATTGCACTATCGGAGGCAGGACTTCGGTCATATTTATTACAAAATATAATAATTCATACATATACAGATAATTACGTATATTTCTCTAATTCCAAAGTAAGCAGCTTAAGTACTTATAGATAGATATATAGATAATTCTTTATTGTATATAGTCTTATAGAATCACTTATTACAATTTCGGGAACCTTAAAACTACAAACGGTGGTCATATCGCTTTAAGTTATTTCTGCCTGACAAACCGGGTATTAAAGGTATATTTGCTGTATTAAAATAGGTAGGTGCAATTGTAATACATGTTAAATATTTGTTGTATTAGAATTGCACCATAAAAATATTTTATTAATTGACAATGTAATATATTGATAAATTTACTATATACTAATATATACACAAATACACACATAGAAATACAATATATATAATCGTTAAGCAGATTTTAAAATTTTTTAAGAGATTTTGCCTTTTGTATATTGAGTGATAAATCATTCCAAAGTTGTATTGTTTGGACAGTAAAAGACATAACTGAAGTAAGATTAGTAGGCATTTTTAAAGCCAAGCAATAAGGAGAACGCAATTCTCGCTCATGGTCTACATGTCTATAATGAAATTTATCTTTCAGGTCAGTGGGAGTTTTTGGGTCAAACAGTACAGGGTAAAAAAGAAAGAGAATATGAGCATTCATTTCATTATATTATGGAATCAGAAACAACAAAGATACTACAATGACCCAGATCCGAAAAAATGAAGTAAAAGTGATTTCTACATTGACCCCGACTCGAATCTGGGACCTCAAAGCTGGCGACACCACTCGTCCACGGAGGTTATCAATGTTTGAAAAAGTTTTCAGTTTTAATGCTATTAATTATTTATACGGTATTTATACGGTATTTGAAAGAACGAAGTGCGAAATAGGGCTAGATCTGGAGTGTCTATAATAAAACCGTACGCATGTAATTCTTTGCGCTGGTATTATACGAAGTCGTGATATTAATCAAAATGAGCCATCTCATTCTCGCAATAGCATAAGCATCTATATTGTGCTTTATGTTTTCACTTACCTGTAAAAGTCCTCTGCAGGGTATTGAACCCCGTAAGGAAGATATGCCACCATCGTCAGACTTGGCAAGTGGATTGGTCATCGCAGGACCTGACGCATCGCATTTTACGCGAAGCGGATCGCGTCGCCTGTATGCTTAGTTTCTGTCACGTTTTTTAAAATAATAACCATGATATATAGACACTTATGCTCTTTCAACTAAATAAACAACGAACGTACCACAAACACCCAGATCCGTGAAAGTGGATGCAATGTGATTTTCTACATTGATCCGTCCGGGAATCGAGCTCCGGACAAGAGCTGGCGATACCATGAACACCGGCGTATGCGCCGCACATCCTCGGTTCTCCTTCATCAGGATTCTCAAACCCATCTCCTTAGCTGCCTCTCACGAATCTATGGAAAGAAACGGTATGTTAAAATCTTACGCCAACATCACACGGCATCAAACGGCGGCTTTTACACAATTCGAAAAAATAATAATCGGATGTTATAATTATTAAAAATAGCTTTTTTTGGTAATTACATCTGACAGTAAATAGGTGTTAATAACTTCGTCGGATGTCGCAATTGTGGGAACTAGCCAGCACCGGGAACGGTAAAGGTCGCCGTAATAATTTGCGTTAATTATTTTTAATCTGTGGAGCGGGCGATCCCGTTGCGGAATTCGTTATTGGCACGAGGCTGTTACACAATATCTGTTTTATTGTAATCAATATATATGTAATGAACATATATATTGATAGCCGGTCCGGATGGAGTAAGGAAACTAATATACGTACATTGATGAATTATATTAAAGTAAATAAATACCGGACGACCTTATTGCTCAGTATCTCGATCTTGGAAGCTAAGTGTTGCGTGTTCGAATCCAACTAGATTAAAATACACGACCCTATAGCCTAGTTGCCAGTGACCCTACCTTCGAAGGTAAGGGTTGGTTTGAATCCCGACAGAGTCAATTATTTGTATGATCAATTATTTGTATGATCGATTCATGGTTGTTTATATGTATACACGAATATATATTTATGTATGTATATATGTTGGCCAGGGCACTTAGACGTCGATATGCACACCAAATGTCGAGTTGTCCCAAATAGGCTTTGTTAAAAAAAAGTTCTGTCTATCCAAATATTGCGAATATGCGTAAGGATATTTTATGTTTTTTTTATAGAAAAGGGAGGTCTTCGTGAAAGGTATAGGCTCTATTCTTGAAGGTCCCTAGGTCGTATCGGTCCGGAAAACCGCTGATGGCAGCTAATTCCACAAAGTGCAAGTGCGTGGCTGAAAATTCCGCGAAAAACGCACTGTGGTGGAATGCCAAGCATCAAGGTGGTGTTGATGAAATTTTTGACTATGCCGTAAGGTACAATGATGAAATTCAGCGGCTGGGATAAATCCGAACAATTCTTCGGAGCACTCCCCGTAGTAGATCTTGTAGAAAATGCAAAGAGATGCAACATCTCTTCGTAAAGTCAGGGGATCTAGCCGATCGGATAGAGTATGTTCGCCAACGATTCGAGCCGCCCTTCGTTGGACACGGTCAAATGGAAGGAGCTGACACTGGGGTGCCTCCGCCCAGAGATGAGAACAGTACTCCATTTGCGGCCGAACCTGCGCCTTATAAAGTTGCAAGCGGTGGGCCGGCATGAAGTACTGTCGTGTTCTACTGAGCACGCCAAGCTTTTTAGAGGCCAATTTGATTTTCCCTTCCAAATGACCGCGAAACTGAACGTTGCTCGATATGTCGACGCCAAGGATTCCGATGCTGGCTGAGGCAACTAGGGGAGTGCTCTCAAAACGAGGTGGTTTCTTTCTCGGGGTAAACGCGCATATTTGTGTCTTTTTAGGGTTGAACTGAACTAAATTTAGTCGGCCCCAGTTCGAGATTTTGTCTAACAAAATCTCGACTTCAGACACAAGTTTGTTCCGATACTCGTCGACGTGTACCCGAGAAATATTTGCACGGCCGGTATATAGGGCATCACCAGTGCTGTCATCTGCATAGCAATGAATGTTACTAATTTGTAACAAATCATTGATATGCAGAAGCATAAGAAACGGGGTTGGCGATTGCACACAGCCTTGTGGGACACCAGCGTTCACAGACTTGGAGTCCAAGTATGCACCTTCAACTACGACCTTGATGCTCCGGTCTGTGAGAAAATTACTGCCCCAATTACAAAATTTCTCGGGAAGCCCCTATGACGGAAGCTTCGAGAGAAACGCTTTGTGCTATACCCGATCAAAGGCTTTCGCTATGTAGAAACTAACTGCCAGGGCCTCACCCTTGCTCTCTACTGCTTCCGCCCATCGATGAGTGAGGTACATAAGAAGATCACCAGCCGAGCGACCTCGAAGGAAGCCGTACTGGCGGTTACTGATCAACTGGTGCTCCTCTAAGTACCTCAAGAGCAAACAGTTAATAATGGACTCCACTATTTTGGAGAACAAGGAAGTGATGGCGATTGGTCTATAGTTACCCGGATCTGAGCGATTGCCTTTTTTAGGGATCGGGTGCACCAAAGCTGTCTTTCATGTCATCGGGACGACGCCTTCAGAGTAGAAGTACCGAAAAAGACGCGTTAGAACCGGTGCCAACTCTGGAGCACACATCATCAGCACAATAGGGGGAATACCGTCGGGCCCACTCGACTTCTGGATGTCCAGGGAGAGGATGGAGGATAGAGCACTCACTGCACGGGATGGTCAGCGAACCTAGAAGATCGGCTTTCTCTTTTGCGTCATGGGCCAGCTAGTTGTCCTCCCTGTGCAGAGATGGTAGTGATGGCAGACTGAAATTCCCTTAGACAGCCTTGGCGAGGGACCAGAACCCACGAGTTCCCGAAGGAAGACGAACGAGTTTCACGCCAATTCTGCCAATGTGCTCGGACTTTGCCGCAGCAATTACTTTTTTAAAGGACCTGGCGGCAGAGTTATATTCCTTCTTAAAAACGCTAGTTTTTTAATCCCGAGACACCGATGCTTTAACCCAGGCCCGGTATTACTGCTGCTTATGCCATTCTGCAGGTGCCACCAAACCAAGGCTTTGATCTGCCACCGATGGGTACCACAAAGGAAGGAACGAAGAGTTCGATTCCTTGGAGCACCACATCGGCGACGGATTTTGCAACGGCGTCGGGACTATCTAGCGAGAAGCAAACCTGCATATCGTGACCGCAAAGGGCACATGATGGGCACTTTACTCCAAATCAGGCAGTAGTCCGATGAACCCAAAGGGGCATCAACGGAGACCACATAGCCGTCCGGATGAGAGGTAAGCAGAAGATCCAGCAGGGAAGGTGTATGATCCTTCACATCCGGAACCCGCGTTGGCGAAGTAACCAGTTGTGCCAGATCAAATGCTAAGGCAAAGTCTAAAACAGATCTCCCCGCATGATCAGTGGTTCGAGATCGTAGCCATTCGGCGTGGTGGGCGTTAAATTCGCCGAGTGCCACGATCTCTGCGGATGGGATCTGCTGTAGCACGGAATCTGCAGCCATTTGTGCTGCAGCCAGATGTGGTCGATGAGTCGGTCAGTTTCGGTATTACTGCTGTGGGACCTATAGAGGCTCCCATAGACGCGAGGGTGGTCGTCGTTGCCTATGCGTAGCCAAAGGGTGGCCTGCCTTCAAAGCTGCCGAGGCGTTGAAAACATATATCCTCTCTGACGTACACACAAACTCCGGCCCGAGGCACAAAAGAATGTTCCAGCTACAGTACCCCGGGTAGGAAAGATAAGAGGTATCCGCCGGAGAAAAATGTCTGCGTCTCGGTAAGAAAGAGCAAGGCCGGCTTTGCCAATATGTATAAATTTTTTGTACAATTATTTAAATATAAAAAATACAAATAATTTACCTTGGCTAAGTTACCTTGGCCAATCAAAACCAAAACGCAGAGATGAAGAGATTCGGAACATGGCAGGATTGGAAGACGATCTTCAGAAATTTCGTAGACCAAGTGAATAGATAGGCAGAGGGGTTAAGTGTACTTGGACTACACTTGCGTGTATAAAGAAAGTGATGAATTTTAAAGAAGCGAAAGAGGTATTTATTTTGTAATTTGTTTCCTCGGGCACATACATCTTCATGCATCGTCCCTGATGGCATAGTCAAGGACGATGCGTGAAGATATGTGTAATTTTTTCGAATTAATCTTTATTGCAATGTGTTACAGAATGTCACAGGTGATCAAAGATGGACTTAATGCCTATAGGGATTCTGTTCCAATCACTGTGGTAAGGTGAAGTTTCATGGCAGGTGCAAGAAAGTTAACTAAAATATAAATTTTATACGTACAAAATCATTTGGTTTGTTATCTCCAGCTTCTAATCAATATTGATGAAAAATGAAAGAAACTTACTAAAAAGAGACTAAAACGGGGCGTTTTTAGCTAGCTTAAAAATTATATTAGGCGCATTAATTCCAGCGTGTATAATATACAGTATACTACAATAATAATGGAATAAAAAATCTACGACAAATGAAACCTTTAAACTATATTTTACACCTCAAGCTTAATTTAAGGCTCGATAGCCTTAATGAAAGGGGCTCTGCTTTTGAAACTAGGGGTTGTAGACTCATGTGAATGTGAATCTTTGTTTTTTTATTTATTTAATCTTTATTGAAATGCATTACTTATAACGTTTTTAACATATTCTATTCACGCCATATCCTGGTAATTGTCCCCAGATGAGAAAGAATTTTTCTTGTTACCTTATCCAATGCCTTTTTCAAGATCCTCAAAATCACGAAAAAGTTCTGGATTTGCAGTCGAAAATCTTTTCCTGTGCCCTTATCACGTGGAAAGAAAACTGAACAGTGCTTCTTTTCCTAGGTCTAAATCTGCACAGTGACTACCATAAATCATCATCTCGCGCGTCAAAAACTGATCACCCGATACCAAATCCAGCCAAACTTTAGGCCTTTACCTTATAGAAAAGCAGAATGATGGCCAATCATCCGAAATCTAGACCTAGATAATAAGCTGGCCCAAAGGCGTGGTTCACAATACTTGATCATTCCAGCTGAAAATTTGTCTTGTTCCGCAACCTTATCACATTTTAAATTTCGAATGGCACATTCAAACTCTTTCATACTGATGACCAATGTTATCGTAGTCTAAGTACAGGTACAGGTTACGGTGCCACCCTCAACACTTTACCAAGATTGACACAATATATTTCTATGTAAAAGAGTCAAAGTTCATGATCATGATGTTTTTTTTTTTTTTGGAGATTACTTCATTGGATCTCGATAGCACTGTTTATTCTAAAGTTAATAATATTTGTGTGAACTTCTTTGTCTCTTCCAATGTCTCTTAAAAAGAGTTTGGAGTTCCCGTGAAGTTGTATAGTTTAAAGGAATCATGTTCACACATAACATCGACCGGTTGAGAATGTCAAATACCAGTGTAGCCATTGTTATGTTCTGGTGTGAAAGGTAGAGTAGTGTATAATACAAACCAATATCTGCTTATTCTATTAAAGCTTTAGTTTTAATATCAAAATTAAGAAAATTACTTTAAATAATTTGTTATTTTAATATTATTAATATTTCAGTGAACTAAATCAGGTTTTATGACACAATAAATAGTTTTTTGTTATGTGTCATTATCAACAAAAGGTTTTCGCTCACAATAAAATAATTTGCTATTTATTTTACGGATAAATTTAAGAGATTTCTTATAGATGTCGCAGGTCTACGTAAGCTACGCCGTAGTTACTTAACTAATCAATTAATCGGTCCTACGAAAAGTAGGTAGCGTCGTAGAACAAGCAAAATGTGTATTAATTTTTATCATTTACATTAATTATTTGCAACGGGACATAGAAAAGTAGAATAATTAAAAAAAAGTAGGTCTAGATATTTCATGACGAAAAGATATTCATACATTTAATATTTGTAGCACATTCTGTCTTTTTTAAATTTCATACTAAATAACCCTCAATGTAGATTTTAATGAAGTATCCTCTTGATCTTGATTTCTTTTTAAAGTTATATTACATTAAATCATTAAAACTTTCGTGAGACATTATTAATCAAATAATTAAAAACTGATAAACTCACGTTATAAACGTGTTAATATAACGTGAGTTTTGCCGTTTTTAATTATTTGATTATATTATATTTTACTTTTTATATTATATTAGGCTCGTAAATACTACACAAATTACTACAAAATTCGTATTAAGTTAAAGTGGATATTGATTCTTTTACTATATTTAAAAATATAGAAAATATAGAAATAGTAGCTAAAAATGTTTATTATCCTCTATGTAATGAGCAATATGTAATAAGCGCTTGGGAACTGATCTCTCCCTAAGCGTCGCAACTAGGCAACTACAACGTAGGGCGTATGAGTCGAGAGCTCGAGAGGTTCATTCAGGACATGAAACGCCGCCGGAAGCCTCGCAGATCAATCGTCACGTCCCTCCCCACTCCCCGCAGCCCTTCGTAGACCCCCCACAGGATCCTAGGAAGTCCAGACAGAGTGGCTCATCAGTCAGCTCCCGGCAGTCGTAGGAGGTGCATGTGCCGTCACTACAGCGCCTCGAATACACGAAATCAGTGATGCTGTTGTGTTTATCTTCTGAAAACGATTAAGTGCTAACTATTCCTATTTTACAAAAGTCGGTGAGTGTAATTATAACTTCATATATGTAAATATTTATGTTTATTTATTTATAGTTAAATGTCGGTTGTTTTTGTAAACGCCACCTGTTGGATTGAGAGGATATATCTTTAGCGAGAAAAATAATTTATAAAATGTATTGTATATACGCGGATTACTAAAGCAGATATTACAATATGGCGGCTTATTATAAAGTATTTGATGGGTTTTTTAATGGCCGTAATTGCAAGTGACATGAAGATAAATCTGATTTGAAAGAAAGAATAGAATGGCACTGCCCTTTGTTTTAATTTTTGATAAGCGTAAGAAATTCATAAGCTATGTTGTACAGATGCATTTCTTATTTATTTAATTAATTTATCCTTCTCAAAAAATGCGAATAAATATTAGTTAATTTACTATCAAAAAATTATTAAACTAATTTATTTTTATTAATACATTATTATTTTATGATTTTATTTATTAAGAATGGCACGCACATACGCAATAAATATGATATGATTTGTTGAATTATTACTTGACGACCTTTAAAAGTCCACATCAGGATAGATCTCACTTGTAAGGAGGATTTGCCACCCGCGGATACATGCTTGAGGACTATAAATTTAGAGACGACTTACGGATTGACAATCTGGGTATGAAAATTACATCTTGAATTTTAGACGTTATTACCCAACGCTTTGCTTAATTATCTTCTAGCATTTTCGTTATTCCGCGATCTGTCGGTAGCTAAAGCCATTTTCAATCTTTTTTTCTTAGTCATCACTTACAATATCCACGGGATGAACCAAGGTGGCAAATTCGATCGAAACTAAACTTACAAATAGAAAAAGAACTATTTGAAATCGGCACAAAACTTAAAGCACAATGCTTCGATTGCCGCTATGATCGGGTGCCCAAAGTTCGTATACTTGTAAAAGTGTTATCGTATCGTTTTTTCCTAAGCTGAAATGGCAAAACTTAGAGAACACTCTATATAAAACATATTGTACCACATTTTACAAAAGTAAATAAATAATCAATAAATGAGTAATATTAATTCCTTAATATTTATACCAAAAACTGTTTAAAAAACTGATAGACTAGTTGGTAGTGTCGCTGCCTTCAAATCTAAGGGTAAGAATCCCAAAAGTAGAAAGCTGTCATGTGTTGAATATGAATGTTTGTAAATAAATATAAATAAATGTAAATATCTTTACGCTATTCGCAATACAGGGGTAGACAGAGGTCTAGTCCAGAAAGTTAAGTCCCTTCGACCCACCTTCCAACGAAGATATTTTCGGGACAACGTTACAAGTGGTGAGCCCATCGCCGTCTTTATGTCCAAGCCAACGATATAATTCGTACATAAGTTTTTGAAAATCCCATTGGTACGAGCATGCCACCTGGGGATAAAACTCGGGTTTCTCAACTCGAAATTCCGACCACCCAACTAGTCGGCTACCATGACTTGATAATAAGGATATAAAACTAAAATCTAAATTTTAGACATTTAATTTTTCAACGATATTTTAGGTTGACAGAAACGAGGTGCTCAGTTTTTAGCGATTTCCAAAATTTTATCTATAAGCTCGAAATTCCCACCCAACCACTCAGCTATTGTAAGTTACCGTTGTATATGTCTGTAAATAAATATATTTATTTATGTAAATATATGTGTAAGTATATTCACTACCGGATAAGCTTCAGTATTAGGGAGTCGTAAAAAAGTGTAGGTAAAACGCTATAGTTTTTACGCTACTTTTACGGACAGAAATTATTCCTATAGTTGTTTCTCTGATTGGGTTATTTCCAGTTAGCCTCTGAACATTTAAACCACTGGGATTCCATGACGGACCTTGCGAGCTCAAATGTAGAATTTGTTGAAAAACTCCGTCTTGGAGGCTGTGCCTCCAATCCAAATACCGCCTATATTTTCTCTCACCTTTCACCTCTCGTTTCTCTCACCTTCGCACTAACCTATGGCCGTCTGATCTTCCTTGTTGAGAACTTCCGTCTATTTTGCGTTGGGTATTATTGATTTATTCACATACATAATCCATTTTTAAGTACTTGTTGTGTACTTCCCAAACATCCTCGTCTCTTCAGCAGATTGTAATTAAGTTTTACATGCGGAAGGTGTGCTGAATACGCAGAGCCCAAACACCAATAATGTGCTTCAAAACCTTTCCATGGACGTTTTGCAAATGAATTGAACGATATTGAGGCTTCAACTAACTGGCTCATGCTTGGAGAATTTTTGGTGTCAACATAGTGAACAGGAGGCTTACTTTTGAAAGAAATTCCGATCGATCGCAATTGGAATTAGGACATTTCGTACTCTGTTAATACTATCAGTCTAATCTGGTAACGCCAAATTGTTTTGATATTGGATGGTCATTAGGAGAACTACTCGAGATTGAAATTGTCACAGTGACAGCTAGTTATTGTGGTTAAAATTGTATGGTCATAAATATTAAAAAAGTAATAGTTTAAAGTTATATGGTATTAACGCAACGACAAAATCGATTGCCAATGTTAACGCAATTACAAATTCAATCTAATGTAATCTCAATTGTTTTCAAGAGTATGGTAATTAGTAATAATTGTATTGAGTTTGGTTTGGGTTAAAATTATCATTGGATATATTATATATTGTTATATAATATATTATCAAGGCTGGCATAGAGGATGATCGTTGTCGAAGATGTCAACACAAAGTCGAAACCATTCAGCAAATAATAGTGGTTGGCAGCCACAGCAGCAGCATGGCAGCTCTCGTGGGCACTATATGCACTCAGCGTAACGGTAACGTGGCAAAAATTGTACATCAAGAGCTGACAGTCTAATACGGTCTGACAAAGTAGAATTGTAATGGAAAATGACACAGGAAATGATTCTATATTTTCTGCAATAGATCAGTTCTTACTAATCAGTCGTAGTGAAGCACAATCAACCTGATATTGTAGTCAATGAAAATGGTTTTTGGACATTGGCATTTCAAACTCGTCCAATGTGCAACAGTAGACCATCGAAAAAGTCGTGAAATATCAACGGCTGGCTGATGAAATTTGACATATGTGACGGCAGGAGCAAGTGTTTATTAAGCCGCTGATATTATCTTAAACAGATCGTGTTCCTAAAAATTTGTCTGTAAATTAAGTAATTTCTGTGAAGGTGAGGAACAATATTCATAATCTGATGTCCTCGATACGACGGCGATCGTATTTTACATGTCTGGCCAAAAGCCGATATCGTCTGAAAATCCCATAAAGGAGTATTATAGAGTATAGAAGTAAATATAGTAAATAATTCAATATTCGCAGTTTGGCGTATCCCTATAATGTTTTCGTGAACCTCGCCTTGACAACGGGCGGAAACACTTGTTGGCACAAATTGCATTTGCAATGCTTTGTTGCGATCGTTGCCATTAAATTTCTTTGCGTGTTCGGTAGAAGCTCTAATTTCTGCCGCGGGTATGAAGGTATTTCATGAATAATTTCTAACAATTACTTTAAGATTATAATTCATTCCATATTATATATAAAGTCATTCCATATTAGACTTATCTTTATCTTGTGGCGCAATTATGAAAAATCATAGAAATTACAGCTAGTTAGCTTAGAGTTTAAAGTTTCCTGCTTTGAATATACTAACCATACAAATAACTACACACTAACTATAAAAATACCATTTTAATTTTCGTTTGAATGTTAAGTCTTTATTGGCGTTTCCGAAGAAACTCTTATAAATAAATGGACAGGGAAGAACGAATGGTGAAGGAAGTATGCGTTTTAATCAATTTAAAAGGCAGATGTAGGCTGAAACTAACTTTCTGAGATGAAAGAGAAAGTCAAGAGTATTTGTATGTCTTGACGTACGTGTTTTAAGAAAAATTATAAATTTTGTAGAAGCGAAAGGAATTGAACGAGAGTTACCTCTTCCTATCCGGTTAGAGTTGAAATAATAGATTCCGTAATGATCATTATAAAATATAATGTAAATTCTTTAGAATTACATGGAGTCGACCTGTACCTCAGGGGAAATGGAAGCTTAGACATGGAAAACGGTATGCCATCGTTTCACCCTTTTTATTAGGAATGATCAATAAATATTTTTTTTGACTGACACGCACTCCGCTTATTTGTTACGGAATTTCTGTTGCAAACTGAAAGGATTGAGTTGCTATTTTTCTTAAGTAATAAGTTTTTCTTTAGCAGTATTTTGGGTTAAAAGTTGGGGTAAAAATTTGGTTCTCTATTAAAATTGGAACCCAACTGGGACACTGCTCTTTGGTAGTAGTGGCACATGGTTAGAATTGTTATCAACTAGACGATTTTGAGTCAGAAAAGAATTTTACCGTTTCATAGCCGCCACTCGATGGCCGAGTGGTTGGGTGATCGTTATTTGAGTCAAGAAACTTCAGTTCGATCCCCAGGTGACAGACTCGTAGCAATGTGTTTTCTTTCTCTTCTCAAATAGGGGGCCCAATGGGTTTTTAAAAACTTATATACGAATTATATCGTTTACTTGGACGTACAGACGGCGACGGGCTCACCACCTGTCACGTTGTCCCGAAAATATCTTCGGTGGTAGGCGGGCCGAAGGGTCTTAATTGTCTAGACTAGACCTCTGTCTACATCTGGTATTGGGAATTGCGTGAAGATATGTATTTATTTATTTTATCCTCAAAACCTTATGTACTAATTCTATCGCTGGCTTGGATCTAAAGACGGCGACAGGCTCATTACCTGCCACGTAGTCCAAAAACATGTTTTCGGTGGAAGGTGAGTCGAAAGAACTTTATTGTCTAGGGCTACAAATTATTTGGCACTTTGCATTCAGTTTTCTAAGCATGCTATGAAATCTTATTTGGCAATTTTACCCCTATAGGAGGTATAACTAAGGATGACAGTTATATGGAAGTCTATCATTTTCAAATTAAAAAGCAAGAAATTCTTGCTTCAGATTAGATATTTATATATTTTAAACGCATCTCGGCGTTTTTAAATATTTTAACTCTCATATGTTACACGGGTAAATTGTGTGTTAAAATATTAGATAGAAAGTTCTTAACGTATTAATATACATCTCTTCAAAATGTAATATTCTAATAATCTAATATTCAAGTAAGCACATCAACATTTCACATTTTCTAATTCCGCATTTTTTATTTGACTATACATGTATATACAAGGTGCATATGCATGTATGTACTAGTGTTTTAAAATACATATTTGCGTGCTGTGATAAATAGGCAAATTGGAGACCCCAATTATATTTGTGAATTAAAAAAATATTCCCCCTTCGCGAGCTATCGTGGCACATGAAGCCTAAACCGTTAGTTATATTTTTGACGTTTTAAAGTTGGTTACAGAACTTAGATTATTTTGTATGGAAACTAAAATTTGGATACTTTTTAACGCACATTTTAGAGTATTTAGCTAATTGTTAACCACTGATACACTTATCGCTTTTAGTATTTTATGTAGATGAGATGTGTATATTACGCCGGCTAATTTGGATGAATAGAAGAAATATTACAAGTTTGACTTGAGTGAAGCGCCACCAAACACTTTATTATACGTGAGGAAATACCTAATTGATAACCGCCTTTGTCGGAGCGAAGGCATGTGATGTCAGGCTCGCAAGGATTAGAACCCCAGGGTGTTCCACCATCGCCGCATGTTTGCATGGTCACGGGAAAAGTATTCACGGTATTTCCCGTGACCATACCAAACGCTCATGGGCAACGAACCTCCCGTGAAAGCAACCCGGAGGCCATGGGGCTCTAGCTCTCACCTACTATTTGATTTCTGTTTTCCAGTACTGGGTTTGAGAAAGGTCTAAATGACCTTGAAGGTTAGGATAGCTGGAAGTCGAACAGCTTCGTCTCCTCGTGAGCAAGGGTGCTGTATGTGCAGAATACTATCACCCCTTTCTTTCCGTGGGTGTCGTAGAGAACTAAGGGAACAAGCCTTGACTACCATATTAGATACTGACAGATGCGAGATGTCTGGTAATGCGATCGCCAATCCGCTTGCCAAGCTTTGGGATTATGTCAAACATTTACGAGAGAGGCCCATATCCTGCAGTGAGCTTTAACCGGCCCTTATATGTGTATATTATTGTAAAAAAAATAAAATAAATATGTAAATTATTATCGCCTGATCGCGAGTGTAAATATTAGTAACTGTGAGAAAGAAAACTAGTGCCTAGACCGCGCCGTCCTATTCACCTTATTTCCATAATATAATTTCCATAATCTCACAGGACCTGTAAAGGAATATAAATAGAAAAAAGACAGAAATTTAAAAAACTGATTAATACGAAAAATTCTATAAATAATGAGGCTATAGTCTATATAACTTCCGGGTTAGCCTCAGAAAAGCTTCTAAAAACTTATCTTTAAATTTATTAATGATTATATGAGTATGTTTTACACGGTATTCTTCATATTCTCTTGGCTCTCCTTTCTTTGATCAATTTCCTAATAGGAATATAAAAAAACAGTTCAAAAAATTTACCGCCTTTTTTAATTATTTTAATTAAATATTCTAATTACTGATGTCCCTGACGGGGAAGCCGGAGAGAGCGCAAAGTGTCACGAACCTTTCATACCTCTTTCGCTTCTTTCAAATTCATCATTTTATTCATACACGCGGGTCTAGGTATTCGAGTATTTTGGACCCTCCCCTCTTTTGCTCAAATAGTCTTTGGATGTCTGATGTGCTAAAATTGGCGCCAATTTAAACTAAATTTGTAATATTGACATTATTATTACATTCAGTTAAGATAGGCTGTAGTGTCGGTACCGTCATCAACATCGTTACATGATGACTAACTGACGATTTGTTTTCATCGTAAAAGAGGTTAAATACGCGAAATGATTATAAAATTTGAGGAATTTTATTGAATCACTTGGTATTCCATCATCAAATTTTAACGCTGATAAAGGGACTCAATTGGAAGTATACCTTATAAAACAAAAAAAAATAATTTTAAAGTCGTTTCACACATGATGGAGTTAGGAGATAATAAACATAAAAAAACATTCGACCGAATTGAGAACCCATTTTTAGACATTGGTTAAAATGAGCATCTGCCTGCGCCGATTATAATTTACGCGATTATCATTTTTAGTATATTTTTTTCATAAATTGTACTTTTGCAGAATTAATATTTATCACTCGTTTACCGTGTGGTAGCGGCGTAAGAATATTGTCACTCTCTTTCTTTCCGTGGGTGTCGTGAGAGGCGACTAAGGGAAACAGCCTTGAATATTATTATGGCAACCGTTTGATGGCGGGATAACCATCTCTTAAAATATCAGACTAAAGTAATCAGACCAAATATGGGCAGCAGAGTCCGAGGTGCGAGTGGCCTGGTACTGCGATCGCCAATCCGCTTGCCAAGCGGATTGGCGATCGCAGTACTTGGCGATTATGGCAAATCCTACTTATCGGAGAGGTCTATGTCCTGCAGACGACTTTAACAGGCCGTTATCTACTCTTTTTGTAAGAGCGGTATCTCCTGTCATTAGTATATATTATGCATTATAAACTTATTTTATTGTGAAGTAAAAATAACAACTAATGCGAGTGAGACACGGTGGCTCACGTAATTTTTATTACAATATGTAATTTTTATTTTTATTCCATAAAGTTATTGAGTTTATTAGATCCTTCTATGCCTAGTTTGTTCTTTGGTTTGATACGGTATTCTTACTTACATACGGACGTATCGTCCGCGAAACAGATGTCGGTTATTTTTGCCTTATGGTTAAAAAGGAATGCACATTATTTACCATAATTGTGGTCTCTACGGGTATATCTTCTTGGTCCTTACCCTAAGGTGGTAAATTAAGGATGTAAACACCATCTCCACAGAGGCACAACTCAACAAGCGGGAACGCCTTGCTAAATCGAGCGACCACTACCATTTTATCATCCCAGCCTACGATAATTTGGTTAAATAACACGATAAATATATAATTAATATGCAAATTCGTCACTGATCCAAAACATAACTCATAAAACAAAAGTTTAAGCACATAAAAATGATACGTTATGTATAATTCTACATAGGTATTATAAAAGGAAAAAAGGGCAGTAATAATGTGCTTACGACGGTCTGTTGTTAGTGAGAGTACTTGTCCTCTCTCCACGCACTTCACTCGGACTTCGATCATTTTATTCAGTTCTTTATGCTCTAAAAAAGATTCGGATACACTCTTACGTTTTGAAAAAGTCTAACAATAATTCGCTCCGAACAATTGTACATGTTAAATAAAATCCCTGAGTGTTTTTTTGTCTCGGCGATAAAATGGGATACATGCTTGAAATAAACACATTCTTCTACATATATGTAGCTTATAAATTTCATTAAATGATTTATATTATATTAATGCGAATTAATATCATTTAATTTATAAATAATTGTTTGATCATACTAAAACTTTTTATCAAAAATACGAAAAAGGTAAACGCACAATTTCTCTTTCTATATTGTCAATCTAACGGATTGAAGATATAGAAAGAGAAATTGTGACCATTCTTAATAATTATTTTCAAAGAATAATGAACATACCATAATAAATTTTAAACTACGAGGTTGATGATGTACGAAAAAAGTTACACGACTGTGCAGAGAGAGAGAGAGAGAGAGAGAGAGAAAGAGAGTAGATATTTTAGTGCATGTATGTAAAAATGATAAATGCAGTTATGCTTCATCAGGGATATAAAAATAGTTGCTCCAAGGCGTAACTGGCGTGCTGTCAAAGTTTTGTTTTTTGTGCAAATTTTGCGTGTCTCTTATCACGGGAATACCGTCAAATTAAGGTGCCATTTTGATAACCTCAATATTCACCAGTAATATTGTGGCATGTTTACCAAGTAAGCCTGCTTAAAATTTAGTAATCACAGCAATTATGCTGCCATTTAACGGGCCTTCTTCTCAGTATATTTGAGATTGTGTATATACAACGCGAATCTAACTTCCTCAATGATGGTGCTAGGAAAATCTCCGTAACAATGCTATATGTACTGTATCTCTTCACAATTACTTCGTCAGTATGTTACAATAAAATTTTTACCTTTCCCTCCGTAAGCCATAAAAGTGTAAGTGTTCACATTAGTTATTTTATCATATTTCAAACTTTGTCGAGCGCTCTGTATGAGCCTTAGTGGACTCTTGGTATGCTGTAAAAAGACAGTAAGGTCAGGTCAGGTGGTCAGGGTCCTCGTTTTAATATGCGTGTGACCCAAGTTCGACTCCCAGGGCGGTCTCACAAACATGTTATATTTAAGCACTGAATCCGGACCAACCCGCACTGGAGCAGCGCCTAGCTCTAATCTCTGCCAAAGAATATTTGAGGAATTCGTATTGCCAGTATAAATATAAAGACTGCTACTTTACTTTTATTTTGTTATACTACCAGTAATGCCTCTTATGCCTTAGAATGATTTTCATTTATAAATGGCGTTTGTTTTTTTTTTTATAGAAAAGGGAGGCAAACGAGCAGGTGGCTCACGTTTATAATAAAGAAAAAAAGTTTTGAAGTATAATTTTTTAACAGTGGTAGAGCCACGCATCAGCTTTTGTTGTTGCATTAATGGGCCGGCTCAACCGGGGAAGTACCACGACCTCACAGAATACCGGCGTGAAGTAGAAGTCTAACAAACTTCTGCGTTTCATTTGGTGAGTGCAGGTAACCGTAGCCCAATTCTGGGGGCGCACACTAAGGGTGGCAACGCATCTGCTATGCCTCTGGTATTGCGAGTGTTCATGGGCGGCGATAATCACGTGAGCCACCTGCTCGTTTGCCTCCCTTTTCTATAATAAAAGAAAATTAAGTTTTTGAGTCACTATCACATCCTCTTGATTTTGAGATTGACAGATTGTAATTTCGTCGTTGTGAAGCAATTCTAGATTTTATTCCCAGGATTAGCTCTTGGCAATGGATAGAGCATTGAATTATTTTCATTAAAATTGTTTAAAACATGATTTACTAACGTAACATTACAAGATATAACTCTAGTGAATACGGATAATAAAGGAAGAACCTTAAGATTCTTCACTAGTTAATACCTAATAGTATCTTTATCACCATGTTTGGCTGTAAAAGTTCTTTGGGTTATGTGAAATCTGAAACGTTGTAAGAGATACTTACTTGTGTTATCACAACACACTGCAGGGTTTGCCATAATTGCCATACTTGGTGAGTGGATTGGCTATAGCAGACCCCTAGCACCTTAAAGGCTGCCAGTCTCCGGGCTGCTGAATTTTAACTGGTGTTTTTGAGATGGTTATCCCGCTATGTATTGGTGCGACCTATTTAATTTTGAAGGCTTTTCACACCCACGCTAAGAAAGGGAGTGGTATATTCCCACATAACCACATGATAAACCTTATAGTATCCTCACGTCAAAGTACTAAACAAGTATAAAAAAATTTTTTTTACTCAAAACTTTTTATGTACATGCTTTGTTGGTGGTATTTTTTTAATTAAGTTGTTTAAATACCCCTTATGTGCCTTAGTCCTATAGTAAAGTCTGCAGTCAGAGTCCAGCAGTTAAGTTTTGAGAAATTATTTCATTCGATTTATCATTCATGTAATATAGCAATTCCGAGCGATGAATTTAAATATATGATTACAGATAAGAGTTATCTATTAACTAAATTATAACTTGGCTGAATACGTATAAGTATTTTTTTTT
This sequence comes from Sericinus montela, assembly GCA_029286605.1. Taxonomy (NCBI): domain Eukaryota; kingdom Metazoa; phylum Arthropoda; class Insecta; order Lepidoptera; family Papilionidae; genus Sericinus; species Sericinus montela. The sequence continues at coordinate 457,625 of JAGSMR010000078.1, read as the reverse complement.
TGTAGAAAATAGTTCAATTATATCACTTTTGATGTAGAACAATTTGATGTATAATATATCCGACGATTAAAATATCATACATACATACATACATAATGGCCTGATAAAGTCCACTACAGGACATAGACCTCTCACATAAGGAGGATTTGCCATAATCGCTACGCTTGGCTAGCGGATTAGCGATCGCAGTACCAGACCACTAGCACCTCAGACGCTGCTGCCCATCTTCGGTCTGATTACTTTGGACTGATGTTTTATGAGATTGTCATCCAGCCATCTAGCGGTTGCCATAACAATATTCAAGGCTGTTTCCCTCTGTCGCCTCTTACGACACCCACGGGAAGAGAGGGAGTGGCAATATTCTTATGCCGTTACCACACGGAGAAAATCGTAAAATATCGCCGTAAGTTAAATGAAATCGTGAGCTAAGAGTAAAAATTGTACAACTGCCTCTGTGTCTCCACGTATTGAAATAGTTCATTGCGCTGAGCTGTAAAGTGACGAGCGATGGAGCTATTAGCGGTAATCCCCGCGGATCGGATGTAGGTCGACGAGCAAGCTACTTGTTCACGAACCAACCAATGCGAATCGGAACAAGTGAGGATTACTTCCGAAGCATCTTTTTAGGGTACAGCAAAGTAAATTTTTTTTTATTGATATATAGATGTAATACTCTTTTTTGTACACCAAAAGAGAATATATACAACAAGAAATAAATTTAGATAAAAAACAAATAAATAAATACTTTTTTAAGTAAATAAATTCATACATTAATAAGAATGGGAAGAGTTCAAATAAAGATATGGTCAAATAATAGAGAATGGGAAAAGATCAAATACATTGCCTGATCCCAAATTATGTAGCTAAAGCATTTGTGTTTGCAATCGGAAATAACGAAAGCACTACAAACCACATCCAGAATGGAGACAATGAAGAAAAAGTGGTTTTTTACAATGATCCGGCCGGGAATTGAACCCGAGATCGCGAAGCTGACACTATGAAAATCAGTGTGTACGCCGCTCATCCACGGATGTCGTCAAAGCGATGGTAGTATAATGAGAGGTCTTATCGAAAAAGCTGATTTTTCTATAACACCTCTAAGCGACCAGTTTGAAATCATATTTCTTCACTCATATATACTTTTATTTTCCTTCTAACAAGTTTCGGTTTCAGTTTCAGTTTGTGGTACCGATATATTCCGATAACACAAGTGCTCTCTCATTATTTACTTTAGGATCAGAGGAACGTATGTAATGCTGTCCCTATCTATGTATGTATCTGTAACAAATTCTCCATACTGTGACCGCCGATATACATTTGCCCGGTATCGCAAGTAGTTGGCAGTGGTTAAAGCGTATTGCGGTGCGTGTGAGCGGAGGGGAGTGCGCGGATCTATCGCGATACCACTAACTAAAGATTTCCGCGGGGACATCCGCGCTCGATCCCCCCCTACTCCCACGTGCCAAACCGCCGGTTTGTTTCAGTCGCGTACTTGCGAAATTCTCTATAATAAGTAACATATATAAAAATGTTTTGAAAGTTAACTTTTAAGCTTCGTTGGCCAGTTCTCCACTTGTCGTATTGTTCCAAATTGGCTTTGGAATGGCGTGAAGATATCAATTTATTATTCATTTATTATATGCTTATATATTTATTACGTTTGATACATGTTCGTAACTCAACCGCGCCAGAATGACACCATGAACACTCACAGTTCTTCATAGATACATTAAAACTAGCAAAAGCAAACGGACTGCATTCAAACCCGAAAAAATATATGTATCCCGTGAGAGAGGTCTAAAACCCGTATGTCGTAAGAATAAACCACCCCTTGTTGCCACAATTGGCGAATAAGGAGAAATTGTAGAAAATACTAATAGCTTCAGACATAATCGCGAAATATCTGGTATATCATATAGTATAGACTAAAAATTCAGCAGAATGGTCACGCGCAGCAGCATCTTTAGTACGAGGTGTCTGGAACTACAACTGCTAATCTGCTTGTCAAGCGTGGTGATTGAGGCAAATCCTGCCTTACTCGAGATGTCTGTGGACTTTTATAGGCCGTTATGATGATCCTCCCGTGGGTGTTAATATGCACGACTATGGGACCAGCTTTACGAAAGAATTGGCTACTAACAGAAGGATTTATAACAGTCTCGAAAATACTAGAACAATATTATGCAGACCGGTGATGGGTAGAAGCGTGGAAAGTTCGTGGTATCTAGTACTGCGATTATCTATCCCGTGCCGTAGCAATTAAAGCAAAACTTCGTTACGGGAGTTTTACAGACTGTTTATTTATTTATTAAAAAGATTATGTAAACACAGAGAACATAAAATGAATATAATATTAAGAAATAATACGTACTGTAACGTGTAGTAAGTAATCGATATACAGCTATATTCTCCATAGAGATATATGTTATAACAGTTACAGCTAGTCTGTAGTTTTAATTCGGTTTAAAATTAACTAGCGATCCGCCCTAGCTTTGCACGTGTATGTTCAGATTCTACCTTGGTTTTAGTGACTGGTCGTAGCCGCTGGTGGTAGCAGGTGGTAGCGCTGGTTCTTTTCTCGCTTAGCGGTTAAGTCTAGCCATTCGTCGTGGAAATGCAGCCAGCGTTCTTGGTACTATGCCACGAGAAGTAGGGCTCTACGATTATTGTAGTTTTTAGTTAATAAGTATTGTAAATATTAACATAATTTTGTTTCTGTAAATAAAGTATTTAAAGCAAAAACTTTAGAAGTTATCTTTAATAGTAATAATTTCATTCGGCATTTATCACTTATTTTCGTAGTATTAATCCTAAATTTATGAACACTTTGCATGTGTCGTCAGTGATACATGACGTGACTTAGAGTCGAATTCTTAAGACGTCGGATCTCGCACGTGTACCGGGAAGCAACGACTACAATAGTACTGCACTAGTGCCAAGCGCCCAAATACCTATAGTTATTGATGAGAGAGTTTGTCTCGCCGGTCTGATACTGTTTGATGCGATGCTTCGTTGTGTATTGATATTAATGAGAATTATTTACAAGTAAATAAACTCAGAATAATAATAATAATAAACTAGATTGGGACAGCATAACATATATTGTTTATATAACCAAAGCATTTGTGTTATGAAATCGGAAGCAACTAAGACACCCAGACCTGAAACAACATAGATTAAAGAATTTTTCTACTTTACTTGACATTTTAAGATTAGAATAGAATATCGTCCCAAAAAGCTCTTTTAAATTAATAAGTTAAAAACAGTGATTGAAGAATCTTTTCACGCAGAAATGTTTGATCTACATAAGCTTGAATCAAGAACTACCACTGATGGTGTAAAAATCTATAATCATAACATCATATTAAGTCGCGATAGCTATTTGATTGGGTGATCGGAATTCGAGTCAAGTGACCCGAGTTCGATCCCCGGGTGGCAGGCACGAACCAAAAGTTTTTTTTTAAACTAATGAACAATTTATATCGTTCGAGGCTTGGACATAAAGATGGGCTTGGGCTGACCACCTGTCACGTTGTCCCGAAAATGACTTCGGTGGAAAGTGGGTTTAAATGACTTTATTGTCTAGATCTCTGTCTACTACAGTATTGAGAATGGCGTAAAGACATATAATGTCATGTTTTATATCACAATCACCCATTTCTGTTGCCAATCAGCAGTGGAACAACTGTTGTCTTTTGGGTTGAAATATAATGAGGCAAGTTAGGCAGAGTATATTTTTTGTTAAATTACGCTCTATGAGTCATTACATTTTCAAGGGTGCACCGTTTTAGTTACCTTCTTCGTTCAGAATAGTGAAAAAGTGTCAATTGCATTATAGAGACATTAGCCATAAGTTCAACCTAATAATATTAAAATCCACAACTAAACATATGAGTCCACAAAAACGCGCCATATTTACTATATAATACTGAGGTAGGTCATAGGTTTAGATAATTAAGATAGATAATTAAGTCCTTTCGACCCATATTTCATGGAAGCTAATTTGGAGTAACGTGACAGATGATGAGCCGCCTTAGTGTCCAAGCGAACGATACAATATAGTACATATAAAAGTGTTTATATAAACATACGGGACTTGAGTACACATATTCATATTCATAACACAAATGTTTGTCCCTAGCGGGAATCGACCCAAAACTCTAAGCTCGAAGGCCGGATCACTACTAACTTGACAATCAGTTCGTCATGCATATTTTTTGTTTTTTAAAATTGAGTAATTGGATGAAAAAAAATACGTCAATAGAAACTATAAAAAACTATAAAAACTTCACTATAATTTGCTTGATTGGAAAACAAGGATGCAATCTATGTATTGTTGTATAATAGCGTACAGGGAAATATGTTTTAAAATTTCCACAAGTGTGAAATACGAAGTGAATTGTGTTAAACGAAAACGCAATGATCGTATGCCCGCCAAATGGTTCTTGTGTAAAAAATAAGCTCTTATGCTTTGGATGAATTTCGAAAAATGTATTCGTTTTTACTTTACGGATATTTAGAAATTAAATATTAACTTAATAAACATCATGTACACTTACTAGTAAAACTTTTCGTGAGTATAGCAGGCAGTATCCATTCCTAAGTGTTTGTTAGCCGAGTTATTTGTACATTTTATATACGAGTATTAACTTATTTTTTCTTTCCTAGTACCTATATCTTTATCCAATATCTTCTTATCTTTATCCTATCTTGGTATTAGATATCTTTTCTGTCTAGTTTTCTACTACATAATTAAAATTTAGTGATTGTTAGAAAGTAAGATTCTATCTTTTTATTCTAATAGTATATGGTGCGGCACTAATTTTATTAACCGACAACTAGTAAAAAGGAGATCATATATTCACTACGTATGTTTTAAGAGTTTATCAGAGATTATCAGAAAAATTTCAAACCAATTGTATTTTATTGAACTACATTCCAAATACATTCAAAGAAAATTTATATATTTATATAATTTCTTATATTAAGTGATATAAAAAAATATATCTTCACGCAATTCCCAATACAGGGGTAGACAGAAGTCAAGTCTAGACAATTAAGTCCCTTTGACCCACCTTCCACCGAAGATATTTTCGGGACAACGTGACAGGTGGTGAGCCCGTCGCCGTCTTTATGTCCAAGCCAACGATGAAATTCGTACATAAGTTTTTGAAAAACTCATTGGTACTGCCACCTGGGGATCGAACTCGGGTCTCTCGACTCGAAATTCCGACCACCCAACAACTCGGCTATCGTGACATTTAACAGAACTCACATATATTAAGTGAGTTCTGTTAAATGTTTGTTTTCCTTTATATTTATTTTTATATATTTCTGTTTTGTTAGAAACATTGTGGGTTAGGAATTTGATCTAAAAAGCAAATGGTATGTATAATACCTATATTATAATGGTTATTATTAATTCTCGAATTTAATTCATCCCTTATTTAATTATTAATTAACCGTGTTGTTTTATTTATTTTTATGCAATTTTATTACTTTGTGAAAAAATACCAAACAAATATATAACATCATATACAGACGCTTTCCCGCAATGAGATTCTACTGTAATCACTACGGATAGGTTGACAATGGCTTTGCATTTTGACATGGTTTTTTACCGTGTGTAATTAGCTAATTCCAGTACTGGAATTCGTCGACGGTCTCTTTTTAACTTTGACTTAGATTTAACTTTGAGGTCTACATCTGTTAATAGTTATAGCATAGATATTCCCGGCATTTGTTAATAGCTATTGCTATTTTAAGTTTCTATCTATAGTCTCTTTTTAGGAAAAAAGGACCACTAAATGCTGAGCTTCATCATCACATCAAAATAATAGATTTGAAACTAATTGATATTTTTCTTCCACTCCAGAAAACACGGAGTCCGAGCTTAAAACATGCCACTCCAAATACGACGGAACTGTCCAGTTTTTCTGCGAGAAAATCTTCTTACTCTGCTCACAATCATCGGCGTAGTTTCCGGCACTCTACTAGGATGGGGGCTAAGGGCCTCCGGTCACGAGTGGTCCCGGCGAGAGGTCATGTACTTCCAGTATCCAGGAGAGCTGTTCCTAAGGATGCTTAAGTGCCTGATTATCCTGCTACTGGTGTCATCCATAGTGTCAGCCATTGGGTCTTTAGATCTTAGTCTGTCTGGCAAGTAAGTAAATAGTAATGATCTTATTTTAATTCTGTTCTAAATTCAAATAATTGAGCGTTTCCAAGAAATAGCGTCAACATTGAAGATTAAATATTTCACAGACACTGACGAATTAAAACTTTACTTAAGTTGTACCCGAATGATAATAAACGGATGGTTATTTTGAAAACATTCTTTACGTTTTGTTCACTTTCAGTTTTTAATTAATAATAAAATTAAAACAACATTTTCTACAGTTTGACTGTCAAGCGTGCCTTAAACAATAAAAAGTGTAAAATCGTCGCGTTTATGCATTCATAGTATTATTTATTATTAACTCATGCACAACAGAAAATTATTATTGTTAAAGTCAAAGGTAAAGGAATAAAATTAGAGCTCAAATGCAGTTATGTATTTTTTCTTGTTATATAAATAGAACACCATCTATTATAAACGCATTATTGTGATCGTGAGATTAGCATACGTTGCGTGATATTTTGATAAACGTTTTTATAATATTTGCAGAGTGTCCATGATGCATCAATTGCTTGATTTTGTTAAAATATTTACACTTCAAACTTAAGAAGATATTTAATTATTAATTAACCGTGTTGTTTTATTTATTTTTATGCAATTTTATTACTTTGTGAAAAATACCAAACAAATATATAACATCATATACAGACGCTTTCCGCAATGAGATTCTACTGTAATCACTACGGATAGGTTGACAATGGCTTTGCATTTTGACATGGTTTTTTACCGTGTGTAATTAGCTAATTCCAGTACTGGAATTCGTCGACGGTCTCTTTTTAACTTTGACTTAGATTTAACTTTGAGGTCTACATCTGTTAATAGTTATAGCATAGATATTCCCGGCATTTGTTAATAGCTATTGCTATTTTAAGTTTCTATCTATAGTCTCTTTTTAGGAAAAAAGGACCACTAAATGCTGAGCTTCATCATCACATCAAAATAATAGATTTGAAACTAATTGATATTTTTCTTCCACTCCAGAAAACACGGAGTCCGAGCTTAAAACATGCCACTCCAAATACGACGGAACTGTCCAGTTTTTCTGCGAGAAAATCTTCTTACTCTGCTCACAATCATCGGCGTAGTTTCCGGCACTCTACTAGGATGGGGGCTAAGGGCCTCCGGTCACGAGTGGTCCCGGCGAGAGGTCATGTACTTCCAGTATCCAGGAGAGCTGTTCCTAAGGATGCTTAAGTGCCTGATTATCCCGCTACTGGTGTCATCCATAGTGTCAGCCATTGGGTCTTTAGATCTTAGTCTGTCTGGCAAGTAAGTAAATAGTAATGATCTTATTTTAATTCTGTTCTAAATTCAAATAATTGAGCGTTTCCAAGAAATAGCGTCAACATTGAAGATTAAATATTTCACAGACACTCGACGAATTAAAACTTTACTTAAGTTGTACCCGAATGATAATAAACGGATGGTTATTTTGAAAAACATTCTTTTACGTTTTGTTCACTTTCAGTTTTTTAATTAATAATAAAATTAAAACAACATTTTCTACAGTTTGACCGTCAAGCGTGCCTTAAACAATAAAAAAGTGTAAAAATCGTCGCGTTTATGCATTCATAGTATTATTTATTATTAACTCATGCACAACAGAAAATTATTATTGTTAAAGTCAAAGGTAAAGGAATAAAATTAGAGCTCAAATGCAGTTATGTATTTTTTTCTTGTTATATAAATAGAACACCATCTATTATAAACGCATTATAGTGATCGTGAGATTAGCATACGTTGCGTGATATTTTTGATAAACGTTTTTATAATATTTGCAGAGTGTCCATGATGCATCAATTGCTTGATTTTGTTAAAATATTTACACTTCAAACTTAAGAAGATATTTAATTATTATTAATAAAATATTTAATTATAATCTATTATCTTTTTCATCTGATAAGCCGTGGTACAAACTGTACACTCAATGATAGTGTGGTCAGAGACAATTTTGTGCTTTTAACCAGTCTTTCAACAGAGGTTATTTGTGACAACATGACATGAGATGAGCCTGTCGTAGTCTTAGCCTTCTCACATCACAGAACTTATTGGTACGGCCCAGTCTTATAGATAGTTTGTTTCTTTCATTTGAATTCAGATCATGTATCTGGCTCGCAAAATAAAAATTTTTCTTAAAAGGTCCAATAAAATTTGACGGCCTCCGTGGCGTGTACACAGGTTATCATGGTGTCAGCTCTGAGGTCACGGCCTCAGAGCTGGAGACAGTTCGATTCCCGGTCGGTTTTCTATATTTTATCGGGTCTGAGTGTTTGTTGTACCTTGGTTTTTTCTGATTCCATAACCCAAGTGCTTAAGCTACTTACTTTGGGATCAGAGCAATGTTTGTGATGTTGACTCTATATAATTACGTGTATTTCTTTTTATTTTCAGGGTCGGTCTGCGTGCTATTATTTATTATATGACAACTACTGTATGTGCTGTGATGTTAGGAATTGCTCTCGTCACCACCATTAAGCCAGGAAAGGACCCCGAGGCGTACAAGCAGCCAAATGCTACAAAAATAGTCACCAAGGACACGCTTACGGCAGATACGCTATTGGATTTAATAAGGTAAGATATTTTTGGGCAATAATTACTCAATATTAGATTAGTCTCTTTAGTGGACTACTGAAAGTAAGTCCCTATATCTCTCTCACATATATACACACATGAATATATTTATATTTATGAGTGTATATGTGTATGTGTATGAATATATTTATGACACGTCTGTGAGAAATAATTTGTCAATTAAATAAGAAAAAGTTTAAAATGTTTAAACTTACACTTTAGATTATTTTTTATGAAACCTGAACGAAATCACTCGCATCTGAACCAGTAACAACCTTAATCTGAAAATTACCGTAAGCACTAGCATCCTGAAGTGGTAATGGGCGGGCCACTTATCTTGCAGGACTATAAAACTGGTATACTTGGACGCAAGGAAAACGCGGTTAGGGATCTCCGCCCACAAGATGGAGGGATGATCTGTACATTATTACAGGGAGTGAATGCCGTCCTTAAGGGAGGTCTATGTACAATAAGAGACTTTTGATGGGCTGCAAAGAAGAAAAAGAATTGAAAATATTTTCTTAAACTTCTGTTCCTAAATGTTTAATCCATCTATTTACGATTCATGGCATATATATTTTCAGTTTGAGTTTGCAATATGGAAAACAGCTTAGTGGAAAAAAGTTTAATACAATATTAACTTTTATTTAAAACCAGCAAACACCTACATAAAGTGTCCACCTTCAAAACAAAATCAAACCCACCATAGGGATCCAATCTAGTTATGAGAAATTATAAATAAGCCTACTTAAGAGAGTACATTGATTGTAAGTCTTCCTACAGTGGTGCTGCTTAGTAATATATCATGAACAAAATAAATTTAAGCCGTTATGACGTGTCGTTGAGATGCAATGAATTTGTTTATGTCCGCGGAACTATTCCGTCAACTATGTGGATTAAATATCAGGCAATGTAATTCGCACCCGCGATCATTTTGCGTAAATCGGTCGGCACACTCATCGCTTTAATGCTTTTAATAGGTGCTAACTCGTGGCTTAATTTTCACCATCCGTCGGCATTGGTGCGAATTGTCATTGCTTCTCATATTCCATTATAATATGGATCTGGGACATGCTGAAAATGTGTGAAAAATTGTAACATTTCAAGTTTTCATTTAACATTTTTCGACCAATTCTTTAAAAACTGTATGCCTTTTTACATTGTAATTTTAATGCATTTTCTGAATTGTTTGTTATTAAAGTCCAGGCATTAGCATTTTTTCTATTAGCGTGCATATTCAATTATTTATCTTCTCGCGTCATCTCTGATGTGGTAGTCACAAAGAAGAGATACGTTCTTCCATATCGCTTTTACACGCAAATTGGGGTATCCAAGTATATACTCGTACTTTTGACTTTATATTGTTAGTAATTTTAATGGCGTTGGTACCTGGGTCGTTCGCATAATAAATCGTCCGACTTGAAAACCACGGCTCTATATTATCTTAAATATTTCTGATTGACTTAAAATCGAGCACTCATTTCGCGATGTGGACGCTACGTAGTAAGAACGCATTTTACGCAAATATATATATATATATATATATATATATATATATATATATATATATATATATATATATATATATATATATATATATATATACAAGTCATAAATTCTTAATCTATAAGACGAAAAATTTTATAATTTCAAGCATTTAATTCTGTCTATATTTATAGATTTTGAAGTCTCACGGATGTTTTGATTTTGATAGTTAATTTTGGGACAGGAATCTATTATGAAATGAAACTGGATTTCTATAAAATGTTTGATTTGAAAAGCCTAGTGAAACATATAATATACTAAATATAACTGAAATTCCTCTCAGAAATTACTGGTCTTCAATATTAATATAAAAAATAGTGCTTAAAAGTCTCACATAACTTTTGTGAAAACCTAAACGTAATAAGTATGTCGTCCGATGGTAGAAACTTACCACGCATACCTAACATGAATGTTATAATATAACCTCGGTTAACATATATGATCTAAAACTTGATTTTACTAAAAGGATTGTGATTTATTACTGTTATGTATTGAGATAAATAAAGCCCGGAGCAATTTTGATGTATTACGCGAATAAAATTGTGAGATCAACTAGCTACTGCAAAAAAAAAAACATATTTTATGGTTATGTTTGCAATTCTCGGCACTGTGACAGGAAAATTAAAATAAGATGTTGTAAAGCTGTTTAAGTATTAACATCGATTCGACATTTTCATTTCTGCCTTAACACGCTCCTAACACTTACTGGCTTTATTGTTTAATGAATTGCTCAATCGATTCTGTTTGCATTTGTCACTTGAGAGCGATGGGTTCACAGGTCGACAGTTTTTTTACAGTTACTTCTTGATAATTTCTCCAAAACTAAAATGCCTAAATGTGGCAACTGAGTTACACAAAAAGCTGTCTTCAAGACTTTGAATTATATGTGTATAGGTGACTAAAATACTTAAAATTTCCCCTTAAATCTGTTAGTAGTACATATAGTATATATTTTTTAAGAATAAATATTTAAATATCTTCACCCAATTTCCAATACAGGGGTAGAAAGAGGTCTAGTCTAGACAATAGAGTCCTTTCGGCCGACCTTCCACCGAAGACATTTTTTGGGGCAACGTGACAGGCGGTGTGCTAATCGTCGTCTTTATATCCATGCAAGCGTCATAAATTGTACAAAATATTTAATGTAATTATTTATTTACAGAAAAAATTATGTTAATATTTACAATACTTATTAACTAAAAACTATTATAATCGTAGAGCCCTTCTCCTCGTGGCATGGTACCAAGAACGCTGGCTGAATTTCCACGTTGAATGGCTAGACTTAACCGTTGAGCGAGAAAAGAACCAGCCCTCTTGTCACCAGCGGCAACGATAAGTCTCGGATACAATTCCTTTAGAAACTGCATCGCGCGGGAACCCCACGGACCGATTGTCTCTACGGCAAATGGAACAAATATATAGTCTAATTTCAAAGACTCATATTTACGCCATTTACCCGATTCAACTGCATCTGATGCCGCCCCGGCCCTTATCGAAGTACCCTTGATATGAGAGGCCGCTAATGTATCGACGCAAGTTGCGTCCCACACAAAAGCTTTGCCTCTCTCCCAAGGGACTAAAGTCAAGCCGTCGGGTCTCTTACCATCCTCCCTAAATATTCCACAAGGCTCTAAAACCGATGGAATATTTATGGAAACAAGAGCCTTTCGGATGATTTCATTCAAGGAACCGTGACGAGATAGTCTGCCGGCACTTTTTTGACATGAAAGTCCGTGGAGGCCTCACTCGTCGACGTCGCTGCCACAAGGTCATCGATGTGGTTGACAAATCGATGCTCCCAATCGTATTCCTACAGCTATACGTAAACTTTCGTTATCTAGTAATGTACCAAGGTTACTTAATGGTAAAGCATGTAGCCAGTAACTGGATTCCTTTGTCGAAACACCTAGAAAGCGGGCGCGATCTCTGTCATAGTGAAAATTGTCCAGTAAGCATTTCTGCACATTCTGAATCAACGGGATATCCCACTGTTTTTGTGAGTTAGGTTCCAGTGGAATATCCTCACCGGAACAGAGACATAACCATGCTTCTCTTGCCTCGGTAGCAAAGGTCAAGTCCAAAACATTATTAAGACTTTGTACATAAGTTTTGAAAAACTCATTGTTACGAACACACCTCTTCGGATATCGAAGTCGGACGGGATTCGAAGTCGGATCTCTAGACACGAATTCAGGCTCGGCTATGGTGACTTTTTTTTAATATAAACACGTTTTATAATAAATTATCTATCTACTGCTAAGATATAATCTCCAATCTTACTGCACAACGTTAAAGATGATAAGGTTATGGGATAATTGGACCATTAGTGTGAAGTAGGCCATAGGTTAACTTGTCTGTACTTTGAACAAGACAATGTTGAAATTGCGTACCGTATACCATAATTGTTCTTTTGTTTGTATTTTTTCATAAACACATTTATATCTAATATTGGTATTTATAGCGCATTTATATGAAATATTCATTATTGAAAGAAAATGAAAAGAATAATTTTAATTTAATCTGTTACTATATAGAAAATCATAATAAAATCCATAATTTTTCATTAAATATTCTTTCTCTTGGGTCCAAATTATTAATTAATTTCGAGTTCTAGTGGAGCTATCAAGGTTTTTATTTTTAGAAATGCACTGTTGCTGTAGGCCAAACCGACGAAAGTCACTGGAAAATGTTAATGAGAAAAAAAAGAAGTCTACACCAAGCGCTATATTTCTTATACTTTTAGTTTTAGACAGAAACTTGAAATTTTACTGACACTTTACTACCAGAAATTTTATATTTAAAGGTGTAATTATCAATTAGGTGCCAGTCCCGAAGAGAATCGGTACGGGCGTTGGTTCCCTGGTCGTCACTCTTCATCAGCCAAATAGTTATTTATACAACGCCCTAGATCTGCGCATTATTAGGGGTGTCAGTACTCAACTACAGACAGTACACTGACCAAATTAACCTTTGTTATTTTTTTGCCGACATCTAAATAGTAATAAATTGTATTACTAATGGTTGACTGATACTTTTATAGTTTGTGATAATAGAAGAGGCAGTAAATTCTCATAACTTTATTATTTACTTAATTTGAATGACTCAAACTAAAAAAGATATTAGATTTTTAATGGCCATTAATCTGTCGGTAAATACGCTCTTAAAATAAACGTATCGATTGAAAGAATATGTAATAGAAGTAACTATGAAGGATGAGTCGAATAGACTTTGTTGTCTAGCCCTCTGAATTTCGAAGTTAATACTTAATAATAATACTTAATACTTACTTTTCCTAATGGAATATGAGTGAAGATGCACAATATGTGCGAAATATACTTCAAGCACTTGTCTCGTTATCCAGATAATCTTTGAAATAATTTTTCGTAAAACTCACTACAAAGGCCTGAGAACGGGAAAGAAAAGAACGACTTTGTAATACAGTATGCGGTTAGAAATTACGACAAACAATATACATAAGGTTACAAGTGGCAACCCTGGATACCGTAGTATATTTTAAGATAAGAAAGACCCGGGGCGCTTTGACAAATAAAAAAACCATCATTGCTTAAATATTTAACATGTTTGCTATGTACAGATTAATCGAAAAATTCGTCGCCAATAATCATAAATATAATATGTTACTATAATTAACAATATTAAAATACTAATGATACATACTATTATAACACTCATGTTTTGTCAATCTATAAATAGTATACAAATATTCATTTTATATACAGTGTTACACGGTACTCTATTTTGGCTGTGTGTTTCCTTAGCCACTGTTCATACTATGAAATTCAAGTTTATAAACGCAAGTGGCAACCCTTCTTACAGTATCAATCAGAACAATGATACTGCAAATCGGTGCGTAGCAGATTGCCAGGTGGGTCACTCGAACGTAACTCGACTGTACTTGATTGATACGCTCGATACTAGTATTGAGATTCGATAATTATTCAACGAGATAGAGATAACAGTTTTTTTTAAAGAATACTAGGAACGCCAAATGACATTACTAGTATTCTTATTAACCACTCAAACTATCTACTACTACCAACTCTGGAGTTGGTTTATGACAAAAGTCGAAAGGCGGGACCCGAACTTGCAACTTCATGTTTTGCAGTTGCAGTTGCATTCGCAGCTGATGTAGTGACTTGCCTCCATAAAGTACTTTGCTACATTTGGACATCCTTCTTAATCTTTACTATGTATTTTTTGCAGTCGTGCCAAATGGACGTTCAAAAATTTTTAGCGTCCCAGGAAAGGTTTCGATTTTTATAACTTTTTAGACATTTGCTTTAAAAAAAAACAAAATCAATTAAAATGTAATTGTTGTTTAATAATTTTATATAACCAAGATCAACGTGAGCCAAATAAAGAAACTAAATTATATATTAGAAGATATGGTAAATAAATAAAAACCTTAATAAAATTTTAGGAAGATTCATATGGACCGGGAGGCTATTGAAATAAATAAATCCTAACTGTGGGAGGCTGGTTACTACTACCGGCCTGAGATCCAGTCGTAAATAAAATTAAATCAATCAAGCATACCATGTCTTCAAACCAGTGATCGTTTTCTGCATAGATCGGAACAAATACTAATAATTAAAAATTGTAAGGAGCGATACCCCGTATTAACTATGACTCAGTTACTACACTAATGTACTGTGAAGTCCCCCGTGACCCAGGGCTCTGTAACGCATGACTGTGACATTGTGAAGTGAAAAGTTAAATAAAACGCGATTAAATTTCTAAAAATTAATTTAATTGTAATTAGTATGTAGTATACATGTTAAAAAGGAAATATTAAGTCAAATTGAGTAAGCAGGATGCTTTGCAAAGGTGATGAAAATAGCCAAAAACACGACAATTAAAAGCGCTCAGTAAAATTTAAATGATTCCTATGAATCCACATAATATATTAAATTGTTACAAACATTTTCAAGGCCGTAGCTTTGCATCGTTTTTTATGGTATCTAAATTGGTTAATAGGTGTAATAACACCGGAAGTTTCCGACCTCTAGTTACGACACTAACGTATGCGAATCGCGCCTTTTAATTCGGTTAAAAGATTCGTCCTTCACGTTGGATATTTGAAGGACCATTGAGGATATCAAACAATCTTCATGTATCACCAAATGCAATCGTTATGTAATTTTATTGTCGGTAGAAGTGCACTTCAGCTTTGACTGGGACTGTTTAGTACATATATAGGCCATTAGGTATGTATGTATATACATACCTAATGGCGTATATATGTCCACTGCAGGACATAGGCCTCTCCTATAGGGAGGATGTGCCATAATCGCCATGCTTGGCTATTGGATTGGCGGTCGCAGTATCAGACACCTCGCACCTTAAACGCTGCTGCCCATCTTCGGTCTGAGTATTTTGGTCTGATATTTTTAGAGATCCCGCCAACTATCGATCGCAATAACTATGTTCAAGACAGTTTCCCTTAGTCGCTTCTTACGACACCCACGGGAAGAAAGGGAGTGGCAATATTCTATCACCGTTACCACGAGGCTACTACAATAGTGACTATTTAGTTACTCTTTGAATCTGTAAAAAGAATGTAACACTAACTATGATACTATAATTTGCAAGTGTAAGTTCTTTCTATCATGATTACTCAAGGTAAGGCACATCGTCATATACATTATAAGATATGTTAGTTATGTTTTAACATTTCTTTATCACTTCTAATATTAGGCTTTACAAATACACATCCTTTTTGAGAAAACCTTCCAAGGTTCGTAATATCTAAAAATGTAATGAATAAATACATTTGTGTGGAAACATGTTTCTCCTTAGGACTCCTTTACTATTTTACTTGAAATATTTCTGAAACATTTAAATGTGATAGTATATAAATTGTTTGGAAAATTGCATATACTCGTGTATATATGAATTTCGTGACATAATTAATATTGATATTATATTGTTGACGAAACGGGTGGTTTTTAACGGCACTCGCAGCCTACTGCGACCCTGACCGTGACCCTGAGGTAAATTCGTCCCCGATAACATGGTAATTAATTGGTAACAATTATAAAATATTTTAACTTTAGCTTTAAAACGCGTAATAAATTTTATTAGACTCATTTATTCTTCTAGTTCACTGTTTTGTTTCAACAAATGAAAGCCTTCAGTTATAAACTTGAGAATAGGCTGGTTTTGAGGTGTAAATAAAACTATTTATTTAAAAAAAACTTCATTACCTTGCTTTTGCTGGTACTTACTTTTGCTCGTACTTTGAGGTTTGTGGTAACTTTTTTTGTAGTATTAAATTTTGTTCTAAATATGAACAATCGTCATTTTCTATAAAGTCCACTGCTGAAAATAGGCTTTCCCTGAAGTCTTCAGTTTGTCACATAGAACGACCCTTTACATCCATCGGCAATCCGTAACATTTTGCAGTTCATCACTCCATCTGCCTAAACGAGGTTGTTGCCAATCGAGAACCTTTTCCCCCTAAGGATATCAGTTCTTCGAGCTATGTGGCCGATCCATTGACAATTTTGCGGGCTGATCACACTTTGCGCGCTGATCACATTTACACTATATCAGTTACCTTATTCTGCAGCGGATGTCATCTGTGCGGATTCTATCACTCTGAAATACACGAAGCATAACTCTTTACATAGGCACGCTAAGCAACTTTGAGCCTTATTCGTCCAGCAGTTTAAGACCACGTCTCGCTTCCGAAAGCCATCCATGACAGCACATAGTCGTTGTGATTACTCTCATTAATTATAAAACTTAAAGTAATAAGAAGACTATTTAATCCAGTTTCGAGAACATCTATTTCATCCGACTGTCAGTTGAATACCAACACATATAGTGGATAACATAAAGACCTTTAATAAAAAAATACATATCCCTACCATCTTTTATGATAACGGCACAAATCGTACCGAAATCTTTTCAATAACAACATCTATTTAAAGAATATATATAGGTATCTCATAACCTATATATATTCTTTATATACGCATTCCTATTTAATATATATCACCCAAACACCAATAAGGAATATGAGTTTTAAATTCTATTAAAAATGTAAGTATAAAAATTATCCAGCAGTAGCTAACTTAAGTGTTTTTCAATTTCAGGAATGTGTTTCCAGAAAACATCGCTCATGCCACGATCGCATCTTACCGAACAAGATTGGTTTACGACCCAAATGATAACAAGACAATAAAAGGTAAAACATAAATATACATATATTACGCCCACGATACCCGAGTGGTTGCGTTAATTGAATTCGAACATAGAAACCCCATGTGAAAGGCTCGTCTAAATGAGTTTGTCAAAACTTTTATACGTTTTGTATTGTTACGTTGTCCCAAATAAGCTCTGGCGAAGAGATGGTTATAAGAACTTATATGTCTTGTCCTCTGACCACCCTAGAATTGAACACGGTTAGCAGAATTAATTGTAGAAGATATTAAAAATGTCGTAATTTAGTAGTCAGATATTGGTGTTTTATTCCTAATCCTATCTATATACCTAACGAATGTAGGACCTCAGAGATACATTACCACCAACATGCCTAGCCGTTCTGTTACAAATCATCCTTACGCGTTTAAAAGAAAAAATGTTGTTTTTTTCATAGCATTTTGAACTTTTAGTACGAGACCACCACCCATTTTAGCGTTGTTTAACTTATTTATTGGTGTTCTTGAGATTTTGTACTATAATAATTGTGCCCAGTTTGTCCCTGTTACTAGTGTGAAAACGAGTTCTTAGTGTCGCATTGGGACCTCGTTACACTTTTATTGAAGATAATAAATAAATCGTCTATTTCTCAATTACAGCACACTTAATTATTTTTTTAATTTAATTTAAGGCCAGTTAGACACATACAAAATTGAAGGGGATTACCAGAGCGGCAGCAACGTGCTGGGACTGGTGTGCTTTAGCATTGTACTCGGTATCACACTCGGCAAAATGGGGGACAAGAGTCGCCCGCTCCAGGATTTCTTTCAAACGCTATCTGAAGCCATGATGATCATCACGGGATGGGTGATTTGGTAAGACTATTTAAATATATTCTCTAATATGTGAATCATTTGAATTTTATTGCAGTCATTTGTTGTGAATTTTAGAGTTTTTTGCTAATTTACAGAACAAACCTTTGTAATATGTTTTTATATGCAATTGTAAATTTTGTTACGATTAATATCATTAATTACCAGTAATTAAATATTAAGCAATTATTCTATTTCTTCTTAAAAAGGAATTGATGTATAGATACAATATAATGCAGAATAAGTTGAACCATTCCATATTAAGTTAGTGGTATGATTTTGTGATATGTTTATAACTGAAAAACGAGCAAATATTACTTCAGAAATTTGAATTTACATTTAAGACCATTTACTGCTGAAAATGTATTAAACTTTTCAACAGTAACTTTAAATTAACTTCCTCTCGAGAAAGTTATGTACATATTAATAAACTAGCATTTTTAATATTATTGTGAACAGAGATTATCATTTAGAGTGATTATAATTTTTTTAATGAATAAAATAATAAATAAATACATAGATAGGGAAAACATCACATACATTGCTCTGATCCCAAAGTAAGTAGCTAAAGCACTTGTGTCTAGCAATCGGAAAGAATGAAGACACCACAAACGCCCAGACCCGAGACAATGTAGATAAAGTAGTTTTTTACATCGACTCGACCGGGGATCAAGCTCTAGAACTCAAGACAGTCTACACCTTAAAAACCAACGAAATATAAATAAAGTCTTCACGCAATTCCCAATACAGGGATAGACAGAGGTCTAGTCTAGACAATTAAGCCTCTTTGACCCACATATTCAGGACAATGGGACAGGTGGTGAGCCCGTCGCCATCTTTATGTTCAAGCCAACGATATAATAAGTGCAAAGTTTTTGAAAAACCCATTGGTTCGAGCCTGCCACCTGGGGATCGATCTCGGGTCTCTTGATTCGCAATTCCGACCACCCAACCATTCGGCTATCGTGACTCTTTAAATAAACTAATATCGCTAATGTTTAATTTTCAGTTAATAAATGAGCTAAGTTTCAGGCAGTAAACTAAAAAAATATTTCAGGTTATCACCACTTGGAGTGTTCTTCCTCGTAACTGCCAAGATAATGGAAATCGATTCGTTTGCTGACTTAGTGGGACGGCTGGGCTTGTACTTCATGACTGTACTCCTTGGCCTATTCCTACATGGGTTTGGAACCCTCAGCGTTTTGTTCATATTGGCCACGAAGAAGTTGCCATGTCGCTACATCGCTAAAATGGGACAAGTCATGGCTACTGCCTTCGGAACTGCTTCCAGGTAAGACTTATCATAAATAAAATAAATTAATAACTTCACGCATGTTCAAAATAAGTGGGTAGAGACATAGGTCTAGGACCATTTGGTACACTGTGACAGGACATTAAGTCCAAGCTTTTTTGAATCGTACATAATTAAAAAAAAAACCATTGGCACGAAACGGTACAAACGGTGGCCTTGGGAATCGAACTCGGGTTTCTTGACTCGAATTCCGATCATCCAACCACTCGGCTATCGTGACTTATAATTTTTATGATTTATGATTTTTTATTGATTTTTAAAGCATGTAAGTATGCTATCGTAGAGTCTAGCATACTTTAATACATACGTTGAATGAAGGAGAAATTTAAAATAATATTTGAATTGGACGAAATTCACCTTTGCCGTCTTCACGGCACGGCAGAGGAATCGATTCCCGCCAGTGTAATTTTTTTTTAATTTCTCCTTAATTGAAAAAGCCCTTAAGATTAACTAAGGCTATATGTTTGACGATAACTGTTTTTATTTAGCCGATTCGACTTCTATTTTTTTTAAATCTCTAGATGAAACTTTACCGTGATTTTTATGCTAAGATAATTGGACAAGGGTTAAAATTCTCATTAAATCATAACATTCTTATAAAATCATGTCGATGTGCTTTAATTTTAGTTCAGCAACAATGCCGATAACGATCGGATGCTGTGACGACATGGGACTGGACCCTCGCATCACTCGCTTCGTCATTCCTATCGGCGCTACAATCAACATGGACGGCACTGCCCTCTACGAAGCCGTTGCCGCCATTTTCATCGCTCAGCTGAGGAAGGTTGAAATGTCGTTTGGCAAGATTATTGCTGTGAGGTAAACGGAGAATAATATTTTTTTAATAATTTTATATTCAAGAAGAACGTTTTTGTAACGACGTATAATAAAAAGATATTTTCAGAAGTAGTTATTAAGGTGCAAAGATTTTATTGAATTAATATCTAATAGTAATCGGGTCTTCCAACTCTTTCCTTTCTTTTAAATATTTTTGTATGTATATTCAGCTTAAAATATAACGTTAAATTAATGTTAGTTTAAAAATAAACTTTATTAAAAATAAAAACATTAAAATAAACGAACGATTTAAAAAAATAGTCACGATAGCCGAGTTGTTGGGTTGTCGGAATTTCGAGTCGAGAGACCCGAGTTCGATCCCCAGGTGGCAGTACCAATGAGTTTTTCAAAAACTTATGGACTAATTTCATCGTTGGCTTGGACATAAAGGCGGCGACGGGCTCACCAACTGTCACGTTATCCCGAAAATATCTTCGGTGGAAGGTGGGTCAAAGGGACTTAATTGTCTAGACTTGACCTCTGTCTACCCCTGTATTGAGAATTGCGTGAAGATATTTTTTTTTTATTTAAATTTAAAAAAATCACCTAACACGAAAAGGGTTTTAAATTTGCAACCTGCGCTTGTAGGTGACTAATAAGACTTTGATAACCATGTATGGCACGGCTTGCTTGTGGAAAAATAATTCCAAATGATATATATGAAATAAGTCTTTTCTGTTACAAACAACAGTTATGGCCCGGCTCTCTCAAAATGGGCTTATGTCGTAACACAGAAAGATTATCTTTCTGTGTTACGATTACTATTGCATACTAGTATATGACGCATAAACATGTATTATATTATGCCACAACAGTGTAACAGCGACGGCGGCTAGCATAGGTGCAGCTGGTATACCTCAAGCTGGTTTGGTTACCATGGTGATGGTACTTGACACCGTCAATCTTCCCGCTGAAGACGTCTCCATCATTCTCGCAGTCGACTGGCTACTGTGAGTTTTAGAATTTAGATTCATATATGGAATAAAACTGTCATTTATTTATTTTTATCAAGTTAAGGTACCAGTACAGTTAAAGTCTGAGTCTGCCATGTGGTTACAAAGCAAGAACATATCGTATGCCACAATTTTTTATTGATTTTTAAAGCAAATAAGTTTTGTTGACCTTTTTTCATTGCAAATGTTTACAATTTCACCTGACACGGCATGGTTTCAGTTGAAATTTTAAACAATTTTATCTTTTAATTTATTAAGAATATGTTATCTTTAATATCGTTAGTGTCGTAGCTGGCGATTAAGAGGAAAGACCTGAACATGTAATATATAAAAAAAGTTATAAATAATATTTCGAAAAATAACCGGATCGAATGTCAGCAGACTGGTGACGTGTCGTTTGTCCATAAAAGCGTTTTAGATTACACCGCTTCATCAAATAGTCAATTATTACGATACAAATGGATCGTAATAGTAAAAATTTTCTTAATCTAATAAATTAATGTATTGGTATCTCAGTAACTAATTTAACACTTTGAAAAATATTTTGTATTTAGTAATTGTTTTAAATTCCAAATTGACCTAGATGGGTTTCACCTCTGAGGCTGTTTCATGTCTATGGCCACGCAGATAAATTAGTAATAACAATAGATGACACACATGCAACATCGGCAGAAGTTTTAGTATAATAATATTAATAAGAGTTCCCCAAATCGACCAGAATGTATGACGGGAATAATGAAAGAGGACGAAGCGAAGCAAGTATGTAAGGATCGTAGCAAGTGGAAAGAAGTGGTCTCTGTTTACCCCTACGGGAAAGAGGCGTGATTGTATGTATGTAAGCTTTCAACTGAGGTGGTCGAGTGTATACGTTTTTTTTTTTATACAAAAGGGTGGCAAACGAGCAGGTGGCTCACGTGATGGTAAGTGATTACCGCCCGCAACACCAGAGGCATGGCAGATGCGTTGCCAACCCTAGAGTGACCCCCCAGAAAAGGGAGAGAGGGGTGTGTCCGGTTACCTCCACTCACCAGACTAAACGCAGAAGTTTTTTAGACTTCTACTTCTCACCGGTATTCTGTGAGGTCGTGGTACTTCCCCGGTCGAGCAGGGACATTCATGCAACAACAAAAGCTGATGCGTGGCGCTACCACTGAAATGATGTACTCGCGAACAAAGTTCTCTAATACGCAGCAGTGGATCAATCTTTTTCTTTAATTTAATTTACAAAGGAAATACCTCATTTATCAAACGTTATGTTTTTTTTTAAACTATCACCTATCTATGGACAAGAACTCGTATTCTACGTACCTACTTATACCACTAAAAAGAACAACAAAAAAAAACCGAATAACCTTTATATACTATAATCTATTACAGGGATATAGAGATTAAAGCTCAAGTTTATGTGCATACATCACGCAGTTTAGATTTTATACACAAATGTCCTCATCGCTTAAAATTTTTAGAAATTTCACAAAAATATATTGTCTGAATCTATATGATATTGCATATATTTCATTATTTCAGTGATCGATTCCGTACTACAATCAACGTTGTCTGCGATGCACTGGGAGCTATCATAGTAACTTCATTATCACAGGGTGACATTGAGAAATCACGCGCTGTTCAACAAAACGACCGGGAACTTGCTGCCGCGCAGGAACTCACCGAATTAGAGAAGGGCGACCATTGAAGACACGTTAGTATAACGGCCATCAAAATAACGTCTGTTATGTACCAGGTTCTTATAATGTTAATAGTAATAAAGTTATTTATAACAGGACAATAACATATTAAGGGTAAATTACACTGTGAGGAAAAATTTAAAATTAAAACAAAATTTGGTATACATATTCGTCATTGTCGCAATACTAGTTTTTATTAGGATTTCTTAGGTAACTAAAATGTATGTTAAAAAAAACCTTTTTTGTTAGCATCACAAAAAAAATAATTACCAATGTTAGTTATTTTAAGAAACTCAAGGCGTAAAGAAGTAGGTTGCTAAATCATTTATGAATGGTTTATCTCATAAGTTTATTCAATTTAATAATGAAATGATTTTAAATGTTTAAAAGTTATCGCAAATAGTTCAGGTTTTTTTTTTAGTTTCATATTTGAATTCGTTGTTTAAGTACTTAAAAACTATTTCATGACTTCTCAAAAGTTTTCTTTAAGAAGATTAAGGATTATTTGAGATATCGTGGAACAGATTTTGAGACAAAGTGATTACTTCAGTTATATATGTTGTAACATAATAAGAGACTACTTTGGTAATATTCAATGTTTCATATTAAAAAATTTTCAAAAATAAGTTATCGAATATTATTTACGTAAGATTATATTTATGTTACACCGTCTTCCTTTGTTCGTTACTATTTGTGTAATTCTTGGGGCGTTATTAATAAAATTAAACTTATGATGACTATTTACTTTCTTTAAATATTTTATTTAAATATTTATGTAACGATCTATGCTATATTACTGTTTATCAAAGGTACCAAAAACTATATTATTTTGAAAACGAATTTGGCATTTGTACTATTTTTACAATCTTGTGAGGTACAATTAGAAAAGTTGATGGCTGATAGCCATCTATTTTTGTATGAGAGTATCTACCTTAGGAATTTATTGGTGATTATATTCTACATACTAAAATAATATACATAATAGTGCCATATCGTGAGTAAGTTTAATTTAATAATAAGTGTTTGTATGAGTGCAATGTATATTCTCCAATCAATTCAATTTGCATTCCAGTTGAAATAATTGAACGTTGAGTGAACACATGCTTTCATTTTAGCGTTTTATAACATAATTATCAATTTTTAATTTTTGGTGGAAGTACACAGTTTCAGTGTTGTGTAAATTTGAGCTAAGGGGAGCCCGTAATCGTTCAATTAGGAGTATTCCATATTTAGTGTTGGTAGTGTTGATGTTATAAAACGTAGTAGGCAGAGATAATTAATATATTTCTAATTTCCATTGTTTTTCGCAATATCGAAGCTTCATTTAAATAATTGACTATTTTGGTAATGTTTGCGTGATTTTATATCAGAGCAATATAAAATTAAGTAATAAATAGAAATAAAACATATAAGACGTTTATATCGAGATTATGTATTTACAAAATTTTGAGCAGAACCAAATGATTTATTGTAATACTAACATATAAATTAAATTAAGTAATACACAAGAGTACACTTAAATTAATTTCAAGTGTTTAAAAGTTTGAAATTATCTTCATTACAATTATTAGGGGACATATTCTCCTTAAAATACTTATTTTCTATAGAGTCAACTTGTCGTTTTATTTACATATTTCGTAACATATATTGTTTCACGGTTTATATTGTAGGATTGACTTGATAGACTTGATGTTCATAGTTGTAGTTATAAGGCGATAACTGTCTAGTATTTATTATTCTTAAATTTATAATTAGCAAGTTTCACTTCTGTTCTTTTTTAAATACGCAATAAAATATTTGATTTCCTGTAACTAACCTTGTAACTTATCTTCATTTATTTTGATTTATTTTATTTTTATTAACGACACTGCACAAAAACGTCGTGCGATTAATTATTATTGTAAGTACAAAATATAAATGTGTTAATTGTAAAACAGTCATTTCAGTGTAATTTTTATTTCTTTATGACCATAGGAAAATGTTAATTATTTTAATAAACATTATTACATTTCGATGAAGTACCTCAGTTTTTCTTTATCACATATTACACCATGATTATGACGGCGCCAGCCTCACCAATTATCACGTTATCCCAAATAGTTGAGGGGAAGGCGAGTCGCAGAACTTAATTGTCTAAACCTCTGTCAACCCCAGTATTGAGAAAATGTGTGAAGATAAATAGAATAAGATGTGATACACGAAAAGAACTAATTTATGCCTCTACTATCCTTGAAAGATTATACCAACATCTTCCATTGAAAATTAATTATGTTTAAGGCACGACTCTTTACTACCCTCATAGTTCATGACCCTGGCTTGATAGACGTTTTCTTTGTCATCAAAAGATATAATGAGATGTATAGTCCAATTCAAACAATGTGTATTTGTCAAATGTGGGTTTTATTTGATCCGTCTACCATGGCCACGCGGAGGCTTTAAATCCGGGTTTGTCAGTAAAAAAAGTGATTTCAGAAGCACTAGGTACAGCTTAATCGTCTTCTTCCTTGTCATTAAAAAGAATAGAAAATCATACAACATTGTATTTAAACGCTTTATTTAAAAAATCAACTTCGTCAATGAGTTAAGAAACAAGTATTTTTTTTATATTTGGTACAAAACTCACTTTTATTCATTTACCTGAGCCTCATCACAGCCAATATTTTTTTTACATAAATTAAGCACAAATGCTGAACGTAATCTGAAATTGATATTAATTCCGAACCGTTAATTATATCTAAAATATAAGGTAAGACTTTTAACATGAAATTTGTTTTTATATTCATTTACACAAATAAATTGATCAATCAGTCTCTTTATAAATATGTAACTTATAAATTAACATAATATTAAAAGCTTTGAACTTTGGAATGTTGATATTAAAACAAAAGAGTATCACTAAATATTAACTCATAAAATCTAAAATAGGGAATGGTACTACTAATAATAACAATATCGTACAAATACTTGGCTCATTTCTCAATGACCGAAGATGTTACAGTCATTTCCTGAACTATTCATTCTATTCTACTACCTACTTACAAAAGTATCATTTAATAATGACATAAAAATATCTCGTTGTTCTGTGTTCAGAAAAAGAAATTGTTTAGAAATTTACAGTAAGGTGCGACTTAAAATTTAGTTTTGAATGAATTAGTAATTTGTTTATATCTCGATTCTTGCATCATGGTCTATTATTCTAGACACTAGATATGTCTCAAGACTTACTTTTAAAGCTTTCTTTTACAGTGTTTCATTCAAAATTTATTACATATACATTACATAAATCTATTACATGTACGTATACATTACATTTAAATATATATACATTACCTTGAACTTAACGATAATATTTAGCTTACTCTAGATTAAAATAATTATATAGTTCGTAGATTTTTTAGCTATTTACATGGATATCTGATATTTCAGCTTTTTTAGCATACGCTGTTATTTATTTTTCCAACCCTTGTTTAACGTATCTTCGTCGTTTATACGTTGCCGTTGCTGACCACATTGTTGTTGTGATTGTGTTTCTGCGTTTCATTTTTGGAATTAAAAGAAGAGTCTCTTCTTTCGTTTCTTTCGCTGTGAACGGAGTTTCGTGCGCGAGCGAGTGTTGCAGCTGATATTTCCATAGAATCGCCGTAAGGAAAGCGCGATCCTCTTCTCATACTGCCATGATTTCTTGCGTTCTGAAAGTATTAGAATTATTTCGCTTAGAGTCAAAACGATGGAAGGTCGGCACTATCACTGGCCATGTTGTAACAAGATTTGGACCACTAGTAATTTTAATAACTTTTATTACTGTAGCCGATATATTGGATTTGGAGAATCTCGTACCTAGAATCTATGATAAACAACGTGGTAATAGTCACATCAGCAAACTGCTTATCATTCCTATCTCCACACTTTTCTTACTCCTTTTTTCTCTCTTTCTTGTACCTGGCAACTTGGTTGGTAAGGCACCTGCGTCTCTTCTGTACATAAGATAATCACTTTTAGGTAGACCGAGTGCTCGTTTGCCACAAAAATAAAATGGCAGCATATTTAGTTGTTAGGATATTTTGCGATCGTAAATATATGATCTTTGTTGTAAATTCATTTAATGTTTCGCATCTAACCAACGTATTGGACCAACGTATTGGAATGACTATTAAAATTCCACTGCAGGACAAGGAAAGGAAAAGAATCTCGTAGAAGAAAGATTTCAAATTATGGAGGACCACGCTTGGCTAACGGATTTGCGATCGCTGTACCAAACGCATTGCCTTTCGTCACCGGTGTACCAAATTTTAGGCAATTTTTGAGATTTGTCCGCCATTTGTTGCACGACGTTGGCGTTTCTATGAAAATATGTCAGCTGCTTCAAAATCCACGAGAAGAAACCAGATGGTATATACTGACTTTATCAACTTCAGTATATACCTTGTTTTTGTGTTGAAAAAGTGGTTTCCTTCTTTATCCCATCCGGATATCTTACCCGTGACCTCAGTATTGGCTACATGGAAACCGGTGTGTTCGCCATCCACGGATGCTTGACGATCCCAATACCTTAACATTTAAATATACAATGATTTTATACTATTTGTACGAAGTAGGGTATTTAGTCGCTGCTATTAGTATCTTTCTGTCTTTCTTTCTAATAATATTTTGTTTAAGCTACCATGATGTATCGTATAATCTAAAACATTCCGTAGAATCTAAAGAAGACAGCTTAACATACAAAGATATTTTATTACGTCTATGAGTTATTGATTGCTTACGGGTCCCATGTGCCAACGATTCCTGTTGAACACTCCGTACACTATGGGATTCGCACAGGAGTTTGTGCAGGAAAATAGCCACATCGCCTTCTGGAATGCTGGATCCAAACTGCTGACGGACTCTTTATCTATCCAGTACCTGTAATCAATGTCACTTTATATATCTTCACGCAATTTCCTATGTTAGGGTAGGCAGAGTCAGAGTATTAAAGTCACGAGACTGTCTGAGTGATCGGAAGTTTCTGAATAATAAATTTTTGGTAAAAATTAATTTTAATTAAGTTTTTATTTGCATATTTTAATAAAATTAATTATTAAAATATACAAATAAAAACAATAAAAAAATGTATCAAATTTTATTTTATTATCTCGAAGTTCTAAGAAGGTAAAGAGAATCCGCATCGGTTACTTTAATGCCTGGAGTTATACTGTTAAAAAATATATTCTCACACTATTCCTATACACAGTATTAGACAGAGGTCTAAAGAATTAAATCCTTCCGACCCACCTTTGACCGAAGGTATTTTTGAAACATCGTGACAGGTGGTGAGCCTGTCCCCAAGTCTTTAATGTCCAAGTCAACGATGTAAATCGTACATAAGATTTGACGAGAAAAACCTGTAAGTACTAGTTTGTCACCTGGGGAACGAACTCGTGTCTCTTGACTCGAATTCCGATAATCTAACCACACGGCCATCGTTAATTAATTTAAATATATGTATCTAGGATAATTTTTTACACATCACCCTGTTCTACCAGTGCCTTTAAATAGTTAGTTGCCTTCAAATGTATACCAAAATACTTACCAAAGGCAGTAACAATAATAAGGCGACCAGCATGTGAAAAACACTAGAACTATCGTAACGGTCATCTTCAGCGTCCTGGCGCGTGCTCGGCCGAGGATGCCGACACCGCTGCGACGCATTTTGTCTGGAATAATAATAATATTTTATTTCGAAAACCATGGCCTACTATTTACAAGGCTACATAATAATTATAAATAAATACATATGTAGGGACAATACTCTGTTTCCACGGTAAGCAGGTTAAGTATTTGCATTAGGAATAGGAAATGCATAGGAAAATGTAGAAAAAGTGTTTTCTACATTGATCCAACCGGAAGTCGAACCCGGGTCCTCAGAGCAGACACCATGATAACCTGTGTACCCACTCGTCCACGGAGGTGGTCATGACTACATTTACAGTACGAAAGCTTCTACATACCATGGTAACTTTTAAATGTATTGTTTGATCCTTACATATCAAGTGAACATTAAATATGGTTATGAGACGTTTTCATTATCAAATGATAAAACGATTTACAGTACGAAAGCTTCTACATAGCATGGAAACTTTTAAATGTATTGTTTGATCCTTACATATCGAGTGAACATTAAATATGGTTATGGGACGTTTTCATTATCAAATGATAAAAACAATTATTAGTTTGTTTTTTGGCATAGCCGTCTTGTCTTTTAAATAAATAAAAATAAATATAAATATCTTCACGCAATACCCAATACAGGGGTAGACAGAGGTCAGAGGTCTAGACAATTAAGTCCCTTCGACCCACATTCCACCGAAGATATTTTCGGGATAATGTGACAGGTGGTGAGCCCGCCACCGTCTTTATGTCCAAGCCAACGATAATTCGTACGTAAGTTTATGAAAAACCCCTTGGTACGAGCCTGCCACCTGGGGATTGAACTCAGGTCTCTCGACTCGAAATTCCGACCACCCAACCACTCGGCTATCGTGACTTATGTCTTGTTTTTTAATTGTTTTAATTATAGATATATAGTGTAAGAATCTGTCGTCCCCTTTATTTCCATGGGTGTCGTAAGATACGGTTAAGGGCCTCAGACGGGAAAAAGCCTTGAATATCGTAATCATAATGAATATCCGTCTCGAGGCATACAAGATCCCTGCATGGTCTTGTGGTATATTCGATGAAGTGGTTCTAAATGTATGAAATTCTTAAATTCATATGTTTAAATAAATATGACAGTTAATAAAATTCACCTCAATAAAATTAGTATTAGAATAATATTGTTGTAATTTGCCAATTAAGCCAATATTTTTGTGTTATATAAATTATTGTACATACAATAAATTGATTATTTTCAACTAAAAGTGTAGAGTTCTAAAGATTTTTTTCAGAATACAAGAAAAGAAAATTTATTTAAGGTAAATAATACAATAAAAAACCACAAAATTATAATAAATTTGAAATGTTCTTTCATCCTTTGAAAGATGCCTCAACAATGCGAATGTTCCATATACATAAAAACGATGGATTGAAAGTAAAATTACACATGAAAGAATCACAAAGGATTATTTTTCTGGAATTAATACTTGGAGTCATGGTAAGATAAATGAAACGTTAGTTTAATACTGTTTAATGTGAAATTCGTCTAATAAATAAATATGAGGAATAAGAACGTGGCCTAGTTCAGCAGTAAACTTTAGCTGTAAAGAAAAAAACTACTTAATTGCCAGTCACACACGAGAAAGACCTAATGCAAAATTATGCAACTGTAGTTATTTATTATATTATGTTTATTCTTGGTAACTTAACGTTCTTGTTTACTGTGTAGTCTTGTTTGTCAAATTTAAAGATGGTAGATTCTTGCCATGCCAAGGTGCAGTTTGGGTCACTACCACACTCTTACCTATTTCTGCCGCTAAATAGCACTGTTGTGTTTCAATTTGAACGGTATAAAGAGCCAGTGTAGTCAATTACTATTAGGTATTCAACCTTAGTTCTCAGTGAAGAAACCGCACCAGAAATCTTATTATTAAATGGGTTACTGTTGTTATGGGCTGCCGTAGCCAGTTACCATCAGGACTGTTAGTTCTACTTACACATATATAAAATAGCAAGTTGAATTCAGATATGAACATTAACAAAATGGGATTAAAAAAAATAAAATACTTTTTTAAGCACTATCTATGTTGATCAATAAAATTACTTAACTGGAAACGCGGTGTACTTTGAACATTATCTAAGAATATTCACAATTACATTATTTGTAGAAACAAAATTATGTTAATATTTACAATACTTATTAACTAAAAACTACAATAATCATATAGCCTTCCTCCTCGTGTCATGGTACCAAGAACGCTGGCTGCATTTCCACGTTGAACGGCTAAACTTAACCTCAACCGTTGAGCGAGAAAAGACCCAGCCTTCTTGTCACTAGTGGCTACGACCAGCCGCGGATACGCGACGCGGTCCTTTAGAAACTACATGGCGCGGGGACCTCAAGAACTCATTATCTCTCCGGCAAAGGGAACATAAGTATAGTTTCCCTTCAAAGACTACAAATGATATTTAATCACTATAATTTTTGAAAATTTATTGAAAGATGCGTGCTGATCATTCTTACCATTAGATGTGTTGGCTCTACGAATGATCTCTGCTAATGCAGCAGAGGAGCAATACAGCGTGGACACCAGAGGCGCTACGTACATAAGCGTCATGTTGACTAGGAAGTACGCGAATTCATGGCGTTCCGTTGGCAAAGAGCCGTACGACACGCATTGGTAGTACCTGAAAATGTAATTTTTACTAACTTAACCCTATGCTTTAGTAGTTTTTGTTATAATTAAAATAACAATCTTTAAAGGTTGCAACGGAAATAATATCAAAGAGTATAAAATTTGCACAATGTAGTAGACAGTATTCATTATTATCCAGACAGTAATAATAATTTGAATATTATTTTTGATATTTAATTTGTAATTTGGTATTATATTATTGAATATTTGTCAGAAGTAAATTCACCATATTAAATTGTAATCATTTTTTTACTAAATGAACTTCAATGCGAAATATTTTACATGCTAATTAACTATAATAGCTTAATAGAGGATAATTGTATAATCGTCAACTTAAAAACTTATTTAAAGCAAATAAATACTTTGACTTATACTTTTAATCTGTTTTGAGCGGTTGTGATCATATTCGATATGAGCTTGCTAAAGGTACTTATCATGAATGTATTGGCAAATCTTTTCTACGGCAGTTGCCAGTGCCCTACGGCGGACCCTTAAAGCTGTTGTATGTATGTTACATAGACAGGGTTGAGAACTTTTGTTCTTTACATTTATGCAACCAGTTGCGTCTGGGAAATATGCTCAAGTAAATTTATTTATGCACATCATAAATCATCAACAGGCATTTCTTGTCGACATAAAGCGCTATCAATCATTAATAAGAAATTTTGATAAATGATGAATTCATTTCTTGCAGGAAAACTTTTATAATGTTTATTTCATAGATAGATGACACTTATTTAGATAATTTTGGAGAATCAAACTTTAAAAAAAAAAGATTAATTTTAATGTACATACTGGCATGTTTAAGTCCACAGCAGGACATAACCCTCTCCCGTAAATGGATTTGCAAGTGGATTGGCGATAATAGTACCAAATATATTGCACTTAGAAGCTGTTGCCCGTCACCAGTCTTTTTATTAGGGAACTAGTATTTCTCAAGGTTTCCGCCTTCTCTATGTTCAAAGCTTTTTCCCTCGCCTTACGTCAGCCACGGGAACAAATGGTGTGTTATATTCTTACGACATTACCACACGGCAGTTTAAAAAAAAAAAGAACAAGAGCAATGCCAAATAACATTACTAGTAATCCTGTTAACCACTCCAACTAAGCTGCAAGCCTGGAGTTGGTTTACGACAATAGTCGAATGGTGGACGAACCTGGGACGTAATGATTAGCAGCCTGCACCGTAAACCATTAAGCTATTGCCACAAGTTTATCCTACGTTTGAAATTTGAGAACAGAAGTTGTGTCAAATGCGAGACTTGCGTATGTGTGTCGATAATATGCGAGACCGATACAGGTAACTTTTTATATAATGCGAACGAATAGGGGACGTGAACACATGTTCGATTTATTGAACACGTGGCCACTTCCTAGATGGCTGTCTCGTTTCAATATCACGTGTTACATGTTGTTTTATTTACAGAACGCTTTTGTAATCTTTATAAAATCTCTTAGACAAAATGACTCTTGTCGGGCCATTCTAGACATTAAAGCTTAGCTCGATTGGTTAACAGAAAACATGATAATGTTATTAATATTGTTTAATTGAAATAACAAAAGTTCATTAATAATCTTCCCAAGTTTTGTCTCTATTAGATAGGCCTCGTTAATTATTTTAACTTTAAAGAAAATACAATTACAGAGGGAGGAATTCTATAACCAACTTCGTCTGCGTCATAGACCAGAAAATAAACGAATGTCGATAAAAAAAATGTCTCAACCGCCTGATGATATAATTAATGACGAAGTAAAAATAATAACTTTCGGAAATAATTTCGCAACTGTCACCGATTTTAGTTTCTTTTACATCAGATTACAGCGTCACAAAAAAAGTAATAGGTATAGAAAAAAGTTTTAAACGAGAAATTTATATTGCTCATGTCCTTAAGCATATTTTAATTTCACTTCAGACAATATTATCTACAAAGCCAATAATAACGGAACCGATTAATTAATTGAATGAGCAGAGCCTATAATCGAGGCTTTTGCCACAAATTAATTGAAACCACACGGTCCATCTTAACAGCGTGACCCCATTGGGTTAGGTACTTGTCAAACTCTGTCAACATTTCGTGCTTTACCTGCCGCTAAAGTTGAAAAGGGTTATATATTAATAAATAAAGGCAAGAATTTATCTAAATAAAGTGTCTAAATAAAGTGAGTTATTTTATCTAAAGATTTATTATTTATGTATTTATTTGTAATAATAATAATATATCTTCACGCAATTCCCAATACAGGGGTAGACAGAGGTCAAGTCTAGACAATTAAGTCCCTTTGACCCACCTTCCACCGAAGATATTTTCGGGACAACGTGACAGGTGGAGAGCCCGTCGCCGCCTTTATGTCCAAGCCAACGATGAAATTCGTACATAAGTTTTTGAAAAACTCATTGGTACTGCCACCTGGGGATCGAACTCGGGTCTCTCGACTCGAAATTCCGACCACCCAACAACTCGGCTATCGTGATTTATATTTATTTGTATTTTTTTAATATTCCATTAAAATCGTGTAAGTTTGAAGAAAAAAAAATTGTTCATGTTTAAGTTCTCTTCCAAGATTTATGAATACGAATCAGAAAAAAAGAAATCAATACATCAAACAAATACATACCCTTTAACATCTGGATGTTCTTCAAGATGAAATATAAAGCTCTGAGGTAAGCTAGCGAGGCCAGCGCAAACCCATGCTATTACTAAAGCTTTCCTTACACCTGCCTCCCAGGTAATGTTCAAAGGTTTTAAAACTGCGTAGTATCTAAAACAGATGTATTATATATTTTAACAGAAAAATGGAGATAAACCACGTTGCATGAATAGAGTATATATTATACAGATTCTGTCCGTCAGCTTTTCTTTCGTTATTATGCGTCTCTTATTTACATAGCTTTAAAGGGTTTCAGATAATAAATTTTGGTGAGATTTAGGTTCTAGATTAGAAAATTTTTAAGTGATAAAACTGTTACGGCAGAGGTAGTGGGTTTGAATCCTGCCCACTAGACACAATAGAGTTTATAACTTCTCCTTAATTAAAAAAAAAAACAAAATTAGTTAATGTCTCACGAAAGTTTTAACAGTTAATAAATTAGTTAATTGACTCAGGCGTTACTTTGCGGAAATTTATTGTAAAGTTGTTATTGAAAAAATTACTTCGCAACCCTCCGCATGCAAAATTTTTGCATAATTTTTTCAATAACAACTTTATAGTTAATAAATTAATAAATAACCTCGTTAATACTATATTTTATTATATTGGCACAGAAGATTTTTAATACCATTTTAGAATTTTATCAAAGAGTATCATACCAGAGAGAATCGTAGCAAGAGGAAGTATTCTCTGCCGTGTTACATATATACGTATATACGTATTACACACGTACGTACATATATACGTATTCTCTGCCTCTCGCTACGCATAAGAGGTGTGATGGTTTTGTGTATGGTTCATGCATAACTATTCTTGAATGTTTAAAACGCTTACCTATCAATAGCGATACATATTAGGACGAAGCTGGACAGATAAAGTCCAAAGGTCCTCGTGAACATCATAAGCCGGCACATGAAGTCCCCGGCCAGCCACTGCACCGTCCCCGCCCACGCGATCTCCAACGGCATCATCAGGAATGTTACCTGCGCGAGCACACTGCATGTAGTTTAGTTATCCGAAGTGTTTATGTTAGACGACCGTGGGTAAATGTCGCCAGCTCTACCAAAGAGCAATAGAAAAACTTTTATATTCCAGTTTCTATCGCACCAGTGTAATCACATGGAATGCCTTTATGGACAGTGTAATCGGGCTATAAGGAATTCCATCGGGGTTAGGTGTTTTTGATTGCAGAAGACACGTCCCATCAGGTGATTCTACTCTCAAAAAAGAAACAAACTTTCGGAGAAGAAAAAATTGAGAAAAAATAAAGTCACGATTGCCGAGTGGTTGGGTGATCTGAATTCGAGTCAAGAGAGTTGAGTTAGATCCCCAAGGCTCGTACCAAAGAGTTTTTTTAACAACTTAAAACAACAACAAAAATTAAAACGTGCAATTGCATTTTAAATTTCCCTACAGGATACTCCCAAAACCTTACCATTAGATCGGCCACAGCCAAATGCATGAGTAGAACATCCAATCGGCTCGCGCGCGCTGCCCGTCTCCTCTTCAGTAGCTGAGTAAGCACCGTTAAGTTTCCCGTCGCTGAAATTATCATGAGCACTGTATACACCGTTATTGACACCATGTGACCATGGTTGAAGCGCATGTCCAACGGCAACTCATTGCTCGTGTTCAAATGTGTCCAGTTCTTCTGCGAAGCACCCCCCGGCCCCGATACTTTCTCGTCAATGTCCATCGTCTATGTCGTATTACGTATTTAGTTTCTTGATTTGTATTGAAATCTTTTGCTGACGTAGTACACAATTCTCGACGTCATTATGTCGCAAATTGTCAGTAGAGTCGGATTCATCGAATCGCACCTGAAACAAAGGACATTATTCGTTTGAGACACAGAAGGAAATTGGCTCTTATTTCTTTCAATTTATGAGGGATCGTACAGAGAAGAGAGAGGGAAATAGAGGAAAGTATTGAAAAAGGGTTTAGAAGACGCTGCTTAATTTACCGGCATATATTTTGTTCTATCGTAACAAGTTATTTTGTATCGTTTTGTTGTTTTAAACTGTAGTTATTAAATTGCGAATAAAAGTCATACATAGCCAATGAAGAGCGTGATCATAAATTCGACTTTGAGAGTATAAGAACTTCTGTCGTAGGAGTAAATTTGTAAGATCTCCACGGAAATAAAAAAGAAGGCGGATTCCTACTAATATTATGCCGCTAGCACAACCGTGTAATGTGTGTATATCTTACTGATTTTTGAAGTCGAGACTAGCCATAGACTTATAGTGAAAAATTTTTCCGAACATACCGAACTCAAATATAGGTGATAAGATGGAGCTATACTTCCCTCGTAGAAGAGAATCAGTACTGTACAAACAAAGCCCTCGTGATAATTAGTCGCCTCCTGCGATCCTCGAAAATAAAGGATGATTTTATTCGTATTTCGATACTACGCTTTTATAGCTTTTAAAATATATCATATATTACATGTTAGCAGTAAAGACAATACGGCGTCTTAATTAAGAAATCTGAGTATTGGATGACACAACAAATATAAAGTTGAGACTAATTACCACGCAAGCCAACAACAAACTGTGTCACCATGCCATTAAAATCGCTAGTCTTCCAGCGAAATCGACTTAAAACTTTCATCTTTCTGGAGTTGATTCATATTGACCGTTCAGAAATGACACAGCTAAGAGTTTTAAACAAGGTTATGCTATAATTTTTTTCTAAATATATAATATGATATGTATAGTAGGGTAATGTGTTTGGGTGTGTTTCACAAATACTATTTATTTAAATATGATGTTACTAACTATTTTCAGTGACTTTGTCTGCAGTACTAACATTTGAACTTGACCTTTCAACGATATAATGATTCATAATAATAAGAGCTCTGGAAATATTTTTTTTAAATTTAACAATAAGATATCGGTCATTGTAAACTAAACTAAAATCCCTTCAGATTTTTTTATTCATTTATAAAGTATCATGAAAATTAGGAAATTGAGACCAGTAAGAGAATAAATTGATTGATTGCGGAAAAGTATATCTCAATGAATCATAGGTTCATTCGAAATAAGAGTTTAGACAAACAAGTCGTTTCACCCTTACCGATGCTTATTTGATACAACGTGACAGGTGAACTTCGTCATCTTGGTGTCGAAATGAACGGTACATTATACTAATATAGATATTCTTGACTATATATAGATAAAGATGCATATATTCATATGAACGTCAGTGAATAAAGTAAAAAATATCATGTTAACCACATAAATGTTTGCCCCTAGCAGGACTTTAACCCAGATCTTTGGTGGTAGGGTCACTACCTACGAGGATATCGTTGTATGGTGGGTAGTAAAAATAATAATTTAAAAAATAAACTTAAAAACTATATCATACTGAAATCGAAAAAGTATTAAAATGAGACGACGAACAACAATTTGAATTGCAGATTATACAAGCCTGAACGAAATATATAATTTTAATTTACATAGATTCCGGTGATGCAAACTGAAGAAAACTTCCTTGTTTAATTAAAAATATTCTCCCACTGTCGTCTCATATACAAAAGTTTGAAGAGGAGATAGAGGGGCACTTTAAAATTTACTTGTGAACTTCAAGTCATAACAAGGACTGAATAATGTCGAGCTCTAGATAGAATTTTTCCACCAAATTTGCTACATTTAGAAAATGGTGGAGGATGGGTTCCAACGTCAAATCCGTATTCTATGTGTGTGCGATATGCTTGAGAGTTTATACATGCATGCAACAAAACATGTGAATCCTGATCCTAGCAGAGAATCCAATACAAGTAGGACTCCTGGTAAGATTCTTTGTCTTAGTACAGTAACTAAAATTTTGTCGAAGGTAGTAGACTCCTTTTTGTTTCTGTCCAGGAGAGTCTTCACTCGTCCTTGGACGAGTGGCGCCAGCTCTGAGGTCCCGGTTCGATTCCCAGTCGGGTCAATGTAGAAAACACTTTTGCTACATTTTGCTGGGTCTGTGTGTTTGTGCTACCGTCTTTGTTTCTGATTCAATAATACAAGTGCTTAAGCTTCTTACTTTGGAATCGGAGCAATATATGTGATGTTGTAAATTTGTGTATGTATCTGTATATGAAAATATCGGGCCAATACCACACTCTCACCTATGATGAAAAACGAAAGTGTATTAGTTGTCAGATTTCAGGTTTGCAGCTGTTCTAACACCTTAAAGCTGTTTAGTAAAAAAGTGGGTCAAACTAGAATGTGGCATTCCTGTCATTGGATATTATATCTAAATATAACGAGTCATAAACACAAAGTTAATTAGTAAATTATTGCATCTCAGTTATGCAAAAGACGAAAAGGTGCGGTATAACGAGAAGTAGTGTATAAGAGGTGTGGTCTGATACTGTGAGCATTTGATTTTACATTTATTTATATATTTACATTTATTCAACCTTATATTATATATAAGTACAAAAGGCGGACATAATACTAAAAGCATTCTCAAACTTGAGGAGTAGAAAATCATCGAAGGCGGTTACTATAGAACATAAAGTATAAGAATTAAATATAATTAATACAAAGAATAGAATAGTATACATAAAGATGTAAAGTAAATATATATCCACATACCACACATATGTATATAGGTATATGTGTATATGAATGTATCTAATATATACATTAAAAATAAATAATCTATAACCTTTTGAATTCAACAGAAAGATAAACTTCGTCGACAACATATGACATTGTTTCCTCGAATTGTAAACGAAATTCAAGATTTTCTACGTCTATCAAAAGTTAATAAAGTAACTTGAGTATTTACTTTGCCTCTTGAATGAAATTTAGAATGTAATGAGTTATTTGTTCTTGCGAATGCTGTTATTTTGATGTAACTCTAGAATTTGTTTACAGTATCTTTTGTGAAGCCAATTGATCTTTTGAATGTCATATATTTTAAATTATTTTGAATTTTGTCAGTTTCACATGAACGAATAAAATTACTAATATATTCTTAGTATAAGACATTTATGAAATTTTCTAAATACTTGAACCATTCTGAGCTTTATTATAACACAAATTGAATAACTTTAGTACAATTTTTATTAAATTTTAAAGCATGACAATCATGCTAGACTTTTTGTTATTAAATTAAAGAGCTGCAAGAGCGTTGCCATCCTACGTCAGAGGTCTCGGATTCGAATCCCGCCCGTGTGAGTTGATTTTTAAAAATTATCTTTAATTTAATTACTAAAACTATCTTTTTTTTCCCAAATTATTCCAATCTAGTGAGAGTAAAAAATCTGTTTAGTGTTTTTCTTCGACATATGAGTGTGCCTGTTAGAAACACTGCTAACTTCCCAGTTAATATCGTAAAATAAGTAAACTAGGTACTCGAAAAATTGCTTCGGACCCTATCCCTGAAGAAATGGTTTGTAATTAAATGAAAACTATGTAGGCTTTTGGTGTTAGATGCTACGGTTACTTCTATATGAACAGATTTCAAGTTATTTAATTATTAGAAGTCCTATGTATATTGGAGAATAATTTCAACTCATCGATTAAATTGTTTCTATTCCAATGGCTGACGTCAACGTTGATTATTATTTAAAACAAAAGGCTTACGATCTTCTAAGTTTTCAAAATGAGATAGTGATACCGGTAAGTCGTTTGCAACTATCAATATACGTATTATGATTCAAAACAAGATTATACAAAGTTTTTATTCATTTCGAAATATTACTTTACACCTTTTTAAAAAAAAAATTTCATTACTGGCCTGTAAATAATCAATGCAAAGTGGAGGATTCAATTAAGAAGATTTGCTATACCCCGAAGCTTCAAGTTACCCGAAGTAGTTTATATAAAATATTATTATACATAAATATAAGTATCCCGACCCATTTCGGACATAGCGACTTGGACTTGTAAGTAAAGTACTTCCCCCGACAATAGGCGACATAGCCAAGATAATGTTGGGTATGATCCACCACCGATGACTATGGGCTTCGCCTTCTAGAGCAGTAAGTAACGACAGAGACGCCCGAGCGGGCGTTCAAAGCACGAGAGCGTCGTTCGTGTGCTCGCAGGTGACTGACGAAACCGATTTTTGCGTGCGCATTGCGTGCGAGCACATTGAGCGCAAGTCAGCACCCCTCCGACATAATTGTGCAGCATCAAGGCTCGATCACCTGCAGCATGGCTGCAGGTGATCGAGCCTTGAGCGTATTACGTTTGGCATCGTGCTCATTCACACGTACTCCCTCATACTCTAATAACTTAGTGCTCATGGTCCGCCTTCACAGTGATCAGTCCGCAGCCATTATCTCCCATTGTGATGGATCTAAGTCAAATTTCTTCATGTGGCGCATAAGTACATCTTTGAACCGCAGTAACTGGCCGCCTTGTTTTCGCTTGCCATTATGCAGTTCAGAATACAAGACGCGCTTGGCCACATGACATGACATGGACGCACCACTTCATTTCGCCGCTTCTTTAGATACACCTCTATACCGCTGACATTAGCACGTCGAAGTGCTTCCGTGTTTCAAACACAAGGCGACCAATGGATGTTTATAATGTTGCGTAGACATCTAAAAATCTGTTTAATGTGCGGATATGCTTGCGGTATAGGACACACATTTCAGAGGCATAAAAGAGATTAGGCAGAGCGACTGCTGTACACAGCTACTTTCGTAGAGAACTTTATGTCGTGTTAACGAAATACCTTGGGACGAAGTTTGCCAAAGGTTGCAGCAGCCACTCCAATTCTGCTGTTGACTTCATCATCAAGGAGGCACTGTAATGATACAGTGCTGCCCAGATACTTGAACTTGTCTACAAGTTTAAGCGAGTTATTACCGCCGTCGCCGATACTGCAAAGCCTCCCGAACTTCTACTGCAAAGTACAAAGCAAACAGATTTGGGGCGTGTGCGCAGC
The DNA here is from genome assembly GCA_029286605.1 of Sericinus montela. Classification (NCBI taxonomy): domain Eukaryota; kingdom Metazoa; phylum Arthropoda; class Insecta; order Lepidoptera; family Papilionidae; genus Sericinus; species Sericinus montela. The sequence continues at coordinate 416,632 of JAGSMR010000078.1, read as the reverse complement.
CTTCTTTGAAGAATTCTGATTGCTCATCTTGTAAGTTGACACAACAGCGCATTTCACAACAGTTTTCATCATGCAGGAGTCGGATCATCCAAACCAACACCCAAAGTGCTTCTCGGGGCACACTGTCAAAGGCTTTTTCTAATTCAACAAAACATAGCAACAATGGTTGACCTTGCTCCCGACTTTTCTCTTGAAGTTAGCGAATACAGAAAATTGCCTCAGACGTGCCCCGATTAGGCCGAAAGCCAGACTGGGTTTCGGGCAAAATGTCTTCAGACAAGGGTTTCAAACGGTTAAGTAAACCTTGAGCGGAAACCTTGCCGGGAGAAGTTATCAGGGAAATTCCTGATATATGAACTTATCTCTCTATAACATATTATTATGTAATATAGGGCTTAACGTAGAGCTCAAGATCAACATGCATGTGGCCACTATGAATAGCAATAGCAATAATTCAAATTTCATCTAGACCTCGTATATGCTTAGAGTCAGTAAGGTTTACTGTTAAATATAAACTTAAAGATCTGCCATAAATTTCAGGATTACCAACCTCAATTACGAATGCAGTACCAGACACAACGTATATTAGCCCATCGCCGGTCATCTTAAAATTGATCTTATATTTTGGCTTGACCATGATAAGGTTATCCCATCTTCTAGACCGCTGACGAGCCGCAGTGTCTAAGGTGCCAGGTGTCTGGTATTGCGATCGCCAATCTGTTTGCCCAGTGTGGGTAAACGGATTGAATTATAGCAAAAACTCCCAAACGAGAGTTTTGTCTGCAGTGGACTTTGCCGTTATTATGATGATGATTTTTCGAAATGGTTATCTCACCATCTTTCAAGACTTTTTACGTAATTGCCACTGTAATGGCAATATAACTTATGTTTAATATAATGGACAGGTTACTTTTATTAAATTATAAGCCGTTATTTACTATATATGTTCTATGTACTTTTATACCGTGGTGCTGATGTCAAATAACGTTATGATAGACAACAATTATAGCAAATATTTCGGTAAAAAAAACTCTTTTTACCTTGATGTCTATTAATAACGTCTTGGATACAGATCGTTTTAAATTACGCTAAAATTAGAAGCAAAACACTTTCCTTAATAACAATGAGGACAACTCTGCATTAAGACATAAGCCTTTGCCGAGAGAGGTTTCCCATTACAATTAATTCCATTATGAGACTACTTGGTACTCCCTGGCTCTCTTAAAACTTTAGCCTCTTAATAATATTCAGAAAATTTGTATCGTAATAAGAAGTTTATATTTTAAGTAGTCTATTAATTACTTAAAGTGTACTTAAACATTTTTTTATTTTGAAAACTGCTGCTGTAAATATTATACTGTGGACTTTGCTATGTGTAAAGACGAATGATGAGTAAAGGTAAAAAGTTTGAGGTTCTTTTTACTATGAATAGATATAAATTGCCTTCCACTATTTTTATTACTGTGAATAGCTGATGCTTTAATGTAATATAGATATACATATGTAGGAACAACATCATATATATATATATATATATATATATATATATATATATATATATATATATATATATATATATATATATATATGTATATATATATATATATATATATATATATATATATATATATATATATATATATATATATATATATATATATATATATATGTATATATATATATATATATATATATTACATTGGGATCGGAGCAATGTATGTGATGTTTTTCCTACATATGTATCTATCTATACATAACAACTCCTTAAATCACTTTCACTTGTTTGTATAAGTAAAATATCTTCTTATAATACACCTTTATTTACATACTTACTTGATATTCGTAAGAGGAGAATATTTAACTTTAATTAACATGCAAAGAGGTTTAAAGCTTTGTTTTGCAAACTATATAGTCTCGTTCCTACTTTAATTTACATATTTTATGATGCTAAAGGAGTTTTACATAATCAGTTCAAATTGCATAATTAAACCATTTTAATGGACAAACAAAAATTGTTGAAGAAACTAAGTTGAATCATGCTTTTGGGAGCGGAACTTGTAAAGTGATTTACTCTATTGTCCAATGACGGCAAAATTTTTTGTATCGAACTTAGTATAAATAGAAGCAAGAAAAATGGCCGACAAGGTAAAGGATGAGTTAGTATTGGTCCCCTAATGGGACCCCCCAATGGGTTCGTCTTGTCGTGGCGGTGAGACTTAGTAACCCCGGCTTGGACTCCGATGTTGAACCAAGGAACCTACATGGCCGGCCTAAATTAGCGGAGTGATGGTAGACCTGAGGTGGCTCCAAGTGGGCTTGGTCAGTCCACTTCTGATGCGTGTTGCAGGGCTATGGAGGGAGTATTTGCGTCGTAGTTTTCTCATCACTTTCGGTGGTTAGGAGTTTTAGAATTGCATTTTGTCATGCTCCCTATCTACCGCGACTATTGTGATGCACCGCTGATGTGGCTGAGGTAGGGCCGCTGGTGCAGAAGAGTGTCGGTATTGCGTGGCGCCGCTTTAGTTTTCTTCTAAAATAGTATCCTTTGCCCTAAGTTTGCCTGGAAGGGATCGCTGTTGTTAGAGATAAAGTCGCCTGTTGCACCCATGTCTCTTTAATTGTATAAATACTGTAATATGTTTCGTTGTGTACAATAAAGTATATTTTACTATACTTTTACTTCACCTAAGATGACCGGCTCTCTCCCTCATACAGAGCAGCAACGTCGAGCCCCGCTACTCACACAAGATCATTTACAAGTTCTCTCACGGCTTACGGTCTCACTCATTTTCTTTAACCTCTCATCAAAAGAGGCACACCTCGCGAGTGCCTCACGAGGTGAAACGTCCCATCCCTCATCGTCAGTAAAATATTACGAGTCATCATCACACAAATTTTTTTCCCTAATGGAAAACGAACCACAACCCATATCTTCGGCAGTGTCATAACAAACTAAGCAATCGGGTCGTCATAGGAAATATTGAGGCTTTTTTTTAGGTTTGCAAGTAAGTGACTACTTCTCATTGGCTATTAATCTAATTTTCCTTCGGCTCTGGTTGTCTGGAAGACATCGCTATGTAGCGATAACACCACCTCAATGTACCTAACTTTAAAATTTTATTTTGAGTATTTTATTTGACACCATAATTTAGGTTCTGAAAAACTGGTTACTTTTTAATTTTCTTCTAGTATTTATAAAGAGGAAATGGGTCGTATATATTATTCACAGTGTACTGGCACCGAGAAGTAGTTGTCCTGTGGGAACTCATCGAATAAATTTCGTTTTATAATTGATATAAATTGATCACTATTTTGTAATTTGGACGTATGTAGCTTCAATGACGTGGTATATTTTAATACACGTGATATATTGACGTGCATTATTTTGTGCATTATTTTAACTTAATTATTGTAGATTATTTAAATTAAACGCTATTTGCGCAACATTACTTAAACAGAATGTAAGTGCTATCTTCAGTCATACTTCTTTTTTGTTATTAACGCCTAGAAAACTTATGGTTTCTCTTAAAGCATCTCTTTCTTTTAAAGAATTACTTAAAGAATTTATCTTAGTATCAATAAATTTTATATCCAGTCGATTTCCTCCGCCAGTATACAACAGCAGTGGACAACAAAATACGTAATACGTCTGTAAAGTGGAGAGTGAGGATTACATCATGTTGTGATTGCCCTTGCAAAACAAATAAAGTAACTGATAAAATTCATAAACAAATACGCGTCAGTGTATATACGATGGTAACATACCGTTACGATAAACAAAAGTAGGATTTTAAAATAAATGCTATACCATAAAATTGATTTCATTCTATATACAATACTTCATCATAAAAATGAATTTTGCCATATTTGTTTAGTCTGTTTAGTATGTGTAAATATATCGTTGGCTTGGACATTAAGATTGCGGACGGCGGAAGGCGGGTCGAAACGACTTAATTGTCTAGACCTCTGTCTGTCTACCCCTATATTGGGAATGGCTGAAGATATTTATTTATTTATTATAGATATCTAATGAAAATTTGTTTTGCCGTGTATTAATGGTGTTAGAAAATGCCATCATTTTTTTTTTCACGCGGGTGCAGTAAGCCCGTACGAGGCTACTAAGAAAAATAGCCCATTCACATGGTAATGGCGACAGGTAGTTGGCGATATATCAGTTTCGAAATACTAAGTTCGTTCAACACATTTTTAAACAGAATGACGACGGGCACTAAGATTCCCGGTGTCTGGTACACTTGTCGAATGTGAAGATTATTCCAAAGTTTCCTTAATGCTAACGATTTCCAGCAACAGAACTTTACAAGTGTAATGATTTTTTTAATTTTCTGCGTAGTAATTTTAAATACCTTCAGTAGTTAATATAAATAGTGTCTAATAGCAAAAAATCACGACAGCCGAGTGGTTTGGTGATCGCAATTCAAGTCAAGAGACCCGAGTTCGAACCCTAGGTGAGGGCTCGTACCAATGGGTTTTTGCAAAAACTTATGTACGACTTATATCGTTGGCTTGGTCATAACGACGGCAACGGGTTCGCCACCTGTTACGTTGTTCCGAAAAATGTCTTTGGTGGAAGTTGGGTCGAAGGGACTTAATTGTCTATACTAGACCTCTATCTACCCCTGTATTGAGAATGGTGTGAAGTATAATAGCATTTATTCGAAGTTATTTAAAGTATTATTAGTTCATCTTCATCTTTAAATAAATATAAATATAAATATCTTCACGGCATTCCCAATACAGGGGTAGACAGAGGTCAAGTCTAGACAATTAAGTCCCTTTGACCCACCTTACACCGAAGATATTTTCGGGACAACGTGACAGGTGGTGAGCCTGTCGCCGCCTTTATGTCCAAGCCAACGATGAAATTCGTGCATAAGTTTTTGAAAAACTCATTGGTACTGCCACCTGGGGATCGAACTCGGGTCTCTCGACTCGAAATTCCGACCACCCAACAACTCGGCTATCGTGACTTTAATCTTCATCTTTAATCTAGTATTTTGGTATTGGAAACATTGTAAAATAAATGTATGCACTATGCTATCCCCGCCCTTAAACGTCATCGTCAAATGACAGGTGCCGGCGACAGGCGTCGTTAGCGCCGCCCATTGTCGTCTGTTATCACTAAACGTGTATGCTTCTGGAAACATGCTGACATTTAAGAATGTAAACATAAATAAGTCTCCATATTGGATCGCATTGTTAAGTTCTGTTCCGGTAGCTTTATATATTACTAAAATTTAAAACAGTCTGCTGGGAATGAAATTTATGTGGACGTGGTAAAGGATCATGATGGTCCATGTGGTCGAGTGGCGTTCTGACCGATTTTCCGTTATGACCGGTCGAGTCAATGTAGAAAACCAGTTTTTGTGTATTGTCGCGGGTCTGTGTGTTTGTGATACATTCATTGTTTCTAATTCAGATTTATTGCTACCAAATGTGAATCCGCTTGTGGTCGTCGCTGAACCTTATTTCCAACTCTTCTTTATTTATTAACTAATATAGAGATTGAATTGATGATTATTGCACAGTCACGCCCAAACGGCTGCACCGATCTGGATGAAATAAGACACAGAGATAACGTACAATTCCTGTGGGAGGGACCTGTAATATGATTTTGATTAATAGTCTTTGAATTGTTATATTGAGAGTCCGAGTGACGTAGGACTACTTACTTCGATATTTTAAGAGATCTCGTCGAGTTTTTCGGGGCAATGCGTGGACGAAGTCGCCGGCAGAAACGGATATCAAATGTAGAAGATTTATGTTCTGCATTTGCATCTGGATCGCTAGATGAGTTAACCGTAGGATCTCTACCCATCCTTAGATTAAAGTTATTACAAAATTCAGATTTAAATTTTCGTATTTCATTTTTTGCATGTATTTTTAAAACTTGCATATCAGTATTCGTCTATAGAATAAGTTGTCACTGAAATTTTAGTATTTATAAAAAAAAAAATATCTGCACGCGATTCCCAATACAGGGGTAGACCTCTGTTTTGACCCTGTACCCCGACCCACCTTCCACCGAAGATATTTTCGGGACAACGTGACATATGGTGAGCCCATCGCCGTCTTTATGTTTAATCCAACGATATAATTTGTACATGGTACCCACCCCTGCCACCAGGGAATCGAACTCGGGTCCCTTGACTCGAAATTTCGACCACCCAACCACTCAACTATCGTGACTTTTTTAGTCTTTAATATTATATTATATGACATATGATTTTAAATTATCATAAAATTACAGTCAATCAATCTTAATTTACAGAGTCAATTTCATTCAAGAGTCAAGATCATGTTGCGTACATCCGTCGTTTTGAAAAATATTTAATATTAAAGCTTTGTACAAAAGCCTTTACATCCCCTCAGGGATTAAGGGATCAAAAGAATGACATGCCACGTTTATAGTTATTTCTCTGGGACGTGTCCTTCGGATGTAATCTTCGGTTTCTCTTAGATATTTTGTTTTAAATATTTCTCACACCTAAAATCGTAAATTTTTGAATGTATTATAGTAGTTGCTTGGAAATGTCTCGATTGTTCTATTTCGACATTAAAGTAACGTTTTACATTTAAAGTTTTACTATTATAAAACGTCATATCCATTAAGATATGTTGTTTATCTTCTTCTCCATTACAGCCTTTTAGTATACTCTACTGCTAAACATAGGCCTCCCCAAAATTTTCCAAAAAAAGAACGGTCCTCAGGCACCTGCATCCATCGACTTTTTGCAATGTTTTGCAAGTTGTCACTCCATCTCGCAGAGAGTCGTCCTACTTCGCTTTTACTTAAACAAAGTTACCAATCGAGAAACTTCTATATCGAACGGTTATTATTTATTAACGTACCTTCAATGCAGAGTAAACGGTAGTAAAACTAACAGCCCTACGTACAACATATAATATATTTTTATTATAACTTTGTGACAATTCATTATGGACGCGACGTTTTTAATGGTGGAAGGTGGGAAATGAGCTTTCGATTAAGTCGGTGGTTATCTAAGAAAGCAGATAGAGATGTAAAACTTCAGTTTTACATCTCTATCTACTTTCTTATTCAGCTTTATAACGGTGTTCAGCGGTGGCAACTGTAGCTCTCGACACCTATAAGCCACTTTAAAAGATGAGTTAACCTTAGGACTTAAGCTCATCACTCCTCGAGGATATTGAAAATGCAATTGGCTGCTGATGGATGGTGAGATAACCACAGAAAAATCATCGGTCTGCATTGTCAGCAGTCATGTTTGGACTTGCCAAACATGACTGCTGACAATGCAGACCGATGACGGGCAGCACCGTTTAAGGTGCAAGGAATACTGCGATTATTATGATGATGAAATATGAAACACTTAATATTTCTGACACAAATTAATTTAAGACTAATTTTTTCGCCTCTTATAGTACTCTGAGATGGAGTGATAACTTGCAGAATGTTGCGGGAAGTCGATGGATGCCGGTGGCTGGGGACCGTTCTTTGTAGCTTTGGAGGTGGCCTTTATTCAATATATAAAATAGGATAGGCTGTAAAAAAGAAGAATAAGATAGTACTTTAACCAAAGATGTATATTGTAATAAATATATTAAATGTAATATACATTACAAAAAAAGAACAAAACGCATAATTTTATTAAAGGTTGACACAAATTCAATGTCGAAAACGTAGTTCTCCCTCAGAGAGCGCTACAAAACACATTACGCAACGTTATGTTTAAAATGTTAATTTTTCGACATCGACATAGAAAGACGTACAAATTTAATGAAACAAATGTCAGTCATCGTGAAAAGCGTGCATGATTGGACCTTATAAAATCTGTAAATACTTATGATCCGAATTTCTCGAAATTGGCTTTAGCTGAAAACAAAAATACCTGTTTCGGCTCGTTGAATTCTCGTTTATAATAAATAAGCGAATTAGAATAATTTGATTCGATTTAAACGAATGCATGAATGAAGTGTTCAATTTAAATTAAAAATTTAATTTAAAAAGAAAGAGAAAGAAATAATTGAATTACGTTACTATGGCTTTGTAATGGCCTCCCTTCCTTCCCGAGGATGTCGTAAGAGACGACTAAGGAAAACAGCCTTGAATATCGTTATGGCAACCGAAAGATGGCGGGAGAACCACCTATAAAAATATCAGACCGAAGTAATCAGACCGCAGATGGACAGCAGTGTCTGAGGTTCGAGTGATCTGGTACTGCGATCGCCAATCCACTTGTCAAACGTGGCGATTATGGTAAACCCTCCCTATGGGAGAGGCTTTTGTCTTGCATTGTAATATTCCGATATGTGTGTACTTATGGCCTTATGAAATATCTTATTAATGCTTGTTCATGTTAGTCGCTTGTAAAGTAGTTTATTTAGTATCTTCAATATATGAATCTTCCTTTTATACACAACTGCATCTTTTTAAATCAATTATTAGGGTGATCATTACATACATTCCTCCGATTCCAAAGTATGGTAGGTAAAGCAGTTGTGCTATGAAGTACGAAACAAGGAATGTTCCTCAAACACCCACACCTAATATATAGAGTAATTGGTTTTCTACATCCGCCCGCCCAAGAATCGAAACTGGGACCTCAGAGCCGACACCATGAAAACCAGTGTGTCACGGACCCACTCGACCATGGAGTTGGTACGTTAAATATTGGCTCGAAATACATTCAAGACGTATAAAGATATTTAAATTTCGTGTACAAATTTCCACATATTTGATCAAGTAGAAGAATATTTGTGCCTGTTATCCTTTTCTCCACGATGTATTTAAAAGAGCCACCAGATTCTTTAGTGAATTTGGTCCTTCGCTATACAATGTTTATTACACGATTATTATACGATTTCCTTTCACATCGTTTAAATGATTGTGGTTTTTGATTGGTTTTTGATTGGTCCCTTCGTTGTTTCCGATTCTATAATACAAGTGCTTAAGTTACTTACTTACGGATCAGATTATTATTATTTCAAGAAAGTATTGTCTTATCAACATTTTCTTTTAAATAAGGTTCGGACCAAAAGTTGACCAACTAAAAATCAGATGATACCGACTCTTATATTTATTAAGCATCTTGAAAGGACAGGACAGACCGCTGCGTACAGTACAGGAGATTGCGTGAAGTTATAAAAATATAACTCTATCTTGTAGCATATAGCCGAGTGGTTGGGTGGTCGGAATTTCGAGTCAATAGACCCGAGTTCGATCCCCAGTTGGTAGGCTCGTACCAATGAGTTTTTCAAAAACTTATGTACGAATATCGTTGGCTTGGACATAAAGGCGGCGATGGGCTCACCACCTGTCACGTTGTCCCGAAAATATCTTCGGTGAAAGGTGGGTCGAAGGGACTTAATTGTCTAGACTCGACCTCTGTCTACCCCTGTATTGGGAATTGCGTGAAGATATTTATTTATTTATTATATTTTTAAATGAAAATACAAATGTCACAAATTTAAATGTCAATAATCTAAGTGTAGCGGGAATAAAACTCATCCTAGTGTACAGTAGTAAGTGTCCTTTGAGTACAGTATATTTTACCTTATTTAATATTTATTGTACAATCTAGTAGAGTCGTGGAGAGGACTTATTATTAATAGAAGTCATTACGGATACTGTCGGGCACAGTAATTAAAAGAATATTTATCCGAGTACCATAATAGGTGGCAATACAAAGTTAAATGAAACTATGAATGTAATATGGCATACATTTAGTTTATAGCCAAAATTAATACTTTTATTACAGAAAATAATGTCATACTGAGAAACTGTTAAACTATAAGGCGGCGTGACTTAGCTAGTAAACTAAACTAGTAAACGACCTGTAAACTTCCACTGCAGAACACACGCTTTTCCGAAACGGTGGATTTGTCATAATCGCCACGCTTGACAAAAGGATTGCCGTTACTATATTAAACTTATAAACTAACCGTATGGTTTAGGGCGCCAACTACGAAACATAACGTCGCGTATTCGTGCATTCTATTCGGCTCTTGTCATAAACCTCACCAAATGCAAGCATCGCAGATCAGTTGAAATTGGTAACAATAATACTAGTAATGTACTTTGGCTTTGCTAGAATGCATTTAAAGAAAAACTCAATTACTCTATGTTTGCTTTAGCTATTTATCTGTTAAATACGGGTTACGGCGTAGTGCAATTGGCTTCCCCGCGGGTGTGTGGCTGAGGCGTGCTCCAATCTCCTTATCACAGGTCAGACCCCGACCTTCCGAATACCTGATAAGCGGGCGTGATAAGAATGTTTTCATCTCACACAGAAACATTAATAATATAAACAGATTAAACATATAAATTCTTGTTTTTCAAACAGATTTATGACTTAAGATAAATTATAGCGACATAACGGATGGTTTTCGGACACCGACCGCAACTTACATGAAAAATTTTGTAGCTTTTCTTTTCATTATATTTAACAAAAGAATCTAATGTATGCATCATAATTACAAGCCGAGACATTTGTTTGCTTATTAAATTTCCTTATTAAAGTTATGTATAAACATTGTAATGACGACAATTCCTGCTTGGTAGTGAATTGAAAAAGTAAACGCTTGTCTAATGATGTGTGTATATATATGTATATGTATTTTTTGTAATATGTATCTATGTAGCGTGTTATAGCGGCTTGGACACTAAGATGGCAATAGGCACACAACCAGTTACTATGACACAAATAGGCTTCGGTGAAAGATGGACTAAATTGTCTAGACTAATTATATATTTTTAAAAGTATAGCATCTATGGATAATAAATAATTAGTATCCATAGATGCTATTCTTTTAAAAAAAATTATATCCCGCTCACTCACACTAACAAAAAATAGTACGTTACAAATAGTTTCAGTTCAAGGCGCTTTTTCTTTGTAAATGGCAGAATGGTTACGAGGCAGGTCCTTTGTCAATGCAAATATTTAATCTCGCAAAAACATGCTACGTTTGAGACAAGGCTACGAACTTATATTGCTTATTGCTGAACAGATATATTATTCATGCTTATAGATGTGCTCTGATCCCAAAGTACGTAGTTAAAATACTTGTGTTATGGAATCGGAAAAAATAACAAAGATACCACAAACACCAAGACTCAAAACAATATATAAAAATTTGTAGTTATACATTGACCCGTCCGGGAATCGAACCCGGAATCTAAGAGATCACGACACCTTGAACAACGTGAACGCGTGAACATCACTCGACCACCGATATCATCGTCATATATAGACCGGGACAAGACCACGGCTTTTCTAAAATACCGGCGTTAATCAGAGGCATGTAGAACTACATTTTGTCTGAAGAAAAGTTGACTCAAGTCCACACCCCTATTCCCCTGCCTTTCTTTAATTTCCTCGCATTGCCCAATTCCTTTTTTAAAGGCAGGTAATTCAGAGGAATTTTTTAAGTAGGGAGATAGACTTAGCGGGGAAGAAAAAGTGTGGGCCTCTTTCAGTTACTTCTCCAGCTACAGTCTTTCTTACAGTAACGCAGCTGCACAAGTTGCCTCTGCTTCGTAGCAGTATTTTGCAAAGTCTAGTCTAGTTTGTAGATCAGGTCATCATTATTGTTATTGTAAAATTTTGTATTTGGATAAGTACGGCGATATAACATACAATAATGAAAGTCATATCGTTATCCCGCCTACGTATTTGTCGCATGTAAACTATTTGCAAACACGTGTAATTTGTCATCGAAATTTAACCCGGATACAGTGTACAAATTAAACCGGCTTTACTTGACTTTGTTTACAATTCTCAAACATGTAATATATCTCGAGTTTAATTAAATCTAATTTACTGAAATAGTTTCGAATGTTAATAATTAAATTTAGCAACGACTTCGACGTACGTATAGAATTCGACGTTACCTAATTTCATGATAAAATAAAATGGAGCCCTTATTTATATTACTTCGGATTTATCTCACGCATTTATTTCAGGTCCAATTAAGGAAAAGCGATCCGTATTGATTTAGAATAATTTAAAAATAATGAAAATTAATTTATTTCTAAATTGAAACATGAAAATTAACAAATAAATTTTCAATTAAGTTCAAACAAATCTTTTTTTCTCATAGTATACCTGTTTTATTTACAATCAAACAAAATATTCTATCTTAACAGGTAGCACAACTCTAACAAATCATTGTCAAGGTGGGAAACTATTAATCTTACAGGTTAAAACAAGAAGATAGAAATATTCATTGTAATATTTACATTATATTCATTCTATTCAAGCGATAAGTAAATAATTATAAAGTCAACGTGACTTTTCAGTAACTTTACCGACCCCTAAATCTATAATGTTCTGTGAGGAAATAGATAAACATTTTTTATGGTTCAATTTGTAAAAATACAGTTTTGTGGCGTAGTAACGGCTTTAGAATGTAGCGATTCCTTTCCGTGAGCGTTGTAAGAGGCGGCTACGAAAATACCAATGACTACCGACAGATGGCGGGATAAACAAAAAGTATCAGACTAAGCAGATTGGTGACGGACAGCAGCGTCAATGGTGCAAGGTCTGGAATGCATACATGTAATGCGACCTTGCGAGCACCTCGAAGCATATCCTATGTATATATTTACCATAGTAAACCCAAGAGAAGCCTATATCTCGCAATGGACTTTACCAAGCCGTATTTTTTTATGTCTGAAAGACGACAATTTTATAATGAATGTATCATAATTAGTATTCTCTCATTAACATTCTTTTGTATTTATTTAAACTTATTTGATGTTTTGTGAGCTTTGAGTAATACTCATATATTGCTTATCGGAAGATCCCACTGCAGATAGTCAACATTCAACTGTCCGTGAGAAAAGCAGTTTTTCCTTAAGTACATGCGTTTGGACAACAAGAAGGTTACCTTTAACCCTTAGGTTTGTTTAATATATATAAGATAGTAATTCAATGGTACGATATAGTTAAATTGTTGATCCGTGAGTATAATTGCAATGTAGCAACCTAATAGTCTAAATAAAACAATATTAAAAGAATTTAGACCATATTGCTGGCCTACATTATTACTTTACATTATATGCATTAGCTTCAAAGTACCCAACGATATCAATTTACTTGCAACGTTTTATGTTTTCAGAACCTCTTTGCAAAATCTAATAATTAACCAACTCTTGAATTAAGAACATTTTGTTCACTAATAGAGACCCGATATTGTATCTATGATATTATTCTTATTGATTAAATAGTTTAAAGACAATTTTAGTCTTCATTAAATGAAAAGGATTCTTCTAACTATTGACTAAATTCGTATTTACATTTAGTCTTTAGTTTTCTGCGCAACGCTCTTTATCTGTTATATCTTGTAAACTATACCTTCATATCATATAAAGTAAATGGCAAGTAAAGGTATATTCTAATAAATATTAATAATAAAATAGCAGAATATGGCATTTTAAATTTCGTCATATTTTTTTAAATAATTGATATATAAAAAATATAATTACAATAACTACTGTGAGTTTACGTTAGGAGATAGATATCTATAGCGGACTATTTCATTGAACTTTTAGAGTGTAACAATTTAGTACATTGTTTTTTATATCTCAAGATGATTAGGCAGCGGTGCTCCTAGGAGGCTTAACTTTTTCCGATAAAAAAAAATATCTTCACGTCATTCCCAATACAGGGGTAGACAGGGGAATAGGCAATTAAGTCTTTTGGACCCACTTGCCATCGAAGACAATTTTTTGAACAACGTGACAGGTTGTGAGCCCATAGCCATCTTTTCGTGGCCAACGAAATAAATCGTGCATAAGTTTTGAAAAAACCCATTATGTGCCAGGGGGTCGAACTCGGATCTCTTGAATAGAATTTTGATCTCCCGATCACTCGGCTATGGTGACTTTACAACAATTATAAAAAAATATATCTTCACGCAATTCCCAATATCCCCTGTATATAAGCAGAGGTCTAGTCTAGACAATTCGACCCCTTCGACCCACCTTTCGCCAATGACATTTTCGTGACAACGTGACAGGTGGTGAGCCCATCGCCGTCTTTATGTCCAAGCTAACGATATAATTCGTACAAAAGTTTTTGAAAAACCCATTGGTCCTCGAAATTCCGACCACCCAACCACTCGGCTTTCGTGACTTTAAAAAATATCAGACCAAAATAATCAGACCGAAGATGGGCAGCAGCGTCTAAGGTGCGAGTTGTCTGGAACTGCTCGCTTGCCAAGCGTAGCGATTATGGCATATCCTCCCTATGGGAGACGCCTATGTCCTGCAGTGGAATTTAACAGGCCGATTGTATGTATGTATGTATGTATGCTTGCCTTGAATAATCAACAGTTAGTCATATAACGCGTAGTTGACACTCAGAACAATCTTCGTGATATTATACTTGTATTGTTTTCAATTCTTTTTTTATTTATTGTTGGTGAATAATCAATCTCTAAAATAGGCTTCCAATAGAGATCCAATTTTGATTGCAATACTCCTTATTCGAAGATCATTTGCATTTCTAACGCTTCAGTATTTATGAAGTTTATTGTAAAATTGAATTTGTTGAGTTATATGCATCAGTCCACATCACCGCATTATAAATATATTCACTCTCGAATATGGATGTAACTGTGGTTCAATTATTAAACATTGTTTCTAATTGACTCCTAAAGCATATTTGTCTCGCCATTTAATGAGGTCTTGGTAATGAGTATTTCAAAGGCAGGCAGGCTTTTAAGTGTACTAGCAAACTGCAAATATCTATAGTTTAATTTTCTAAACCTTGTTTATGATAAACTCAACAAGTGGCTTAACCTAAGAATCAACTAAGACAGTCATTTAAATCTAGGCTATACTATGATATTTATGTAAATAAGATTCAACGAATAATTTTACCTTAGGTAAATAAATAACATAATTAGAAGAAAGACATTCCAATTTATAAAATGACGAGCATGTGTAAAAGAAGATTAGGTTTAGGGTAATTTACAACTGAAATTGAAACACATGTGTGGAATACATGATATTTGGATATTATAAATTAGATCTTAATGCAGTGGAGATGCGATCTCTTCGTAAAATGTGCGGCCTTACCATGGCCGACCGAAAGCGAAACGAAGAGATTCGCAATATGGCAGGTTTGAAAGATGACCTTGTCTCAAAAATGGATAAGGGCGTGCTTCGATGGTTTGGGCACGTTGAGCGAATGAGTGAAGACCGAATGGTGAAGAAAATATATAGCGCGAAAGTTAATATTAAAAGGTGTCGAGGTAGACCGAGATTAACTTTCGAAGACCATGTGAGCAAATTGCTCGAAGAGAGGAGGGTCAAGAGTACTCGGATACCTAGACGTGCATGTATGAAGAAGATGATGAATCTGAAAGAAGCGAAAGAAGTATGTAGGGATCGTGACACTTGGCGATCTGTTCTCTCTGGCTACCCCGTCAGGGATTGTGCGTGAAGATAAATAAATAAAAATAAAATAAATTAGATAAAATGACTTTTCAAATCTAGATGAAGGCATATCGTCCATTAAAAACATAAAATTTAAATATACCTATACCTATTATACTTCCTTACCCGAGGTAAGTTAAGCAGTATTATTCCCGCCAACCCGGCTTTATATGGGTAGGTAACTTAATAGCAATGGTTTTGTGGGACACCTTAATTTAGCCTATTTTGGAAGTGTTATTATGGACTGAAAGAAGTTTGCGTCGTTGCCTCTTACCCCGCTCTTCTCTTTCACGGACGGGGTCAACTCACGGTGAAAGATCGATGCATTAAACCATGACAAAGAAATGGATTCTATTATTGAGAGCGGAAGTCAATAGCGGTCAGTTAATTTGAAAAAGGATATTCTTCTTTTGATATAATTGTAACTGTGTTTCTCTTTTTTTTCTTGGCTATTTATGGAAAGATTGCTCTATGCTTATGTAAACGAATTTTGTCGGTTATGATATCTATCTAAATAAACTAACAAGAAAATCATAACATTTAATATTTTCCAAATAATAAATAGAGTAGCTATCAAGACTGATTTAATAATTTATATACTTATACAAGATTTGCTCGTTTGTAGTAACAAGGTAATAGATTTAACATAAATATACGCAACGGAAATGGCTTTCCAATATTAAAACAGACGCAAAAGAAGGTAATCAAGTAGGATGATAAAATATAAATTGATATGTCACTCTTCGACATGAAACTTGACGGAAAAAGTCGAAGATATTAAATTCATCCGAGGAATACTTACACATAGCTGAGTATACTTTTACATGTATGTAATATTAAGTTTTTATGAGATATGTTTCAAAAATATAAAAAAAAATGAGTTTGAATGATTTGCACCAAATTGTTTGTATCTAAATAGAAAAATGAACAGAACCGCTCACTCATTTTAAATTTCATCATCATCATAACACCTTGTAGAATCCCACTGCAAGAAAAACGCCACTCCCGTGGTTTGCCTTTACCGCCACGCTTGGCAAGCGGATTGGCGATCCCAGTATCTTTGTTCCCTCTTACAATACCCACGGGACATGTCGAGGTTTAGTTATGTACTATAGATATAAATATATTAGATATGTATATTTTAAAGACTTGAATGTACAAAACATTGTGATAGTGAAAAATCTATTTTAAAAATGTAAATATTGTTACCGTTGCCTTGGCCGACTGACAACGAAATGAAAGGACAATTTGATAGGTTTGAAAGATGATCTTACCACTAAAATGGACAAGGGAATGCTTCGATGGTATGTGCGCATTGGACGAATAAGTGTATAAAATGTATAGCGCGAAATTTAACAATGAGAGGGTTATTTGTAAGCCGAGACTAATTTTTTAACTAAGGCATGTAAGCAGATTGCTCGACGTGCGTGTATGATGAAAGAAGTTAAAGCGGTAAGGACCCCACAACTGGCGATATTTTCTCTCTGGCTTCTCCATCAGGGACCTGAAGACATAATAACAATAAAAAATTTGGTACTTCACGAAGTTCTTAATAAATAAAAAATAAAAAAAATATCGAATTGAATTTAAATTTACTACTTCTGCATTTCTCCCGGTGAGTGAAGTAACCAGTGAATCAACCCTATTATTTCTCTTTCTCTTTTCCTGATTCTATCACCTAAGGAAGGCTGAAGATATTTTTTACAGTCTTTTTCAACCGGTGAAATAAACTTTTACAGTTCTCGGAATCTTGTAAATTTTTTACGATTTATCTAAAAACATCGTGGAAATAACGTTCAATATACGCAGTTACAGTTTTGTTATGTTGTTGTACTTTTGTCTAGAGACGATAACCTTTCAAGTGTCATATATATGAGCATCAGGACATCTGAAATTACATACGCAACATTGAGTTGTTTGAAGGTATTAAGCAATAAAACCCTACGAATTTGAACCTTTGTTTCCTTTGACTTTGTAGATAATAGAGAAGTTTGTTTAAGTAAGTAACCAATGTTAAAAAAATTACATGATAGTAGAAGAGATAAATATCTTCACGCAATTCCCAATATACGGCTAGACAGAGATCTAGTCTAAACAATTAAGTCCCATTGACCCACCTTCCACCGAAGACATTTTTCGGGACAACGTGACAGGTGGTTAGCCCGTCGCTGTTTTTATGTCCAAGCCAACGATATAATTCGTAAATAAGTTTTTGAAAAACCTATTGGTACGAGCCTGTCACTTGGGTATCGAACTCGGCTCTTGTGATTTGAAATTCCGACCACCTAAACTAACCCAACCACTTGGCTATCGTGACTATTAAGATGACATGATAGTGACCACATGATGATGATGTGACATGATGGTGAATTAAGATTTAACTGATATGTATTTGTTACTTCGTAGCCTAAAATTATAATTGCGTAAACCAAATTAAAAAATATACTGCTGAATACTGTTATCTTGAAAGTTAAGAGCTTATTGACAACTCGACCGGTGATGAGCCTGTCGCCGTCGCGGTGTCCAAACAACAAAAAATACACTAACACAGATAAAGTATTTATATAAACATATCATAACATAACATAAAGTATTTATATAAATATAAACATACCCATGACTCGAATACAAACAATGTTTGCCCTTAACATGGTTCGAACACGCATCCCTAAACTTCGAAAGCAAGGTCACTACCAACTAAGCTTATAAAAAAAAAACATATACTAAGCTTATTATGTATCTAATTTAAGTGACCAATAATGCAATCTTCAACGCTGGAATCGTAACGTCTCAGAGGAACCTTTCAGGTCGTTTTAGTCAGATAGTAAGTCAGGTAGTAATGCAGGTACTAAATATAACGCTTAAAGTTGCTATTAGTAATTTTAGTTTTTTGGTCCCGGTCCGGAGACCAGAACTGGGTCACTCGCATGCGAACTACACTGAGCGCCCTACCCATTGGGTACGACGAAGCCAGACTTCAAGGTTCTTAAACCTTAGAAAAGATTGCTTAGCATATATGAATAATATATATTTTAATATACATGATATAATAAGCTGTTTTAATTTATATGAATTCCACAAAAATTATTTATGCAGAATTCCTGGCAGTTTTCCTTCTCAATAATAATATATGTTTTCAAAGGGCTTACACGAAAGCTTTTTAGTCAGCCTATTTATAATACGTGCGACACAAGACACCGTGTAAGCTATTGAATACAACCAGATGAGATAACTCGCAAATTTTTTAACTAGTAATTTAGTATTTTTACGGTTTGTACAATATGAAAATCACCCTTTTTTCATACGAAAGTCAGGATAGCCGAGTGGTTGGGGTATCGGAGTTCGAATCAAGAAACACAAGTAATTAAAATATCTTTGCATCAAATCAAATCAAACTATTGTAACTTAACAGAATTATAATACTTAAATTCTAAAGCCCAAATCAAATCATTCAAATCAGAAGTGATCAATCAATTAAATAAAAAGACAAATTGCAGACAAATATCTTTAATTAAGCGACATTCTTTTTTATTTTTTATTGATAGATAACAGCTCATTACTACCAGTGACGCGAATAAAAACATAGCGGCGGACTTCTGTACTCCGGATAAGCAATCAATTATTGTCCCGCGCATTGTTTTTGTGCTACTAATTGTTGTCGTGTCTTCTGTCCTTTACTCGAGTCGTAAAAAAACATAATTTATTACAAACATCACGTGCCGTCAGTTTAAACGACTAGCATAGTATTGAAGTGCCAGGCGTCTTTTCTTAGGGATTAGTATTCAAGTAAGAACATAATTTAAAGATTCCTTGCCTTGCCTTCGGTTAGTTCAATCATGAAACGCAGAAGCATAAGATACCTCTTCGTCAAGCAAATAAGAGTTGATAAGAGGCCGTGGCGCTGTCCAGGTCGAGTCGGACAATATATACAGCAACAGAAGCTAGCACTTAGGTCTATCACTTTCAGGTTTTACTTCCAAATCAGGAGATTTAAGTCAAATATCAACAATTATATATGATTTTTTTTACTCAATGAAGAATATATTTTTAATAAATGAAGCTCAACTCACATCGTATGTCCTAAATGAGTTAAAACGTGGGTTGACAAGATGAAAATGTATTTTTTTTTTACATTTTTATATTTTCACGCACTTTCCACACAAGGATAGGCAGAGGTAGAGACAACGGAATTCTGTAGACCTCCTTTTCACCGAAGCTTATTAGGGAAAGCGTGAATGGTGGCGAGCCCATCAGACTATCAATAGTTGTAGTGAATAATTGTGA
Source organism: Sericinus montela (assembly GCA_029286605.1). Taxonomy (NCBI): domain Eukaryota; kingdom Metazoa; phylum Arthropoda; class Insecta; order Lepidoptera; family Papilionidae; genus Sericinus; species Sericinus montela. The sequence goes on along the minus strand of JAGSMR010000078.1, from coordinate 396,906 downwards.
TCTACGTTATTGTTCCTTTTAGATAAATTATGTAGGTTTGGTATTAGATGACTTCTTGTCTGTAAATTCACTGACTTGATACGAAAAATTGGGGTGTTATTATTGTTATGTTGGAAATGAGGAGATCGCACCCAGGCAATTTCTAGAAAATATATCATAATTTGTGTATCGTCATAATAAAACAGATTGTCCAAGGTAAAAGGTACCAACTTTTTTTGGTTTCTTTCGCCTGTTTCTGCGAAACGGTGGTAGATTGAAGAATGACCATCGATAAATAATCATGAATAATCATGACATATTTCAATGCATAATGATTTATCAAAATAAGAACGTACATTCAAGAAATAATTATTTCTCGCGTGTTTTAAGTGACAACTCAAAGGTGATTTTGCTTACTAAGAAGATAATTGATAAAAAATCCGTGAGAAATTTCCGTGAGAAAAATAATATATTTTCCGCGAAATAACATACTCGTAATGAATTTCTGTTTCACAAAAAGGAAAATAGGTATAGAATTTATGAATTTAATATTAATGCAAAAATAATATAAAAATGCTATATTATATAATTTACAATACCCTGATGATGCCGTAAGGCGAAACCGGTCGGTTAATTAATAAGCAATTAAATAAAGCGAATTGTGTAAAGTGTTCAACAATGAATTTTAATGCAATACATATATATCCAGGCTATATAATATATATTACGACGACCTGCATGGACGAGCGGCGTACACACCGGTTTTCATGGTGCCGCCAGCTCTGAGTCCCGGGCTCAATTTCTGGACGGATCGATGAATCGAAATGATGATGTCGAAAACCATTTTCTCTGCATTGTCTCCAGTCTGGGTATTTGTGGTGCCTACGTAGTTTTCGATTCCATAACACCCGTGGTTTAAATATTTACGTTCTGATCAGAGCAATGCATGTGATGTTGTCCCTATCTTTGTATGTATTTATTTATTATTTATGGATGTGATAGTTTGTATATTAGAAGCTTTATATGTTTGGATGATTATTATTAAATCAAGCGAAAATGACTAAGCAATTAATACATGATTTGCACTCATGCACATACCATACTCATATGCAATTAGTACCTACCCAGGGATTACGAAGCTTCCTATAAGTAAAAGAATTTTTCAGAGCATCAGAGCACTAGTTTCGGAGATTACCCACTACATACGAGTACAATCTTACTTTACCTCTATAGTATTCATGTCCATGATATCAGACAAAATTAACTTGTTATATTTAATAGGTGTCTAGTATTTACCATAAGTTAATTAATTGAAAAAAAAAATGGCGATTGAAAAAGAATGGCGAAATTCGCTCACAATTTATACACTATATCACAATATATAGTGCTGCTACATTGTTGCGTTCAAAAACTAATTATCGATGTAATAATTATCTTTATGGCTAAACATAAAATACATTTTATAATTACTTAACAACAAACGGTATCACCATTCGTTTTTGTTTACTTTAGTATATGCCGATTTTTGTCACAACAATGGAATATTTTAAATCAGTTTTTATTTCGCCATACCTATATAAACGCAGAAAGTTCGGGGCGTCTATAATTACGAATTTTGATATTGATATGTAATGTTCAGAGATTTTTTGGTGTCATCTACTAGTTACAATATGACATTCGTTATTTTCGAAATATTGCCGGAGCTCACGCAAATATTTGTTTATGTATAAGTTTATACAATGGTAAGCAACCTTAATAAATAAAGTAAGACCAATAAAGTGGCGCCTTTACAGGACTGAAGTCGAATATTCTATCTTACTTATCGCTACAATATCATTGTTACTCAGTCGTTCTAAAACAGGTGAACGGATTTGTATGAAATTTACAAACAAATAATTTATAACTTGGATTGCCAAATAAAATATTGTTTATATAGTTATATTTGTCGTTTTTAAGGCTTTTCTCTGAGGTGTTTCAAATCTCCCCTTCAAATCTTTTTAACATTCATTTCCAATATCCTTTTCTTGCAGTTTTTATATCTATACTCTTATGCATTCTAGAATAGTCGCCTGTTCTTATGATTTATGTCGCTACCTATTAAAGAGATTACTTTCATATATTATTACTAAATGAAAGTCTGTGTCACAACCCGCCGAATAAGAAGCCTTAGTGAAAAAAAAAGTATAAAAGGAATATTCTGATATAACCTATATACAAACCTCATCTGTCTTCAAAGTCAATGAAACAGGATATAAATACTTCGTTTTCCGGTTCGAAGTATTTCTAGGTGACATTATCATAACAAAGGAAACCATTATGAATTTTGCCGGCGCGATGAATCCATTTTGAAAAAAAAGTATTTCATATATTTAACTTTGGAAAGTAGTAATTCGATTTTAATGCTACTACGATGATAAAAGTTTTCATATTTTTACATACTGTCAACTACGATAATGGAATATAATTTTTTTAGTAATATACGTTACGATAGACGAGTGGTTGGTTGATCGGAATTAGAGTCAAGAAACCTGAGCTCGATTTCCAGGTCTCTTTATTTCCAGATATCTTTGCACCTATGAGTTTTTTCAAAACTTATGTACATTTATATCGTTCGCTTGGACATAAAGACGACGAAAGGTTTACCACCTGTCACGTTACAGTACATTAAATTTTTTATGTGTGTACATAAAATTAACTAAACCCGGCCATGCTTTGCTCAATTTAGTATTAATTATTAATTTAACTTCTAGTTCCATGTTAAAGTTCGGATTAAAAAGTACACAAAGACTGTTTTATAAGAAAGTGAAGTTGTATAATAATTTCAAGTCATTCCATCGACAATTTTTCATGTTTTGTAGACACGAAAACGAGGAAGACCTTTAATATAATAAATATTTACTAGATATTATGGAGGCCATGTTTGTTACTAATTGATATTTTTATTGCCATATGGTATCGGCGGAAAAATAATTCCACCTCCCTCTTTTCCCATGGATGTATTGGAAATGCAATTGGCTACCGATGGATAGCGGGATAACCATCGCCAAAAGTTCAGCACTTCGGTAACGGGCAACAGCGTCTAAGGTCCAAGGTATCTTGTCTTTAGCTTGTCAAGCGTGGCGATTATACTCGTAGCTCCTTACGGAAAACGCTAACGTACTGCAGTAGACTTTTGTAGGCAGTTATGATGATGATGAAGGTTATTAAAATTTTTTGAATCATATTTACTTAGGTTATAAGTCCAATCTATCCGTCGTTTGTTCAGTTTTCACCCTATTGCTTGTTCTTTTTAAAAGGTGAAAAAAGACATCATATTGCTATCCTCTATTGCTTGGTTTAGTTACATGATGATAAGATAGCTCTTACCCCAAAAATAGTCTACAGTGACAAAATAAGGAGTATTACGCAATCGAAATTTAGCGCTGATAAAATCCTTGGTTACCTAGCTAGCAGCTAATTTAAAACAGCATGTATGAAATACAAAGTTTTGTGAGAGAATATGTAACATAATTGAGTGGATCACTAATGGCAGAATTAATTCGGCTACGTTTCTATTTATGAAACGTTCAATTAAAACAATTTACGTTTCCTTGCACCAGCATAAAATTATACAGTGCTCATAAATAATCAATATAGGACAGGTGATTACACAAACGAAAACTCAAACGAAGAAAGGATTAAGAGCATACGGATGTATGACAAACCTACACGTTAATGTATGAAGAAAATGATGAATTCGAAAGATGCGAAAGAGGCATGTAAGAAAAAGAGAGCCAAGATCGCTATGTGTCACAAAATCTGTCCTTTCTGGCTACCCGTCAAGGACTGTGCGTAAAATTATTATTATTATTTATTTTTTGTTACAAACTTTGTCAGAAAAGACACAGTAACATGTTAATATTCAGACAGACATGTACAAAATGGTTTTATATAATTAATTTATCTACGATAATGTAACATTAGCCGAGAGTTTGGATGATCGAAATTCGAGTCAAGAGATCCAACTTCAATCCCCAGTGATATGCCATTCAACTACTCACATGAAGTCAAAATCTGGTTGTGATGTTTTGTCAAAATAATATCTTAAATTGTATCTTAATATCTTAAACGTTCTTAAGAGGGTAAAGGGAAGCGCGACTAAAAATACAAATCTAATATTCTTCTTTTTAAGCTTCATCTCGAAATTATACGAAAAATGCGAGATTATAAGGCTAAATTTTTAAACAAAATTTAATAAAGTTTCAACTTTTAGTCTGTCACATGTCACGATAGCCGTGAGGTAGGGTGATCGGAATTCGAGTTAAGAGAACCGATTTAGATCCCCAGGTGGATAGGTACATACCAGTGGTTTTTTTAAACTTATGTACGGTTTACATCGTTGGCAAGGACATAAAGATGATGACAGGCTCACCACCTGTCACGTTGTCCCAAAAATGTGTTCGGTGAAAAGTGCGTCGAAAGAACTTAATTGGCTAGACCTCTATCTTCCTCAGTATAGAGCACGGCGTGAAAACATTATTATTTATTTAGACAAACTAGATTATGTACAGTAGAGCAAACAACCTTCCTGAAGTTGTTGTTTTTCAATGATCGATTTATTTGGCATACGTATACTAGAAGGTCGAATGATTATATTAAAACTTGTGACCTCTCCGGACGTTGGCAAATATTTATAAACGCTTTTGTTATGGTATTGGATGTAAAACGAGCTAGCAGTTCACCTTATTAAGTGGCTATTGCAGCACATGATCACCAGCAAATAGTTTCAAATCAATAAGTTGACGTTCCTGAGGACTGAAGTGGTTGCTTCATTATCCGTAATTACACAGATGCTCTGCTTTAATATATTATAACTTTTGAACGCGAACATAACGGTTTTTGTACAGTTATTTCTGAGTAAAAGTATGACACTGACGCAGACGACTCCTGAGCAAACCTTTTTTTTTCTTCCACTCTCCTAAAGTTTTCTTAAAACATTTTCCTATTTTCAGAAGCATCGTGTGCAATGTAATCTCAAAAATTGGATGATATATGATTTAATTTAAAAGAAACTTATACCTACATGTATTTATAACAATCAATTACTTAGTATGGATTTTTATTATTAGGCTTTTTTTTAATATAATAAAGCATTGTTTTGTTGTAAATGTGTGAGCAATCGTGCTTGGAGATATATGTACTAGTATATAAACTGAAATGAAACCACTTCCTATATTTTAAAAAAATATTCCATATTAAAGACTTAACAAATGTTTTATGTATTAGTTATATAGATTAAAGTTCTTTAATGTTAATGTTATATATAAAATATATCTGCGAATAATTCATAAGGCGACAGGAGAACTCCATAGACGCTTGAAAACTTTGCCATCCGATTTCCTTTCCAAAGCGTTGAAAAGTTGTGTACAATGTCATCAGAAGCCGCCTATGTCGGATTGTTGTTTAATGTTGGATCTTTAAATATTGAGTATTGATTATTATCTGACTCTTTTGTAAAAACTTAAGGTAGAAAAACAAAAAGATATATTTGAAATTTGTTATTTGACGATTATAAACATTTACATTTTAATCAAAGTGTGTTTCGAATACTCACTATTAATTAATATCTAATACAATGACAGACAGAGGACTCCCGATAATATAATTCCACTCGACCCACCCTTCACCGAAGACATTTTTCTTGGGACACCATAAAAGCCACCGATATGAACTCAAGTCTCTCAATTCGAATTCCGATCACCCAACCACTCGGCTATCGTGACAATTTTCTTCAGCCTTTTTACAAAATGGTTAAAAACCGCTAAAGAGATTGTAATAAATAAAAAAATATATATTGTTTGTTTAACGTTTTAGGCATAAATGTTTAATTTAAAAACGGTCTCATTTACAATATTAGTTAAGATCAGGATTACGTTTTTAATAATAATAGCTCCACAGAACAATTAACATAATTCTAAATCCTAGAATGTGATCATCAGAAATCTAAACTAGTTCGAAACGAAGCTGTCAATATCGCTATCGAGTCTAACATCGTGTTGCAAAGTCGAAGAGGATCTTTAATTGGCTATTATTTAATTAATTTCTTGCAACATCGCATCGCCGATAAGTGAACAGAGGGCTAGGACCTCAGGTCAAGAAGGCGGATTCACATGATGACTAAAGCTAATGACATCAAACAAGGAAAGGTCGTATATAATAACGGTTAATTATGTCTTTGATGTACAAAGAAAATACGTATATCAGTTTATATTAATCTGTTGATGAATAACACACAAATGTTTGCCCCTAGCGAGATTCAAACCACAACCCTTAGTTTCGAAGGCAGGATCCTCAACTAGGCTACAGGGTTTTATTTTAACGCCCCCAAAAACAGGCTTTCATCATTTTCCCTTTAAAGGCATCTTACTGAAGCATTTATTGTTATAGAGATGAAAAATCTCGCAAGCCGATGATATATTTCCCGTAGATACGGACATAAACCTTTAATAAACGCAGTTTGCCAATCAGAAATTTGTAATCTCTAATAGAGAGAAACTAACTCAATAAGACAAAGGCTACAACGGTTATTTTTTATTTACATTGAACCTTTCTTTTATTATATTTTACTTTTTTTATATTTGTTCTGCGTTAATATGAAATTGTAAATTAATACTTACAAAAACGGACTTTTCCTCAATCGAAATTAATTGGATACGCAATCTGCTAATATTTTCTTTTCGATTAAAAACGATATAACATAATGAAATTTCTGTTCGCAAACAAAATCTCGAATGCTACCGCTACTAAACTGCCCGTTTTTGAGAAATTGTGTAAAAATAAATAAATATTTTCGCAATCACGCATATTCGCAATACAGTAAACCGAGGTTGAGTACAAACATCCCCTTTGTTCATACACATATTAGCCTCCAGCGGGAATCGAGTCCGCAACCCTTAGGTTTGAAGCAGGTTCTCTGGTTCAAACCTAACTAAATTATCCGGTCGGCTGCTATGAATAGAATACTTAAAACTTGATACGATAGAATTATTTTTGATATTATCGAAAGCATTTAACCCTTAACTTTATTTAGTAACTGTTTGCTTTAGAAGGGTACAAAGTTATGGAGGCCAAACACTGAGTAACCCATATCTAAACAAACGAGCGGTATCATACAATTATCTTGTTTTTAACTGTATTAATAATTTTAATTGTTCTTATTTTGAATATGTTAATGTTTACATTGATATCACGTAAATTAATTGATCGGTTTTATATTTTCATTTTGTCTAGATTTTAGTTATTACTAAATGTTTTTTACATGGATAAAAAAATATTTCATATATTAGGAGAAGTCCCACGCTGCTACGTAACATGAAAACTCAAGTTGAATGTTCACACCTAGCTCTCGACCGACTCAATCAATTTAAGTGGGTAAATGGTATGGTAGATTAAAAGATACGGACCCAAATGTAACATGAACTCGGTTTATATCTATGTAGCTTTTGATAAATCGGATTATGTAGGTATATAGGTGGAGCAAAGCGTTATTAAATTGGAATATTTTTTATATTCATGTAAACTTCAAATTGTATAACTATTATTATTATGGATGAGAATGTAATTCTGTGTGTCTGTTATGTTTTCACGGCTGCCGCCAAACCGACATTAGTAAAATTTAATATACTCGTAGAGGTACCTTGACCCCTGAAGAGGAGTACACAATACTTTTTATCCCGCTAAAATGTCCATTTTGTATAAGTTGCGGGAAACTACTAGCAATTAATCACTTGTCAAGTAAAATTAATTAACGTCAAGATCTACAGCCACGCAATCCTAATAGCACGATTAGTTAAATCGAATAGAGCTACGTGATTGGCTTTTACCCTTTTCACGGTTGAACCTCAAAGCTTTTCGTACACCATTGACATCGGGCAATTCAATTGAGATGATATTCTGTCACCCGTGCCGATTTGCTAAGTGTGCGTGTTCTATAAGTATGAACTATGTTGTTTACGTGTGCATTTCTTTTCTTTTTTGTTTTTGTTACTTTTTTTTTGTTTATATCTTAACATACACTTGTTTATAGTTACTCGTGGTTGTAAATTTATGATTGATGTTTGATGTTTTCAATGCATATTTACATACTTAACTGGTCTTTAAGAAATAACTGAAGAGCATACGCCTGTCTTATAAGGAGGAGTTGTCGTAATAGACACTCTTGGCTAGGGGGTTGACGATCCAAGAATTTAAATTTCATATCTAATTATTAGTAAGATCAAAATGAAAGCTCAAACAACATTATAATAATCAAAAGTTTCGAAAGTAGAGATTTAATAATATACGCTATGCTCTGCGCACTAGAATACAGCATATTCTCTTTCAATGTTTAGGATGCCGTAAAATGCGATTAAAGGGAAAATTAAAGTTGATAATACTTTAACAAGTTAGTAGAGAAAGGGATAGAAGCTAAAGCCTTTAGCAACCGTACGGGGCAAGTATATACATTACAACTATGTTCTAATAAAAATATACCAACCGTAAAAAAATATCGATAAGTATTTGTCTTGAAGTAATCGCTTATATCGATAAGACTGCTATAACAATAAGGGATCCAAACTAGTTTAATGATCTGTATAATTGTCTATTTCTCCCGTTGGTGTGCAATAAAAAGTATAATGTCTATCTAAAAAGTCACGATAGCCACGCGGTTGGGTGATCCGAATTCGAGTCAAGAGACCGGAGATCGATCCCCAAGACTCATACCAATGGATTTTTCAAAAACTTATCTACAAACTATATTCGTTGGCTTGGACATGAAGACGGCGATGGAATCATCACCTGTCACGTTGTCCCAAAAATTTCTTCTGTGAACGGTGACTGACGGTGGGTCGAAAGACTTAATTTTCTTAACCTCTGTATTGGGAATGGCGTAAAGATATTTATTTATTATTTATTTATTGAAATATCATTTATGCTTGTTTGTTATGCAGGAATTATTTATTTGTCATCACCAAAATATAATTTAAAAATATCACCATAGCCGAGTTGTTGGGTGGTCGGAATTTCGAGTCAAGAGACCCGAGTTCGATCCCCAGGTGGCAGGCTTGTACCAATGGGTTTTTCAAACACTTATGTACGAATTACATCGTTGGCTTGGACATAAAGACGGCGACGGGCTCATCACCTGTCACGTTGTCCCGAAAATATCTTCGGTGGAAGGTGGGTCGAAGGGACTTCATTGTTTAGTCTAGACCTCTGACTACCCCTGTATTGGGAATTGCTTGAAGATAAATATTTATTTATTTATATATTTTTATTTTATTTTTATAATATATAATATTCAAATGTGTCATATCGCAAATCTCTTTACCTATTCTATTACCATTACTGTAGTCTCAGAATGAAATCAAATTAGCTATTTCGATAAGTCGATAGTGCGGTCAGGATCTATTAAGTAAATAAGACAATCTGAGACTTTGGTATTTAGTAAACAATATTCACTGTTCTAATAATAATGAAATATATTGGTTACTTATTAAGGTTATTATTTTTCTGTTATTGATCGTGTTTGTTGGTTTATATCTGATATATAAAACTTATTATTGCGAAAAATTTATCTAAATACGATAACTCCTTAAAGCCGATCACTATTCGCTGTGAAACTACTGTTTCCAATACTTATACACATCTATCGCTACTGCAATACTCAGAGGTAGACAGTTAAATCATTATGTTCCACTTTTCACTGGAGCTCATTTGGGACAATGTGACAGGTGGTGAACCCATCTTCGTCTTAGCCTCCTATATAAACAATTATATGCCCTAAATAATGGTGAAACGAGCAGATTAAAAAGCGGCTCATAGTACAACGAAGTGTTATTGTGAACTTTTAAGAAAGGCAAAATGTGAAAGAAGAAGGACTTGGTTAAAAAGTCTGGGAGTTCCTTACTTCAGTCCAAGACATTTTACGAGGCCGCGATGTTTATGTTGTCTGGCCGATCCCAAAAGCAACTTTGAAATTTTTTATTTCAAGACTTATCCGAATAGCTACAAGGTCACTAGTGTAATGACATTACAAAGTAATTTTGTTTCACACTTTATTGGACTCGAAGGATCGATAGCGTACCTGACGATGTCCTTTAAGACATTTCATGTATAAAGAGTTGTTCTACTTGTCATTAACAAGATTCTAGTGACATTATTATGTTATGAGAGAGAGAGAGAGAGAGAGAGTGAGTTTATTCTCATTATTTTATTAGCCTATATTACTGAAGGTGATTTTGGTTTCTATACAGCATTAACTTGTAGAAGAGAACTACTTATGACAGGCTTATGTTCTGCAGTGCACTTTTAGTGAACCTATGTATGAACATTCATATAACATTCATAGATCATTCATATATCCATACATAATAGTCACGATAGCCGAGTGGTTGGGTGGTCGGAATTTCGAGTCAGAGACCCGAGTTCGATCCCCAGGTGGCAGGCTTGTACCAATGGGTTTTTCAAACACTTATGTACGAATTACATCGTTGGCTTGACATAAAGACGGCGACGGGCTCATCACCTGTCACGTTGTCCCGAAAATATCTTCGGTGGAAGGTGGGTCGAAGGGACTTCATTGTTTAGTCTAGACCTCTGACTACCCCTGTATTGGGAATTGCTTGAAGATAAATATTTATTTATTTATATATTTTTATTTTATTTTTATAATATATAATATTCAAATGTGTCATATCGCAAATCTCTTTACCTATTCTATTACCATTACTGTAGTCTCAGAATGAAATCAAATTAGCTATTTCGATAAGTCGATAGTGCGGTCAGGATCTATTAAGTAAATAAGACAATCTGAGACTTTGGTATTTAGTAAACAATATTCACTGTTCTAATAATAATGAAATATATTGGTTACTTATTAAGGTTATTATTTTCTGTTATTGATCGTGTTTGTTGGTTTATATCTGATATATAAAACTTATTATTGCGAAAAATTTATCTAAATACGATAACTCCTTAAAGCCGATCACTATTCGCTGTGAAACTACTGTTTCCAATACTTATACACATCTATCGCTACTGCAATACTCAGAGGTAGACAGTTAAATCTTTATGTTCCACTTTTCACTGGAGCTCATTTGGGACAATGTGACAGGTGGTGAACCCATCTTCGTCTTAGCCTCCTATATAAACAATTACATGCCCTAAATAATGGTGAAACGAGCAGATTAAAAGCGGCTCATAGTACAACGAAGTGTTATTGTGAACTTTTAAGAAAGGCAAATGTGAAAGAAGAAGGACTTGGTTAAAAGTCTGGGAGTTCCTTACTTCAGTCCAAGACATTTTACGAGGCCGCGATGTTTATGTAGTCTGGCCGATCCCAAAAGCAACTTTGAAATTTTTTATTTCAAGACTTATCCGAATAGCTACAAGGTCACTAGTGTAATGACATTACAAAGTAATTTTGTTTCACACTTTATTGGACTCGAAGGATCGATAGCGTACCTGACGATGTCCTTTAAGACATTTCATGTATAAAGAGTTGTTCTACTTGTCATTAACAAGATTCTAGTGACATTATTATGTTATGAGAGAGAGAGAGTTTATTCTCATTATTTTATTAGCCTATATTACTGAAGGTGATTTTGGTTTCTATACAGCATTAACTTGTAGAAGAGAACTACTTATGACAGGCTTATGTTCTGCAGTGCACTTTTAGTGAACCTATGTATGAACATTCATATAACATTCATAGATCATTCATATATCCATACATAATAGTCACGATAGCCGAGTGGTTGGGTGGTCGGAATTTCGAGTCAGAGACCCGAGTTCGATCCCCAGGTGGCAGGCTCGTACCAATGGGTTTCTCAAAACTTATGTATGAATTATATCGTTGGCTTGGACATAAAGACGGCGACGGGCTCACCACCTGTCAAGTTGTCCCGCAAATATCTTAGGTGGAAGGTGGGTCGTAGGGACTTAATTGTTTAGTCTAGACCTCTGTCTACCCCTGTATTGGGAATTGCTTGAAGATAAATATTTATTTATTTATATATTTTTATTTTTATAATATATAATATTCAAATGTGTCATATCGCAAATCTCTTTACCTATTCTATTACCATTACTGTAGTCTCAGAATGAAATCAAATTAGCTATTTCGATAAGTCGATAGTGCGGTCAGGATCTATTAAGTAAATAAGACAATCTGAGACTTTGGTATTTAGTAAACAATATTCACTGTTCTAATAATAATGAAATATATTGGTTACTTATTAAGGTTATTATTTTCTGTTATTGATCGTGTTTGTTGGTTTATATCTGATATATAAAACTTATTATTGCGAAAAATTTATCTAAATACGATAACTCCTTAAAGCCGATCACTATTCGCTGTGAAACTACTGTTTCCAATACTTATACACATCTATCGCTACTGCAATACTCAGAGGTAGACAGTTAAATCTTTATGTTCCACTTTTCACTGGAGCTCATTTGGGACAATGTGACAGGTGGTGAACCCATCTTCGTCTTAGCCTCCTATATAAACAATTACATGCCCTAAATAATGGTGAAACGAGCAGATTAAAAGCGGCTCATAGTACAACGAAGTGTTATTGTGAACTTTTAAGAAAGGCAAATGTGAAAGAAGAAGGACTTGGTTAAAAGTCTGGGAGTTCCTTACTTCAGTCCAAGACATTTTACGAGGCCGCGATGTTTATGTAGTCTGGCCGATCCCAAAAGCAACTTTGAAATTTTTTATTTCAAGACTTATCCGAATAGCTACAAGGTCACTAGTGTAATGACATTACAAAGTAATTTTGTTTCACACTTTATTGGACTCGAAGGATCGATAGCGTACCTGACGATGTCCTTTAAGACATTTCATGTATAAAGAGTTGTTCTACTTGTCATTAACAAGATTCTAGTGACATTATTATGTTATGAGAGAGAGAGAGAGAGAGAGAGAGAGAGTTTATTCTCATTATTTTATTAGCCTATATTACTGAAGGTGATTTTGGTTTCTATACAGCATTAACTTGTAGAAGAGAACTACTTATGACAGGCTTATGTTCTGCAGTGCACTTTTAGTGAACCTATGTATGAACATTCATATAACATTCATAGATCATTCATATATCCATACATAATAGTCACGATAGCCGAGTGGTTGGGTGGTCGGAATTTCGAGTCGAGAGACCCGACTTCGATACCCACGTAGCAGGCTCGTTCCAATGGGTTTCTCAAAAACTTATGTACGAATTATATCGTTGGCTTGGACATAAAAGACGGCGACGGGCTCACCACCTGTCAAGTTGTCCCGCAAATATCTTCGGTGGAAGGTGGGTCGTAGGGACTTAATTGTTTAGTCTAGACCTCTGTCTACCCCTGTATTGGGAATTGCTTGAAGATAAATATTTATTTATTTATATATTTTTATTTTATTTTTATAATATATAATATTCAAATGTGTCATATCGCAAATCTCTTTACCTATTCTATTACCATTACTGTAGTCTCAGAATGAAATCAAATTAGCTATTTCGATAAGTCGATAGTGCGGTCAGGATCTATTAAGTAAATAAGACAATCTGAGACTTTGGTATTTAGTAAACAATATTCACTGTTCTAATAATAATGAAATATATTGGTTACTTATTAAGGTTATTATTTTCTGTTATTGATCGTGTTTGTTGGTTTATATCTGATATATAAAACTTATTATTGCGAAAAATTTATCTAAATACGATAACTCCTTAAAGCCGATCACTATTCGCTGTGAAACTACTGTTTCCAATACTTATACACATCTATCGCTACTGCAATACTCAGAGGTAGACAGTTAAATCTTTATGTTCCACTTTTCACTGGAGCTCATTTGGGACAATGTGACAGGTGGTGAACCCATCTTCGTCTTAGCCTCCTATATAAACAATTACATGCCCTAAATAATGGTGAAACGAGCAGATTAAAAGCGGCTCATAGTACAACGAAGTGTTATTGTGAACTTTTAAGAAAGGCAAATGTGAAAGAAGAAGGACTTGGTTAAAAGTCTGGGAGTTCCTTACTTCAGTCCAAGACATTTTACGAGGCCGCGATGTTTATGTTGTCTGGCCGATCCCAAAAGCAACTTTGAAATTTTTTATTTCAAGACTTATCCGAATAGCTACAAGGTCACTAGTGTAATGACATTACAAAGTAATTTTGTTTCACACTTTATTGGACTCGAAGGATCGATAGCGTACCTGACGATGTCCTTTAAGACATTTCATGTATAAAGAGTTGTTCTACTTGTCATTAACAAGATTCTAGTGACATTATTATGTTATGAGAGAGAGAGAGAGAGAGAGTGAGTTTATTCTCATTATTTTATTAGCCTATATTACTGAAGGTGATTTTGGTTTCTATACAGCATTAACTTGTAGAAGAGAACTACTTATGACAGGCTTATGTTCTGCAGTGCACTTTTAGTGAACCTATGTATGAACATTCATATAACATTCATAGATCATTCATATATCCATACATAATAGTCACGATAGCCGAGTGGTTGGGTGGTCGGAATTTCGAGTCGAGAGACCCGACTTCGATTCCCAGGTAGCAGGCTCGTACCAATGGGTTTCTCAAAAACTTATGTACGAATTATATCGTTGGCTTGGACATAAAAGACGGCGACGGGCTCACCACCTGTCAAGTTGTCCCGCAAATATCTTCGGTGGAAGGTGGGTCGTAGGGACTTAATTGTCTAGTCTAGACCTCTGTCTACGCCTGTATTGAGAATTGCGTGAAGATATTTTTTTTTTAATTTAATATATCTATACATAATAGTCTGTAAAAGGTATCACCCCAGTATCCAGGTATTAAGTCGATGCTCAAGATCTAATTTTTGTTTTAAATTTTAACAAATGTAAAATTAAAAAAAAAATGTGAGCCGTCATGGGACGCCTGGCAGATGTGAAATATCGTGTGTGTACAAGTAATATGCATAAAAGATAATATTATTACAGGAATGAAAAAATGAAGTACTAAGAAAATTCTAATGAAAAAATGAAGTATTACGAATTTCTTACAGAAAATGGTAACTTTATTTAATAAGCATTTATTTACATTTGATATAAAAATTCGATATTAATATCAAGTGGCCACAATTTAAATATTTTCTCTCTCTCTCTGTGACTTCAGTTATAGTTATATTCGATGTTTCCCGTTGTGAAGTCCCGTTGTCCCGAAAATATCTTCGGTGGAAGGTGGGTCATAGGGACTTAATTGTCTGGACTTGACCTCGGTCTACCCCTGTATTGGGAATTGCGTGAAGATATTTATATATTTATTTATTACGTTACAAAAGTATTGGATGAAACATTATCGAGATAACTCACAATTACAGCATCTATAGTTGTTCCAAATTTGGTAGTAGATTCTTTTGGATTGTTGTTGATTTGCAATTGAAATTCTTTTTGAAGATGTGTCATTAATGGCATTGATTCAGCTCTTGCAAATTTACATTAAAATCTCCAGCTAATTTTAATGGTAGTTTATATTTATTCGTTTTAAAAATTATTGAACCTTTTTGACTATAAGGAAATGACCTTTCATGTAAAAATGAAATCTTAATATAATTTACATAGTCACTAATATGAATAATATGAATATTATTAATTAAATATAAAAAAGGGATTTCAGTGTTTAATTATAAACCTTAATTCTCAGGTAATAGGGTGTAAATTAGTATACCTTTGTATAGCGGCATGCGTCGCCACGCCAGAAATCGGTTTTACGTGCGGCTATAGATGTTTCACATCAAAAAAGCGACAAGTAGTCGTATGTAGGTGTCGTGTTGTCCTGAAATAAGCTCCAGTGAAAGTCCAGTCCTTATTTTTTAACGAGAGAACATTTATTGGAGGTTATATTCTTTTTATATTTTTTTTATAAAGAGCAACGATGTGGCATATACGAGTTGAATTGTGCAGAGTGTCATATGAAGTATATAGGACAAACGGACGATTTTTATAAAAAAAAGAGTAAAGGAACATGTACAAGCCTGGCGACTTGGTAAAAATAATTATGGTGTCTTATTTGTTTTTATATATACTTATACTTAATACCTAATTTGTCTGTGTTTATTAATAAATATGTAGATAACAAAAATATGTAGTGCAAAAGTTTATGTAAAAGGTAAATAAGTCAGATAAATAAATAAATTAATAAATCTTACATTGTTTCGGTCCTCAGCTCTATCCACGGTTTAACAGTTGCAAGAAAATTATGATGTCAAATGCTCTTTTTTAAAAAAAAATCAAGAAATAGTAGAGACACTAAAAAGTAAACGGTTCACACAGAATTCAAAACGGTACAGAACTACATATTATAACAGAACCGATATTAATTTTGGCTATACATTCTTAAGGATTTATTTTAGCTGTAATAAAAATGGCGCGGAATTTGCTAGTAACATGTACAATCTTAGAAATTCATAAAAAATATGTTCACTTCCACTTTTATTTTCATTAACTCGGATTGAATAAACCAAATGTCAAGGCTCTTAGAACGTTGAAAAGAGGGAGAAAAGAAATGTGGAATATTTCTTTTACACTTGGCGAAACATTCACCTGGAAGCTTTAACATGCTCATTTGTTACGTGAATAACTAAGGTAATACGATAAAACAATTTCACATAAAAATGAAGCGAGGTTATCTGTTCACGCGTATTCTTTCTCTTTACTATTATTTCTTTACTATTATTCCCATCTCCCAACCACTCGGCTATCGTCATTGTTAGTCACGATATATATATATATATATATATATATATATATATATATATACATATATATATATACATATATATATATATATATATATATATATATATATATATATATATATATATATATATATATATATATATATATATATATATATATATATATATATATATCGTGACTAATAATGACGATAGCCGAGTGGTTGGGAGATCGGACTCGAGTTCGATCCGCAAGGCTCCTACCCTAAGACGGCGATGGACTCCACCACCTGTCACGTTGTCCCAACAATGTTTTCGGTGGAAGGTGGATCGAAAGGAATTAATTGTCTTGACTGTCTAGACATCTTTCTCTCCCTGTATTGGGAATTGCTTGAATATATTTATTTATTTATTATTTTAATTGGGTTTTTACATTACAGTACAAACGATGAGTTCAGATTCAATCAAAATACATAAACTTTTATTAAATATATCGATTTTATTATAGCGCCAATGGTATGCGGATTTCGAACATGACGTGCATTCATACCGCTGAAAATTCAAGCATTGAAGCTTACTTCAAATGGTTAGGTGAACTTTGCAAACAGCAAAATGATTGCGTTCTTTTGTTTAAACATATCTTTTTCATATTATGATTAAGTCGTGGATAAACGTAACGTTAGAAATTATAATACTATAATATAAATATAATTCTTATAATATAAATAAAATTCTTCTTTATTTGGAAGAAATCTTTGACCTTTTTGTAGAAGCCTATGCCGAATGTTAATATTGATAGATTATACCTCTACAACTTTTCTTCGCGCGAGTGTTATAAGAGGTAAGCTTCGGGAAAAGGTAATTGCTACTGACGGTTGGTAAAATAACCTTTAGAAAATACCCCATCAAACTTAAACAGACCGATGATGGGCAGCTTCTAATATGCGAGCAAATGTACAAGTGAAAATCATACAGCGACCGCCAATCCGCTTGCTATGCGTGGCGATCTACCGTCCTTTGAAACCTTTCTTACATGAGAGGCCTCTGTCAAGTAAGTTGTTAATTAAGTATAAATTAATAGCTTATAAATTGGTTTGATGAATGCCGGTATACTTCCTATAACTAGTGTAAAGAGTTAGGATTTGATTTCATCTTTATGTATATGAAAACACAGAGTACATTAAAACATATGAAAGTAGGAAGCCACCAACAGAAGAGGTCCGAAGAGGTCTTTCACAGAGCAAGAGTGTGTTCGTTAATTACAACCATTTCCTCATCGAAGTGAATTTTCAACATAATTCTCGATGACGTAATAATTGGTTTCATAAGCAAATTTGCTAATTAATGATCTTGTTTCCCCTTTGAATCTAGCGCTTACTTTGTCTTCTCGAATCACGAATTTAATTACAAGCTTACTTTATTCTTTCAAAATAACATCCTGGTTATAATTATATAAAACAACTATCGGCAGATCAATCTATTTTCGGAATCGTAATTACTTTTATTTTTTATCCTGTCTTGATGACCCTTAGTAGGTAGGCAGAGGTCTTGTAAATGAAGTCCTTTTCGACCCACTTTTCACCGAAGCTTGTCTATGACAATGTGACTGGAGGTGAGCCTATCGCTGACTTAATGTCACATCGGTTTACATAAATGTACATATAATTGGCGCCAAAGTGGCATCCTATTTAGTTTCGTATCAGTGGCAAACTTACCTCTGTATTTCAATATATGTATGATGTTGATGTAGATCGACATTTTATATTCAAATAACATGTTTATGTTATTACGGTGAAGTAATACAATTTAAGTGAACTAAAATCATACAAAGAGTACGGATAGAGAACAAGTGTATAGTACAGTATAAAACAGTAATACTATTCAAGATATTAAATACAAAAGCATATTTAATTTAAAAAAAACGTTTAAAAACGTATAAGTTAAAAAGACAATTATATTAACATACCTAGTCTGGTCATAAATTCTGTCACATGTTTAACCTAAAATAATTAAAACAAGTTTATTCATTATGTAACTATTTATATACCAAAATGAACTTAACAAAACATAGATTTTTATGACACTAAAGCATATTCAAAATCATGGACCTCCGTGATTTTGAATACAGGACTTCAATCTGTGCGGGCAGTCGTCTATCGCAGCACGAACGAGGTCCATGTCAATTTCGGCGGCTGCCTTAATCAAGGATGTCTTCAGTGACTCCAAATTGGGATGAGGCTTTGAGGACGCCTTTTCCTCAAAGTGTTGCCATATCTTGTAATCTAACGGATTCAAATCTGTACTGGAGGGGGCCAGTCTTCGTGCTCCATGAAGTCGATTTCACGCGCCGCCAGCCAGTCTTGTGTGCTCTTCGCTCTATGAGCTGGCGCCGAATCTTGTTGGAATACCCAGTGCCTGTTATTGAACATGGTATGAGAAACAGGTTCCACAAGGTTCGTCAGGACTGTATTTTGATACACAACTGCATTCGTTTTTACACCTTTCTCGCAAAAATGTACCTCTGTTAAGCCCCAATAAGAAAAACCCAACCATACCATGAGTGAGGATGGAAAATGACCTCGTTGGACACGTGGAATACAGTTGCTCGCTTCTTCACTACTGTGTGCGTACACCTTATCATTTTGTTTGTTGTAGCTCAATTCTACGGTAAAAAAAATTTTCAACGATGAAGAATTTCCCGATATTTTTTTCCCGCGTACCGCTTAAGCGCGGCAAAGCGCGGCATCTCTTCAGTCTCAGGTGCATTAGACGAGCATTCAAACAATGTCCTGTTTTTCTTCGATATGCCCGAAGCCCTAAGTCTTCATTTAACACCTTTTTCACCGTGGTTCTGCTTAACCCCATCTGAAGGACCAACATTTTCCGATTACGTTTGGGATTTCTTTGAATTCGCGCCTTCACAGCTTTTATCACTGCTGGAGTCCTAACAGACCGAGAGCGACCACTTCTTGACCTGTCATCTACACTAGAGTCTTCATTGTATCGTTTGATGGTACGATAAACGAATCTTTTGGTTATATTCAAACTTTTCAGTATGTCACAAACTTGAATTGGCGCGTAACCGCAACGATGCAACGCAATAACTGCAACACGGTCTTCTTTAAGCGTCCACTCCATATTTAAAAAATGAGTAAAATTCTAAAAATTATACAGTTTTATTTTCATGAACAATTCGAAATTCGAATTCAATAAACTTTTTTGTGGCCAGCACTCTAAAAGAAAAGTTTTTACTGTGTGTCAATACTTATGACCTGACTGTGTATGTATGAGATGTACAACTGAAAAATATTTTTAAAAGAAATAGGTAAGTTTTATTTTACAATCTTTAATTATTAAGTTTTATTCGATTATTTAGTAAAAAAAAGCATCAACGCATGTAAATTCAAAATGTGTTGATCTAGAAGGTGTTTTTTATACTTAGTTCTAATTGCCTGTACAGTTTTCAGGTCTCTCTAAGCTGGTGGGGATATCATTCCAGGGTCGAGCCGCATGTATAATACAACCTGTGAAAGCAGCCGTCCTATGCTTTTATCAAGGGCTGAGTTGTAGTCCATAAGATGTACTGTTGAGATCTGCCTCTATCTAGACTGATGCCAGTGTATTATATCATATAAGTACATAGGTAGTTTTGTGGTTATTACTCTAAACATTAAACATGACAGATGTAAATTTCTTCATGCAGCAACTTTTAAAATATTGTTACCATTTAAAATTATGCAACTGTCTATGTGCTTATTTTTAGTGTTTTTGCAGCCACACGGCCTAAAAAATCTCGATAAAATAATATCTAGTGACACGATATGCCTTACTGATAGACTACTTGATATTAGGTAATGATACTTTTTTAGATTTCATGTCATAAAATTCGGAAAAGTAATCTAAAATTACATAGTTGCGAATTCATCTAGTAATAAATTAATTACAATAAAATATAAAATTTAAGAAACCTTATTTTATATTAAGAGCAAATATTATAAGTAAATTACATTAACCAATACTGAGTTGATAACACTGAAGAAATTATTGACTCCGAGATTCAGCGAAAGTAATTCAAAGTGTAAATTATCAACGACCTCAGTCAATAAAGATCTGTAGGTTTAAACTCAAAATTTTACCGTATTCGATAAATGGAGATATCAATTTCTATTGTAATAAAAGTTCAAATCATCTCAATGTAGATTTACTTAACACTTTAAGCGGGCTGGAATGTCAACGATTTAGGTCCCGTCAAAATTTATGTACTACAAAATTATACATAGACAAACATAGAATTTTAAAACCGAGCAAGCACTTGTCTGAAGTAATAGAAAAAATAATACGAATATGTAGCTCAGAAAGATTGATGAGGGTAGGGATGTGTTCTCGACGGACGAATCCCTGCCTTTCGAAACCCTTTTAAAAAACGTTTCCGGTGTATTTAAAACGTAGCTTTTAACATTTAAAAGTGTGTACTTTTTTATTTAAATATTGATCTTCCTTTCCATAGAGTTATTGACAATTAATTTTTGGCATGAATAAAAATCAAAGAAATTTTATTAAAAAAAATAATTTTTAATGTCTCAAACAATACCAAGGTAAATACGAAGAGGGCGAAATTGAAATATCTGGGAATCTGAAGGCAGCGCAGGAATTTTAGATACATTCTAGCGGTACATTGGTGTCAAAATTTAATAACAAGATAAAGTATGTTGTTCCATAACATTAAATTTCTATTTTTAAAAATCTTTATGTTTCTTCTCACTTGTATTTCCACATTAGTTTTAACAAGTATAAAACATTTACCACTAGCCACTCGGCTATCGTGACCTGGCGATATGTAAAGACAGAATAACGTAGAGTAGTTAGTCTGCCTTTTTCAATTTGGGTGCAATAATATTATGTTAGGTATTTTTTTCAGATAATCTGGTTCAGGATAGTGCACGGGTTTAATAATTTAAATAATTTCATTCCATAGAATTACCTAAATGAAATAAGGGCATTAAATATAAAGTCATAGAACGTTCATAAAAAGTATACATAAATTTGTTTTTTGTCGTCTTACGGTGCAAATATAGCTAGGATAGCCGAATAGTTGGAGATCAGAATTCGAATCGGGAGCCACGAATTTGACTTCCATAAAGAAAGCTTGTACCAATGAGTTTTTCAAACTTTAATTACGGTTTTCGCCACTGTCATGTCGTCCCTAAGAAGCTCTAAAGAAATGAGGTTCGAAGGAAATGCAAACCGAATTTTAACAGACCGGTAACGGAAGCAGCGTCTAAGATGCGAGGTGTCGCTTGCCGAGCGTAGGTCTTATGGCAAAACCTCCCTTACGGGAGAGGCTGTAAGAGGAATGTGAGGCTGTGAGAGACTGTAAGAGGACGTTGGATATGTGTATATGTATGGGTTATCAGCTTGTTTTTGTGTTGTTTTTATTTATATCATTTTTAAATCATTGTTATCTCTATTAATACTAGCATAAGAATGTCATATAATATTATAATAAAGTGGTAGTGTAACAATATGTTAAATAATGTTTCGGTTTAATTTTTTTTGTCAAATTTATATCCTGTTGTGGTTCTCGAAGCACTTTAATCCATTAAGTGAAGTGTTCACAGATCAAAGACATAACTCAGCAGCGAGCTCAGGCACTTATCGTGAGGCAATTAGTTTTACACCAAAAACTTTATAATAAGGTCATGTTATTCCGCTAAAATCTAATGAAATTGAAAAGTTTTTTTTTTTTTTGCTAATTTATTTTCCTAGCCCGTATGATTATTTTATTACAGAAACATAAAAATTTTCTTTATATTTGATTAAAAAAGCGGTAGCTTGATATTCTAGCCACTGCAACCCTTGAACACCTATAACAACTTTAATCGAAAAGGGATACTTTTCGTCCTAAAAATTTGCGGTATTAAGCTCAGCACTGAGACAATTGTAGCAAAATAATAGTTGACCTTGTAATTTCAATTCAATATGATTATAATAGCTGGCCTTCCCAGTGTACACTGCGTGGTTTAATAAATAAAAATTATTATTACATAGAGGCTCTGGTGATATAAATAAATAAAAAAATAAATATCTTCACGCAATTTCCAGTACAGGGGTAGACAGAGCTCTTGTCTAGACAACCGAAACCGAAATATTTCCTCCTTCCACCGAAAATATTTTCGGGACGATGTGACAGGTGGTGAGCCCGTTGGTGTCTTTAAGTTTTTGAAAAACCCATTGGTACGAGCCTGCCACCTGTGGATCGAACTCGGGTCTCATGACTCGAAATTCCGACTACCCAACCACTCGGCTATCGTGTCTTTTAGGCCGCGATCGTCTAGTGATCTACGTTGTGATAAATGTCTAATTTTTTTAATGTGTTTACACATATGACGTCACTAATACTCGAGAGACGCTTGAAAGGTTTGAATATGTTTGTTGTATTGTTCACCTTCCGTAGTTATAGAAATTACATAACAATTTTAAACCTAAAACATTAATTTAAAAATTCCAGCAATCTTTGCCAACAGCTTAAACCAAATATTTACCCACCACATATATTACCTCAACTATTTTGCGACAGAACTTTCGACAATGCTCATATTCAAAGGAGTTTTAGGTACCTACCACCATATGTTTTCAAAATTCAATGATTAACACGATACCACAAACATATCCTACCTGCCTGTTATAATAAAAAGGCATCGTGGACTTTATCATTTTACAAATCAAAAATTTTGCGGATTGAACCTTTCAGAGAAATTTGTTTGAAGATCTAACGATATTTTTCTTGTGAAATTTTATCTAAAACATGAAAGGAAGATTTTTATATAATGATTTTTTTGTGAAAATTTATTTGTTCATCAAGTTCAATAATGACAGATTACTTAAATATTACTTTTAAAAATATAAGTAATACATTGAAAAGAGTTTTCAAAATATATACCATTTTCAAAAATACCAAACCAAAATTCAGCAAAGAGGTGGCGGTATCTATGCTATAAGGTATGGCGATCACCAATCCGCTTGCCAAGCGTAGCGTATATGGCAAACGTTTCCGTGCCGGACCGGGGAAATTTTAGAGGCCGTTGTGATGAAGATGATGCCAATCTTTTGTAAAAAATGAGCAATACTTAGTGGTTATTATATTTTGATTAGAAAATAGTGAAAATATTTCTACTTTTAGTTCAATTATCTTGAGAAAATAAATTCTCAAAGAAACTAATTTCAAGTAGCAGCTTGTAATTGTCTACTGCTAGGCAACGGGACTACTGTCAAATGCTAAGGTTTTACCAGGATAACATTCGCCGCGCTGCATATTATAATGCGACGGTCGACTTTACATATTATAATGCGACGGTCGACTTTACACTTTATTTCTTAAACATACAAGATTTTCTCACTACTTTTTCCCTCATTGCCATGTACGTGTTTCGGCATAAAATGTAACGATTTGCATTTCTATTAATAATTTAAGTGATCACTTCATTTTAACACTGCAAAGCTGTAATTAGTATCAAATGGGTAGAGTATATCATATATCTTCTCGCCATTCCCAATAATATAATATAAAAAGAGGTCTAGACAATTAAGTCATCGTTGGGACAACGTGACAGGCGGTGGGCCCGTTACCGTCTTTATGTCCAAGCCAACGATATAAATCGTACACGAGTTTTGAAAAAACCTAATGACTCCAATTCAACCACTCGGCTATAGTGAGTTATTAGAGACCTCATTTGGTTAGAGTTCAGAGTAAAGCCGAGCACAATTACAGTGCCATTGTAGCTATGCAATACTCTAATTCAATAATGTTTTACCACATCATATGAAAAACTAAAAATAATTTAATATAAATTATTAATTCTTTTTTAGTTTACTTTCAATTGCTTATATAAAACCGTATTAAAACATTATCTTGCGTACCATATAATGAACATTCTAAATGGTAAGCTCAAATCCTTGACTGCTTCATTGAAGCATTTGATTGCTTATAATGTTTTATATCACAAAATATAATTATTAGGAAAAAATTGTTCAATCAAATACTAAATCTTTACAATTTCAATAGATCTTAACGAACTTAAACGCTTTCCAATTACCTTCCTTTTATAAGAGTATGGATTTGACCAAGGTTTTATCCATACCCGAAAATGTAAGCAATAACATCACACTTTCATACATCGCAAAGTCAGACAACATATATGTTATAGCTATGCACATATTTTATTCTACAACTAATAGTTGATTAGTGCTGGAGCCTATCTATTCCATTGTGTAAAATATAGATTTAATACAGAGGTTTCTTAAACTTTTTGTGTTTTTCTTCTTCTTCTAGTAGTACTATTCTAATTACTAAAGGTCACTTATCAATATTTTCCACTTTTCTCAATAATGTATAAGACATTGATTTCAATCATTCAATCATAAGATACTTGAGCTACAATTGACGTTTACTCTATGTCACATAGAAACTCTATGTTATCATTATACACGCATGTAACGTAATGTATCCATATTATAATTAGAAAGGAAATATAAAACATCAATAATAGTAAAACTTACATATTACGTAATATAAGCGAACACGGTATTCTAGCCCAGTACTTGAGTAATAGATATTTTTAAGTATATTATGGTTATGTATCTTTAAAAAATATGTGCCTTATCATCATAATCATAACAGATAATCCTTGTTAGAGGTATTGAAATAAAATTTTACAAATTATAATGTACGTTTCACAGTTACTTTATAACTACTTATTTCCCCTAAAGCGAAGTAACGCAATATACGTGATTATTATTATCTTACCTTTGTAATATTATCTGCCTATTTTTATTAACCCCTGGTCCTTCAAATTTTAACTTTTGGCAGTTGTTACCTTTACGTTGTAAGAATTCATAAAAGAAGCATTTTTGATATTTTTCTCGTAAGGGAATCAACAGGGGCTGAAGGTTTATTTGAAACTTAGTTCCAATTGAAGGAAGAAGCAAAGCAGGCATTATTTTAAGAGAAAAAAAAAGCTATGAAGCCTTTAAAATATATTTCATATAGCCTACAAAAAATATTTGTGTACTCTGCTACCATCCGATGTACAGGTAAGTCGCGATAAGACGTATCCCATTTTTTTAATAATGACAACAGCATATTAGGAAACCAAAATTGATTAAAATCCGTTCTATATATTCCGCTATAGGTATCCCTTAGGAATATATAAAGGGTAAAGTTTTGTAATGTAGATTTAAGATTTTAAGCAACAGAAACTAAATCTAATTGGTTTTTTCAAAACATTGCTCTTAATTAACAAAAAATAATTGTTCATTTTAACTTGACCTTTCTAGTTAATGATGACGCGTACTAAAAAGAGCTCACGCTGTATTTTTAATAATGCTGAGCGGATTTTAATAATTCTTGCATCAAGTTTAAAGTTCAAAATCAACAGAATCCGTTTTGACGTTAACTTTGAACAAACAGACAAATATTGTAAGATTTAATAATAGTAAATTGTTGTTTTGGGATAAATAAATTCAATATACAGACACGAATCATTCAGGATTATATATTAGGATAATATAATAGTTATATTATAATAAATAATTTTTCTCCTATCGCACTTATCGAAAAATAACAATTCCCAAAATTCCTTTCTCCTTTCTTTCTAAAGAATTTTATATTCTTTCATTGAAATCTCCTTTATTGATACTTATTCGGTTATTCCAGGGTGAAATTGAGTGATGGATTGCGTAAGGCCACCGACAGAGGCCATACACATTGGAACTACGTAGGATGTACGAAGAATAAAATGATTTCATTTCTAAGCCAAACTTTTCTAAGTTCCCATGAGTTTTAAATTTTGCTAAAAGCATAGAATCGAATTGAATGATCGATACACGCAGATCACGCGTTTGTCAAGTATGAAATCAATTTCTTCAGCAGACGTCGAAACGTGAAGCGACAATAACCTAATGGTTTAGAGTGCGGAAATACGCAGGTTCGGACCCTCCATGCTATTGCGACTTAGGATTAACAGGTATACTTGTAATTTAATAATATTAATTTAAAAAAAAATACCATCCTAATATTATTTATACAATTTATAAAACGACCTTTCGACTTGTCGCGCATTGTCTATCAAACAAAATCACAGATTATATCAATTATTATTACTATTATTATTATTCTGTTCAGTGAATGATGGAATGCATTTCTGTTATCAGATGAGGACGTGGGAGGAGGGACGTGAAATTGTTAAAGCGATATAACTCAACACAAAAAATTAAGTGTCTTAAACACAAGTCCACCCTATAGTTTATATCGATACTGTTTGCTGTATCTCGATGATGCTTAATTTTTCACTGTGAGTTATTATTGTAAAAAGCCTTGAGACGAAATTGTAACAGTTTACAACCAAGCCACTTAGGTGATTTGTATTACCATTGTACAAAAATACAAATCTTGCTCACATCTAGAAACTCATTGATTACCTTCTATATGACGACCGAACTCGAGTTTCCTTAATTTGATTAACCACCAAATAAATCAGTAATGGTAGCTTGCATATGTAAACATTTTAATACTTTTAATATAAGTTCAAGTGTTAATTACATACGGTGCCGTTTCGAATATACGAAAGTTCTAAGTTTATATGTGCTGACAATTTTAAGATCCCGGTCTGTCTAATGGGCTATCAATTGTCTCTATTGGGCGAAGGTTACACGATTTTATTAAATGATGACAACATACGCATAGTCACATATAACTTATTAGGTTAATAGGCGTTTGAGAGGTTTTATAATGATTGTGTTTTCCTATTTTCAAAATAATTTTGATAAATCGCTTCTCTGTCAAAAGATATCTCATGTGGAACTGAGAATACACACTGATGACATTAGAATTATATAATTAACAGCAAAACCCTGCCACACTACGCTGCACCTCAGTCAGTAATTAAAAACACACAGACCCACAGGTGGTGAGCCCGTCGCCGTCTTTATGTCCAAGCCAACGACATAATTCGTACATTAGTTTTTGAAAAACCCATTCGGATCGAACTCGGGTCTATTGACTCGAAATTCCGACCACCCAACCACACGGCTATCGTGACTTTATTAATGTTGTATTTTTATGAAAATAGTTTTCAGGATAAAAAGAATTAACAATTCTTAAAAATTTATTTGTGTATAATTACTGGTTTTTGGTTGATTCAACGCAACGATCAACGCAAAGTCTAAACCGCTGATACTTCAAACTTTAAATTTTGACTGTCGATGCCGTCTATGTTGTCAAATCCATTAACGAAGGATCTTCGGAGATTTTACGCCAATAAGGTAATATAAGGGTGGAAAAGTTGTATTGAAAAGCGTCATTTGTAAAGTATGAAGTTCAAAACATGTAATTTATAATTACACTTCAGAAAGAAAAAAAAATTCTGTGCTCTGTTACCCGTGAGAAGCCAGAGCCGTTTGCTAGTCACTTTGATTAGAACGTTGTGGGGGTTTTTAAATATGGCCACAGAATATTATAAAATCAAAATTGATCCAAAGTCACGATAGCCGAGTTGTTGGGTGGTCGGAATTTCGAGTCGAGAGACCCGAGTTCGATCCCCAGGTGGCAGTACCAATGAGTTTTTCAAAAACTTATGTACGAATTTCATCGTTGGCTTGGACATAAAGACGGCGACGGGCTCACCACCTGTCACGTTGTCCCGAAAATATCTTCGGTGGAGGGTGGGTCAAAGGGACTTAATTGTCTAGACTTGACCTCTG
This sequence comes from Sericinus montela, assembly GCA_029286605.1. Taxonomy (NCBI): domain Eukaryota; kingdom Metazoa; phylum Arthropoda; class Insecta; order Lepidoptera; family Papilionidae; genus Sericinus; species Sericinus montela. The sequence continues at coordinate 368,444 of JAGSMR010000078.1, read as the reverse complement.
GTTACCCCTGTATTGGGAATTGCGTGAAGATATATTTTTTTTATTTTTTTTAAATTGATCCAAATCCGTCCTCCAAGCGATCTGCAATATGCTACTACATACTCGAGATTGTATTCTAAATAAATTATACCGTAAATTTCCAACAATTTCGGTGAAAATAGCACTGTAATCCATTTAGTGGTTACGTGATGCCAAAATCTACATATTTTACAACATGGTTTACAGGAACCTATGCTCTTTATCGAATAAAACATACTGCAGTTTTAAAGCTAAGGATAATAAGATTTCATTCATTGGAAAACACACCCAAATCCGTTCAATAGATTCTGCGTTATTCACTATCAAATAAATCTATCATTGAACTTGGCCTTCCAACTATATAATGATTCATACTAAAGAGGGCTAAGCTGTTATTACCGACCTCATTTCCATAAATTGTACAACATTTTTAAGTTGAAAAATGAGGCATTGAATAATGGAAACAGAATCAAAATCAGTTCAGTGGTTTCCGCATCAACCCTGAACAAACAGACAAAGACAACCAGACCTATACCAGTTATTTTCACTCAAATAACTTCAATTTCCAGACACGACTCTTTTACAAATTTATAATTGCTTTAATTTTCAGAGCCACGAGAGGGCAGCGTTTGAGTAATCGGAATTCAAAGATCCGGGTTCGATCCCTAGGAGGAAGGATTGTAGGTGTTAGGTAAAAGTAACTCCGAATCATCAGCTTTATTTATCCAAAAACGAACAATTTAAAAAATAAGTATTTCGCAATTTTTATGAACTTTAAAAGCCTATAAGTTATATACTTTTAAAGTCAATAAAAATTTTTGTTATTAAATTATAGAGAAAAATGTTTAAAATTTCAACTGACACGGGCGTGATTCGAAGCCGCGGACTTTGCCGTATTGTGGCAAAGGTCGCGTGTTAGTTGAAATTTTAAACATTTTTTCTCTGTAATATAATAACAAAAAAGTACCGTAAGTTTTGGACGTTTTTATTTGTTTATATATAATGTATTTTTAGATAAAAATTAAATCAAAAGACAGTTAATTGAAATTTTAAATCATGTATTGATTACTATGTCCGAACAGGTTCCGCAAGAAGCTTTTTGTCCCAACATTGAAAAGTTTAATCGAATCCATTGATCATCCATCCAAACATTTTATCTGATTATCTCACACTTTTTTTAAAGTTTTGATAAACTAATTTACTCCTTTCGCATTTCACCAATGATCTATGTTAACATAATGATGTATATGATAGCATATATTGTCTATGGTCGTATGGTAATAACGTGGGAAAACTATGATCCCTTTTATATTATATGCGAGTTGTGAAATAAGAAAAGGTAAGACAAAATGAAGAAATGATTTTGTTTTTTTTTTTTAAAAGAAAACCTCGAAACCATGTAGCTAAACTATCATTACCATGTTGCTTAAGTCTACACTGGTTGTACCGAAAGAAAATTAATAAATGTTATGAAAATATAATTAAAAAGTCACGATAGCTGAGTAGACATAAAAATCCATAGTTTTATATCCATGGCAACACTTCACACTTCCTTTGTGAGATTAATACAAATTTCACTATCGGGCTATGTAAGGTGTTTTGCCCTGTCTGATGCACACTGATATACTTCTCTCAAGGTCTTGGTGAAGAGGGGATGATAGATAATCGTTCGTTTGTGAAAGCCGATATGGGTTTGATTGGATGTGTCGTTTTCACAAACATGATCTTGTTTATATGGAATTTTATTCTAATCCAGTCCGTTCTATATTTTCTTTATATTTATTTTGCCAACATTTTATTTCCTTCTGTAGGAATCATTATTAAATATTCTTAATTTTTTATAGTAACGATAGGCAAGTGGTTGGGTGATCGGGATTCGAATCTAGAGATCTGCTCCTGTTCGATCCCTAAGGGGCAGGCTCGTACCAATGGATTTTTCAAAAAATTATAAAAGATTTCTATCGTAGGCTTGAACATAAAGAAAGGGGTCGATAGGACTTAATTGTCCATATCTCTGTCTATCCCAATATTGGGAATGGCGTAAAATATTTTTAAAACTTATACTGATAGCCTGATTGGTTTTCACCCTCTCTTCGTAGGTAAGAGAAGCGGGTTCGAATCCAGCTCGGGGCAAACATTTGTGTGACGAATGAGAATATTTGTACTCGAGTTGAAATATGTATGTTATGTTTTAGATGTATATTTACGCAAATTATAGTGTTTTCTTGAATACTAAGACGGCGATAAACTCACCAGCTGTCACATAGTCCTTAATAAGCGTCGGTAAAAGATGGGTTGGAAGAAATTAAAAAAAAATCCCGCAAGTGCCTTAAGAGGCGCCTAATTAGAAAGCCTTGAAAATGACCATGACTACGGCCAAATAGAAACATAACATTTTTAAAACAACGAGAAAAAAATTAAGCAGACCGGTGTCGAATGGCATCTAAGAAGCGCTTTGTCTGTTAATGCGATCGCCAAATTGCTAGCGAAGCGTGGCGATTACGACAATCCCCCTATCGTGAGGCGTTCATTCGACAGTATACTTGCACATGCTATTTTAGTAAGTACACAAATTGAAAGCTAATTTTATACTATACACGTTTGTAACAGTATTTGCACATAACGATCGCTTTGTGATCCCTTGTGCTAATAGTTCGGAAGGTCGGCTATACGCCTCGTCAATAGCGATAGTAATAAAATAGGGACGCCCTCGAAGCTTGTATATTCCCAGCCGATTTACGAACGTAATATCTTGATAACATAAAATAGTTATTAAATTTGATTCGTAATACGCCATTTAGTTGGTTAGAGAATTACTATGTTGTTTGTTTGTTACATATTTATTATATTATTATGAATAGCCACATACATACATAACGGTCTGTAATAGTACTCGTACATTGATTGACATAAGCCACACCAGTGAGAAAGTTTGCCATAATCTACACGCTCGGCAAGGAGATTGGCGATCACAGGACAAGACAACTTGCAGCTGCCAGTCACCGGTCTGCGTATTTTAGTCTGTTTTTTCCGGGATATTTATCCCATCATCTGCCGTCTGCTGCTGTAGTCATTGACATTTTCAAGGCTTTTCTCTTGTCTATACAAAGGCTCTTGACTACGGAATGTAGTGATTTATTATCTGTGTGATAAGTGCCTCTAGATCTGTTCTATCAGAAGTTAACAAATTCAAAAATTGTTATATTTTATAATAAATAAATAAATAAATAAATATCTTCACGCAATTCCCAATACAGGGGTAGACAGAGGTCAAGTCTAGACAATTAAGTCCCTTTGACCCACCTTCCACCGAAGATATTTTCGGGACAACGTGACAGGTGGTGAGCCTGTCGCCGTCTTTATGTCCAAGCCAACGATGAAATTCGTACACAAGTTTTTTGAAAAACTCATTGGTACTGCCACCTGGGGATCGAACTCGGGTCTCTCGACTCGAAATTCCGACCACCCAACAACTCGGCTATCGTGACTTCGTTATATTTAACATAGAAAAAATAAGCATATTCTATTACTAATAATTCTTTTAAAAAGCCATATTTTTGTACTTCCCCATTAGTAAACAGACACTAGTGCTTATATAAAAAGATTTGATTTTGATTTCAATTTCAACAGTCATGTTAGTGACGAAAAAGTAACGATAGCCGAGTGGTTGGGTGGTTGGAATTTCGAGTCGAGAGACCCGAGTTCGATCCTCAAGTGGCCGTACCAATGGGTTTTTCAAAAAAAACTTATGTACGAATTTTCGTTCATCGAAGACATTTTTTGGGATAACGTAAGACAGGTGGTGAGCCTATCGCCGAATTTATGTTCAAGCTAACGATACGTTCCGCTCACTCAACCACTCGACAATCGTGACTATAAAAAATTAAGAAACTTTAACAACGATTACTAAATAAAGAAATAAATGCTGGCAAGAAAATATAACAACAACGAACTGGATGCGAATAAAATTCCAAAAAACATGATCTCGTTTGTAAAACGACAAATCCAATCAAACCCATATCGCTTTTTACAAACGAACGAGTATCTATCATCCCCTCTTCACCAAGAGCTTAAGAGACGTGCACAATGTGCATCAGACAGGGCACCTTAAATAGGCCGATAGTGAGATTGGTAACGAACCTCTAATGCAAGCTAAGGTTTGCCATGGAAATAAAAATGTGGATTTTGCTGTTGCTATTAATTAATTAGAAAATTTATGCATTATAGTGAATGTTGTGAACATAGTTTCACAATATATATCTATTTAATGCCATACTTGCACTTTCCTGCTTGTAATCCGCTATTCCTGAGATCCATTCAGGATAAAACGTACATTAATATCTTTTATATGTACGTAAAAATAACGTTATGTATTTATTGATGTAACATAGATGTAATGTTGTTGTTCCACAGAGTGTAAAAACGGCGTTAAATTTTACATTGTAAACAATTTTATGTATCCTGGCAGACATATTTTTTTTTATAAATAGAATTATATATATAAGTGTATATATATAAGTGTTATTCAGTATTTTATGGCACTAAGTATACTTTATTATAACGAAGACTTGTAGCTGTACCAGGATTACCCCTATAACCGTAAGGATCAGCGGGCTGAAGTAACAATGGAACGGCCACATAGCACGTAGAACTGACAACCGTTGGAACCGTTAGAACTGACAAGGTTCTCGATTAGCAACCTCGTATAAACTGTATAGCAATAAAGCAATTTATGACAATGCCCTCCAAGATGGAGCCTCGAAGTGTAGGTAATCTTTGGGGTAGTTCAGCAGTGGAAAATGAAAATGAAAAACAGAATGTATCTTGTTACCTTATTTGGGCAAGTTTTAGTCACTTCCTTTACAATGATTTTCAGCATGCAAATTACCAATATTAACAATAATCTTTTAAGGGGAGTCTATAATTTCGAAGGCCTTGTTAAGGGCAGGTCTTAATTAGCGTAATCTCGTCGACTACTTACAATCAACGGTAATTTTCATAAATTTACTTGAGAAATAAACCTTCTAACGAAGTAACACTTTAAATCTTGTTAACACGATTCTTTGACCTTGATAACAATGATTTAATGATACGAAAGCTCCTTTTTATTAGAGAACAGAGTATCTAAAAGCCCTGCGAAAAATTATAAAGGTGGGAGGGATATTGCTATCGCTAGCAAATTTAATATTAAAATAATTTTCACAAGTCTTTTTCGTCTGGAATTTTGGCACTGCTGTATACCATCTAAAGAGGTTTTTACAAAGGATAGTCGTTATTTTGTTAATATTGTAGCCACTAATGATGTAAAAATTAATTTCAAGCTTTTCTTTTCAACCTTTCCATAGTTTTATTTAAAACTGCTATTGCCATACATTTATATGTTTTAAGTATTCTTTTACGAAGAAGGTCTTCGTAGTTAGTGGTGTACTACTTTGAAACATTAAGAACTAATGTTTCAAAGTAGTACACTACTACTTACACTTTACACACTACTGTAAAGTAGTATGTAAAGTGTAAGTATCACTATCACAAAGTGTAAGTGTCACTGTAGTTCCAAAAACGATCTGTAGCAGTATTAATATGAAATTAAATAATAAAAAATCTTTCATCTTAATCATAGTGTAAATACTGAAACCCGTGAAATTTTATCTACGTTTTCAATAATATATACGTAACTGTAATTAATAAATACGTTATTGGTTTTTCTCGCATGTTGTAAACAAATCGGCGCCGTATTTACGATATAGGTAGCCGAATTAAAGTAAAATCGCCCCTTATCGCCCGAAGACCCATAAAATTTAATAAAGTCGTGTTATGCTCCCAAAAATTAATTCTTCCCTAAAGGGAAACAATAATTATTCATTTTCAAAAATTGCTTTCAATCGCTTATTGATAAAATATATTTTACGTTTCATATTTTTCCTATATACAAACTGACCCAAAACATGATTTTAATAAATAAATTTAACAAAATTGGTTTTATTTGGATTGTGAAAAAATGAAAAAGAAAGGGGAGCGTAATTTTAGTATCTCACTAACTTATCTGACTTTAAAAGTTACAAAACCCTCTCTCGTAAAGAGGATTTGCCGCTTAGCAAGCGGTTTGGCGATCGCAATATCAGATACTTCACGTCTAAAAAGGTGTTTTCCATTACTGGCTTGCCTAATTTTAATCAGATTTTAACCGAGTGTTTAACCTGTCACCGATTGGTAGCAATAGCCACTTTTAGGGTTTTTCACCTCTAGTCGCTTTTTACGATACACACAGGAAGAAAGGGAAAAGTGAATTCGCATTATATATCGTTATATCATAACAGCCTGTAAAGTCCACTGGAAGAGAATGGCGACAAGAGATTGGCGATCGCAATACCAGACACCTCGCTGGTTAGATGCTGTTGCCCGATACCGACCTAGTATTTTTCAAGATGGTTATCCCGCTATCTGTCATTTTTTTCTGTTAACTTCTTTTTACGACAGCGACGGGAAGAGAGAGGGTGGCATTATTCTTATACCGATAGCACGGGCATTCCGTATCTATTTACGGCTTTAAATTTTGCGTTGCTACAAACCTTGTAACGTTACAAAAAACGATTGTTTTTTACAAAAAAGACATAGCAAATTGATTTAGTTGTTCTCAAGTATAATGCAATTTTCTACTTTCACTTTTATTCTACCCCTTAGAACCAAGCGATGGCTTATTGAAAGTCCGTCTTAACCGGGAAAGAAGCATGGCCTTTCAGAAAGTCGGTGTAAAGTAGAGGAATCAACGACCTCCATGACTGTCCAACTAGTGACGTAGACACCAGTTTTCATAGTGTCCCCTAGCTTTGAGAAAACCACTTTTCCTACTTACTATGAAATCAGTATGTGATGTTGTCTCTATCTATGTATATATATTTATTATTATTATGTTTAGAGTTTTGACTCGATCGCTGGTTTTGCCATCTTCTATTATAAAATTAGTAACCTAAGCATTTAAATACAGTAATAATACTATAAAGTAATAATTTTACAAACGATTAAAAATAGGTATTTAGGTATAACATTAGGTAACGGTGACGTTATAAATCTGTCACCTTTTATAACATTTACCATGTTATAAAAGGACATTTCAAATAACGAAAAATGTTTTAAAGAGAAAAGACATTTCAAATAACGAAAAATGTTTTATCGGATAAAACTACATTCAAAAAGGCGGAGTATAATGTTATATCTCTAGGGCATACCTATAAAGTTTGCCCTATTCTCTAACAAACATTTCGAAAAATCCACGATTTTCCAAATCTGAATTACACGCGCTAGGGTTAAGAACAGATGGTAATAAAATTTTACTTATTACAAACATACGAGTGAGGTTAGTAATATTTTTATTGTTTTAAAAATTATTAAAAAGTAATCTGTAATATACAGTACTTTTAAAATAGCCTAGTGACGTTGAATTAAAATAATTTTTTTTACAAAACAGAAGAACTTATCGATTGCTCTTACGAAGAAGAAACGAATTTACAAAACTTCCCTTTTATCTTGGTATTCTTCTCGTAGATAACACACGTGATCAATCTTTATGAAAATGTTCCGGTTTCACTACGTTTCAAAATAGAGGACTCGAATCATAATTTTAGTTTCAGCGCCCTCGCATTTCAGCGCCCTCGCATGCCACTCACATATTGGGTTTTACCCGAGACATTTTCATGGCTCTTTAACTAAGTCTTAACTTCTAATTCTAATATCTTGCTCCACCTTTTCAAAAATGCAATCGAATAAGCAAATGGTTACGGTAATATATGGCGAGATCAGAGCGAGCTGCATCATGAACATCAAAATTGGAAAGGCTAAATTTGTGCGGCTTGTGATAAAATGTATCGAATAATTTCTTTAGATACAAAATTTTGTACTATTTAAAAATGTCATTAATGTAATGGTATCAAAATCAGCCAGCTACTGACAATACTATAGACATTTTACTACAACTTTATATCAATCAAATACGAAAGAACTTTTACTCGACCTAATATATAAAAAGATTATTTAACTTAGTTAATAGACTCAGGCGTTACTTTGATTTTATTTATCAGTTACCAAGGCACAGGAAGAAGGATAGCTTGCGATAATCGCCAGTCCGTTTAGCAAGCGCAGCAAATTATGGTAAATCTTACGGGAGACACCTGTCTCCTGCGGTGCTTTTAAGTAAGTAAGAGTGGAAGTATCTGGAAGGTATTCTATCTTAGTTTCCAATGGCGACCAAGATACCTTTATCAAATTAAGTTATTTGCAGTTCGAGAATGATTTAACTTAACGACCTTAAACATGAAAGCGGGCCGTAAACTTATAAGCCGAGATCACACGGCTATGAAGATGTTAAAGTTCTCAATAAATACATTATATGAAAAATTAATTCGACACCGAGAATAGTGGGCCATAGCTGATTATATATAAACGCAATATTGACAGATAGGACACGATGTCAATGTCCAAAATGAAAAAATTATTTATCTAAATTATTTATCAAAAATGTATAATAACAAAACAAATATAGTGTGTAAATATTAAAAGTAAAATATAACACAACGCAAGTGCAACTTAAAATTTTCATACAAAGAAAAGTTTCTCTTAAAACTTCTTAAAAAGAAACATTAAAGCTCAACTCACCGAAAAGATCTGATATCCAAGCTATTTCTCACAAAACAAGCAGGACTTTCACTGCACTATTGTTTGCACTAAGTAACCACAGTTTTGTGGAGTTCAGCTGTCGGTGAGGAGTCGGCCGACGGTGAGGAGTGAAGCGTAGACGTTAGTATATACGGCCCGCGCGATTGCTACTGGTTGCCTGAAGCGTTTGGCACGGGCGGCCCGCCCAGATGTTATCTCATTTACGGGTTGAATGCGGTGCAAACGTTAGGTGTAAGCGTTGATAACGCATTAATGTATAAAATTTTAGTGAACATTTTAATATGTATTTAAAAGTTACACCTATAAGTTAAATTAAAGATAATAATTTATAAGCAAAAAATATGATATTCGTTGATAGACGCATCACAGGAAATTAGCTTAAAATATTGGAAATCATTATCTGGGAAATTTAAAAATGTGGGAAGAGTTTTTTCTGTGGGAAATCATAATCAATGCGTTTTCTTTTTCAAATATTCCATTTCCAATAATTCTCTAAATTTTTCATATTTCCACTACTTCTCTAAGGTTTTTTGTGGAGTGAGAATAGTCTCTGTATACCCTAGATTAGAAATCTAGGGTATACAGAGACTATTAAGCTATCTAATTTACTCTTTAAATGAATTTGGTGATAGTATTAATATAAGAAGAATTAACATAATGACAAAAAATAAAAAGTTATAAAACCTAATGGTCGCATAGTTACCGCTTTAGAACATACCTCTCCCTTCTGTCTTGGGGGCCGTAAGAATAAGGTCTGTACCATGGTCGCCTGTTTGTTCTTGATACAGGCGACCAAGGCACGGCCTTAAAAATGCAAACTCTACAGTATGCAATTGTCTACAAACAAATTGCGGGGTAACTATCTCGAAAAATACTAGACGCGAATTTAGCAGACAGGGACAGGCAGCAGCGTCTATGGTGCAAAATAAGTACTGCGGTCGCAAATCCTCCGATATGGAAAAGATCTATGTACCGTAGTAGGCTTTAACAGGCCATTTTTGAGATCATACTACCTATTATAATATTTTACAGTTGTTGGGAGAAAAAATTAAGTTAACCTAGGGTTAAGAAAATATTGCGGATTTTGGTTTCTGGAATACTTGATCGCTTAGGCTGTTCAGAAGTTTTTCGTAGCCTTGAATTGTGAGACAACGCCAGTATAATAAGGTAGTCACATGGTAGTATGGACAAATAAACGCGGATTTCTCTCGGAAAGCAAAATTAATATAATTGCAGCAATGGTGGCAGTTAATCCGATTTCCTAACGATATGGGAGCTAAAAAATATCTCATACGTAATTCGTCTTTGTAACGATTAATAATTCCAAGTTTTTTTTCATGTATTAAGATTTTGGGCTTCGTTTACGCGACGTCAAATCGGTACCTTTCTATAAATGTGGCCTAACAGCTTTAGCAGGCTCATGAGTATTTTAGATAGATGACAGATGACCGACAACTCTAGCAGACTCACTTATGACGACAAACTGTGCAAAAATCTTGGCCAGGCCCTAACTAATTACCCTGGCCCCTCAGTACAGCGGGAGTACAGCGGAATATCGCTATACTCGTGCTGATGCGATATGCTCGCTACAAATTCCATGGCGGTATCGGAATAGTCAAGAAACTGGCTTCACTCAATAATTAAATACATGAATTCTTCTGTAGCAATTACATTACAGAAACATGGATAGCTATAACAGCAGTTTTATCAATGTTGTCTTGATAGGTTTACAAGTTATAAATTACATAAATAAGTTCCATTCTTTGTATATTCGAAGAACGCTCCGCTTATAATTTAAACAAGAACAACGAAAGCCTCATGTCCCCTAAGGCTCCCTGTTGTCATCAATTGTCTCACTTGGCTAGCAGCTCGTAAACACGGCTTAATGATGGCAGCCGACGAGGTGGCAGCGAGAGTGGTCACAGAAAATAACTATGAACTTTCACATTTAAAAACCTTAATTGATCCAATTTTCTTAAACAATAAATTTATTTACATATTCGTTCAAATTTAGCTCAGGTGAAATATGCGAAAAGGACAAAATTATCTCTCGAAATTCTGACAAGAGCTTTTTTCATACTTACTCGTATATACAAGACGGCAACAGGCTCACAAATCACCGTCTATCTCTTTATCCCAAATATGGTACGTTGAAATGTACCATATTTGGGATAAAGATATCTCATTTGCAAAAGCTACTGACAGTTCCCGGTACGATAATCTAGAGTCACGATAGCCGAATGGTTGTGTGATCGGAATTCGATTCGAGAAACCCGAGTTCGATCCACAAGTGGCAGGCTTGTACCAATGGTTTTTGTTTTTCAAAAAACCTATGTACGATTCATATCGTTGGCTTGTATATAAAGACGGCGATGGGCTCACCACGCCACGTTTGTCCCAAAAATATTTTCAGATGAAGGTGGGTCGAAAAGACTTAATTGTCCCTGTATAGGGACAGTGGTAGAGCCACGCATCAGCTTTTGCTATTGCATGAATGGGCTGGCTCGACCGGGGAAGTACCACGACCTCACAGAATACCGGCGTGAAGTAGAAGTCAAACAAACTTCTGCGTTTCGTCTGGTGAGTGCAGGTAACCGGAGGCCCACACACCTCTAAGGCTGGCAACGCATCTGCTATGCCTCTGGTATTGCGTGTGTTCATGGGCGGTGGTAATCACTTACCATCATGTGAGCCACCTACTCGTTTGCCTCCCTTTTCTATAAAAAAATAGAGAATAGCGTGAAAATATTTATTATTTATAATCTAGACCAATATCAAAACAAAAATTAAACAGATCGACTATGACCTAAGACGCCAAGAGTGGTGCCGTGATTCGGATTCGCGATCTTGAATGGCCAATTTGCCAAATTCCATTTACACAAGAGGCCTATACATATTGCTCCTGTAAATTAAATTGCTGTTTACAGTTAAATTAAGAAGAATGTTGCAACTAGAAAATTAAGTATGAATTGAAATAAAAATAGTTACATCGTAGTGACATCGTAGCCCAAGATATTATTAGTTGATATTATTCCCATATTGATGGGACTTAACCTTTACGCTTGGTGGTAAAACAATGAAAAATGTATCGAAAAACCTAAAAATGTTTGACTGTCCAATAAATACTAGTCGTTCTTTCGACCCACCTTCCACCAAAGATAGCTTTGAGACAAAGTGACAGGTGGTGAGCTCGACGCCGTCTTTTTGTCCAAGGCAATGATATAATTCGTATTGAAGTTTTCGAATAGATCCAGTTGAACGAACCAGCCACCTGGTGATCGATCCCAGGCCCTCTTGATTCGCATCTCGATCGCCCAACCACTCGGCTATCGTGATTACTAAAGATTGTTAATTTTGGGGTTTGTTAATTTCTATTTCGCATTGACATTTTTATACAATATTAAATATACTTTTTGATTCGTTATTATTAGCACCTTCTTAAAGTAAGCAAACTTCATGAATGCGCTTGCACGGCCTTTATTAATGCAAAGGCATGAATGGCATCTTATTAGAATTTTCTTTAAAATTAATAGTGTCATTTTCTTTCTTTAAAATTAATAACTCAAACAAAATACTGAATATAAATGTTCGTTCACCCCTAGATATTCAATTTATTCAACGTGTTAATTATTTTCATTAATACCTATTTACACTTAGTAAAGTGTAAATAGGTATTAGAGAAAATAATTAACAGTAAGTAAGTAAGTAAGTGAGTAACACTCACTAAAGTGATTTAGTAAGCCTTGACACATTCTTTAAAATAATAGGGTTAGAATATCTGTTTATAGTCAACAAATATTCCAATACTCATACGCATAGAAGTCACGATAGCCGAAAGGTTGGATGGTCGAAATTTCAGGTCGAGAGACCCGAGATCAGTGGCAGGCTCGTACCAATGGGTTTTTCAAAAAACTTGTTCGAATTTTATAGTTGGCTTGGACATTAAGACGGCGATGGGCTCACCACCGCATCACGTTGTCCCGATAATATTTTCGGTAGGGACTTAATTATCTAGACTAGGCCTTTGTCTACGCCTGTATTGGGAATGTCGTGAATATATTTTTATATATTTTTCTCTCATACGCATCGAAACCGACGTAATCAAAGGGTTTATAAAGTTCTAAAATTTTAAAACTTTTTTTTAAATTATAAAGTTTTGAAAGTTTTAATTTATTTTTATAAAATAGAAGGAAATCATTTGATTTCATTATTCTCACTTTAACTGTATGGTGGGATAAGAATATGCCACCCACTCTCCCCTCCTCCTCTTCACGTAGGTGTCATAACAAACAACTAAGGAAATACATTTGCAATGTAATTGCGTAACAATAAATGTCTGCATGACTATCTCTAAATACCAGTCTAAAATACCTATCTCTAAAATCACAAAAAGTTTGCAGACTGGTGACGTATAGAAGCATGTAAACTTGGTTGTTGGAGTTATCTCATAAAAGTATAACTTACTTTCTAATATTTACGTAACTAAGTACTTTTAATATTTATTAAGGGAATTACTTAAATTTTTATTAAGGGAATTTAAAAGTTATAAAACCAAGCTTTATGTGAATTTGGTTAATATTTTCGTCACTTTATTACATCAAATTGTCTGATTCTAAAGAACAAATAGATTGTACGAAATTTTTCCATTTGTTTTTCAGAGCAAACAAAAAAAATTAATAAGTTGGAGGTCAAGGGTTTACACATTTTTCAAATGAATAAAGGAACGGACAGAAGTCTGAAGCATGTACATAGTACTCTCGATGTATAATACTATCCACTTTGTACCAATATTTAAGTTAACTGTGAATGTTTTACCATCTCGATCCAATAAAAAAAGGAACCGTTATTAAATTCCTAGAAATGGGTAATTGCGTGGCATTATGTGTATTCAAGAGCAATGAGTGTTCAATAAGGAACGCGATCGATTTCAAGTCTCAACATGAACGCGTGTGCACCGGTTTCATATATCATCGGGTGATATGGACAAATATATAAATTTCAATTATAAAAATAAATACTATAACCTAGTGGTTGGGTGATCGGAATTCGTGTTAAAATACCGAGTTCGATCCCCAGATGGCTCATACCAATGGGTTTTTTCAAAAACTTATAAATAAATCTTCATCAATTCCCAATACAGGGGTAGACAGAGGTCTAATCTAGACAATTAAGTCCCTTTGACCCACCTTCCATCGAGGATATTTTCGGGACAACGTGACAGGTGATGAGCCCTTCGCCATCTTTATGTCTAAGCTAACGATATAATCCGTACATAAATTTTTGAAAAACCCATTGGTACGAGCCACCTATATGGTGGTCGAACTCGGGTCTATTGACTCGAAATTCCGACCACCGAACCACTCGGCTACCGTGACTTTTTTTATACTTGAAATTTATTTATTTGTGTAAACAAAATCTTATGTACTATTTATATAAACACGGCGACGGGCTTTCCACCTGTCATGTTGTCCCAAAAAATATCTTAATTGTGAAGACTTTTGTCTATCCCACTATTGGGAATAACATAAGGCTATTTTTTATTTCAATTCATAATTTTCTTTAAACACACACGCTTCTAGGTATCTGAATACTCTTGACCTTCCCCTATTCGAACAATTTTCTCACGTGGTCTTCAAAGGTAGTCGATCTACGTTGACCCCTTTTATCGTATACTTATTATAACACATCATCAATAATTGTGACAGCAACTTTATCAGCGTGAAGTTGATTCTTTAACCTTTGAAAAATACGGAGAATGTTCAAAAGTAAACCAGTACATTTTTATTGTGTTTTAAGTAAGGCGTGTATCCATTGCCCAGCCTATGGATCTGAGATGTGGTTCTTTACTGCAGGACGATTAAGGGAAGGGAAGTTTAAAGTTTTAAGTTCACTAATAAATCATTAACTTTCGCCCTCGACTTCATCCGCGTGGTTTGTTCATAAAAATAGCCCGACTATCAATATCAAATTTCATTACAAACGGTGCCGTACCGTGAAACACACTTTCGCACAGAATACAAACAGACCGACCGACAAGATTTTTTTAGTTCAGTTGTATGTTTTTTAAGGTGATAATGTTCTTTGTAATCAAATGTACACTCCTCTCATTTCTAGTTAGGACATAACAGCTAGTTTAAAGCAGGATTAACCACTATTAAGGTACAGTCACCTAGTTATTTGTTGTTGTTTCCTATGTGTGTTACTCAAACTATATCGACAGTGTTTGAAAGTAGATGCTAAGTACATACGTGTATGTAAAGTTTGAAAACCAACGCTCGCGGTCATCTGTACTGTAAACAGTAAAAGCGATGTTAGATTATATTAATGTTGGAATAGATCATACGGACCAGTTCACCATGAATCGAAATGGTTGTTTTAGGATTTGAAAAGTAAGCAATTAATATAAATGTTTACGAAAATCGTGGTGTTATGGGCAAATTTATTGTGTTATTGGCGATCTCTTCTGATAACCTTTAAAAATAAATATAGGTACATAACATCGTATAAAAGTACACTGCGGGACATATACGAGAATATTCCATAACAGTCATGATTGCCAACTAATAGACGATCGCACTACCTCAAACACCTTGTAGCGGTCTGTTTAATTCTAGTATTTTTCGAAATTTTTAGCCCGCCATCTATCGGTAAAGTAAACAATTACATATCATGGCTTTTCCCTTAGTCGCTTTTATGACACCTGGTAAAAGCCCACCCTCTTTCTACTACTATATTCTTTCTCTTAAATATTTCTTTTATAATATTTGTATTTCTTTTGTCTTTATTATCCTCCATTCTTTACACTTTACTTTGGACAGACAGGACAGTTCTTTTCGTCAGATAACAAAGCCCGTCAACATAATATTTCAGGCAAAAATCGTTGACTCGTAAGTGCCAACTAAAACCGATTTTATAAACCTTTACCATCAGTACCGACCTGTGAGTAAATAATGAGTAACATAATGTGAAGTATAGTTTCGTTTGCAATACTTAATTTATACGATTGTCAAAAAATACAAAAATTTATAAGTTTATCCAAAAAAAAAGTCAAATTTTACGGACGACTTCCCGATTTAATTAGTTTGTACCAACATGATAATGATATCACAAAGAACATGTACCTATCGCCTTTATTAGCAAAATATGGATAGCTGAGATCGGAATTGTGTCGTGTACGTGTGTGAGAGCGCGAGATAACCCGCTCGTTTGTCCGAGGTCTATATTGTTGATAATCGTGACACGGATGTCACTGCGACATTCGGATTTAAAATTATTGTATTAGATCATATAATTCTAATTTTTTATACAAGAGTAACTAAGAACGGACTTAATGCCTTGAAACTTTCTCTACCAAACAAACTTAAGGAGGATACGAAAAATATAGACAGGTGCAACTAAGGAACAAAAAATAATCAACAAGAAAATAAGCTCAAATATCGAATCTTAATTCTTAATATCACCGAAACACCTCAAACAAAATGATTTGAATTGTTAGAGGGAGAGATGAAGATCGAAATCTTCTGATTCGAATTCACATCAACAACTTAGCTATCGTAATTTAATTCTAAATATTTCGGCAATACTTCTAACAAAACGATGTCTTTTTTTCTAAATACGTCTAATAAAATAATATCATTTTGTCAAAGGGAGGGATGAAACTCGAAATATCCTAATTCATATTTACATACCTAAACCAATTGGTTGTCATAATTTAATTATAAATATGTCGGAAATACCTCTAACAAAATTATATGTATTTTTTTCAGAGAGAGAGAGATGAAACTCAGAATCTCCTGATTGGAATTCACATCACCGAAGAAACAGGAATTCGGTTCCTGTTTCTTCTTCCTTGCACCGAAGATATTATTGTGACAACATGTCAGGTGATGAGCCTATCGCTGAGCCGTTGGGTGAACGGAATTCGAGTCAAGAGACACAAGTTTGATCCCCAGGTGGCAGGCAGACTCGTACCAATAGGTTTTTTCAAAAACTTATCGACGATTTATATCTTTGGCATGGATATAAATACTGCGAGGGACTCACTACCTATCGTGTTATCCCAAAAAATTACTTCAATGAAAGGTGGGTCGAAAGGACTTAATTATCTAGACTACTCTCCGTCTACCCCAGTATTATGGAATGCCGTGAAGATTATTTTTTTTAGCGTCAGTTGTTCGTTGTCGTAAGATGCGACTAAGGGTAACAGCCTTGAATATAGTTATGGCGACCGATAAATGCCGGGATAACCCTTATTTAAAAATAGCAGACCAAAATAATCAGACCGAAGATGGGCAGCAGCGTCAAAGGAATTCGAGATGTCTGATACTACGGTCGCCAATCCGCTTGTCAAGCGTGACGATTATAGCACATCCTCCCTATGGGAGAGGCTTATGTCCTACAGTGGACTATAATAGGCCGTTATATATGTATGTATGTATGTATGAATGTATGTATGTATGTATGTATGTATGTATGTATGTATGTAAGATAGGGGGGATGATGTCCAGCTTGTACTTTAATCCGAAGACAGTGAGTATTTCAAGTCGTGCGCCTGGGTAGGTTTCTCTAAAAAGGAATTGTAGCGATTTTTAATCTTTTGACAAAATGGATACATGTGTCGATGATGGTAATCATGGTTAGTAAAAAGTTCGCCATTGTCATCAACTGCAGTGTAAGGCGCACATTTCTCCAACAATTTCTCCAGCTCCAAGATCAGGACGTAGTTTGGCACAATACCGTCCTCTACGTTTGATAATGGCATCAATATGTTGCCTGGTCTTTGTGTAGGCTAGGCAGTCTAAAGTGTTGCAGTATAGTATAGCTAGAATTATCATGAATACTATTTACTATATCGTCTATTACAAACGCCTATAGATTTAAATTAATGCCAACTTTCATTACAGACATTCTGGGTCCTTATTCAAATAATAAAATCTAGGAGATCCTAATTGCAGTGCAAGACAGTAAATGTAGTTATTATAGAGTACAACGAAAGTTGCAGACGAAAAGTACTGTCAGTATTTTTTATTACTTAATTTTATTGATTTTTAAAGCATAATATCATATCAAGCATCAACAGTGGTAGAGCCACGCATCAGCTTTTGTTGTTGCGTGAATGCATGAGGGGCAGGGCACTCTAAGGCCGGCAACGCATCTGCTATGCCTCTGGTATTGCAGGTGTTCATGGGTGGCGGTAATCACTTACCATCACGTGAGCCGCCTGCTCGTTTGCCTCCCTTTTCTATAAAAAAAAATATTTATGCTGAACTTTTTATGGTATTAAATCAAAGAGAAAAATTTTTATTAAAATTTCAACCACCGCGGGCGGGATTCGAACCCGTGACCTCTGCTCAAGTTCGACTCAGTTGCTCGGGGGTAAGACCGTTGCTACGGATTGGCAGAGGTCGCGGGTTCGAATCCCGCCCATGTCAGTTGAAATTGTAAAAACATTTTTTCTCTTTAATTTAATTACTATCAGTATTACTATATATCAATATTGCAACATTAATATTTTATTTAAAATATCTAAATTAATGTTATTGATCTCACAGTAAAATATTTTTATACTATTTTTCAAACATCTAATTTTTCTCTCGATGTTTTTCTTCGGCGCCGTACACGGAGGAAACACAGCTCGTAAAATTGCTATTAAGAAATTTACTGTTACCGTAGCCACCAAACATGCGTTTAATATCTATAAAGTATCAAAACAACAACAACAACTCCCTTATTCCGTAATATCTTAAAATAACCAATGGTTTCCTGAGTATGTGCGACGTTATTAATATTTTTGCTCTTACAATTTAGAGATAATCTATGGTCTGCCCAGATGAGCCGCGATCCCTTTTTCATATCACAGAGGGTTGAGTAGTAATGATCGCTCGAGACCAGTATATATTTATATTTATATATTTATTTATTTATTGGGTAGCCAGAGAGAACAGATCGCCAAGTGTCACGATCCCTACATACTAGTTTCGCTTCTATCAGATTCATCATCTTCTTCATACATGCACGTCTAGGTATCCGAGTACTCTTGACCCTCCCCTCTTCGAGCAATTTGCTCACCTGGTCTTCGAAAGTTAGTCTCGGTCTACCTCGACACCTTTTAATATTAACTTTCGCGCTATATATTTTCTTCACCATTCGGCCTTCACTCATTCGCTCAACGTGCAAAAACCTTGAAAAAAAAATGGATAAGGGCGTGCTTCGATGGTTTTTCGAAAAAAACCATCGAAGCACGCCCTTATCCATTTTTGTGACAAGGTCATCTTTAAACCTGCCATATTGCGAATCTCTTCGTTTCGCTTTCGGTCGGCCACGGTAAGGCCGCACATTTTACGAAGAGATCGCATCTCCACTGCATTCAATCTGCTTTTATGCTTCGTTATGTATTGCAAGGCGGGTACTTTTCACTACGCCTTGCCTTATGACTAACGCAGTCAGGGCACCATTGACTTTGTTCCCGGCAGCGACACGCCTGTCCACATCTAAATCACATATTCCATCCCGGCTAAACGCACTCCCCAAGTATACAATTTCATTCACCTATTCTAGACATTCCTGATTTAACCAAATTTCGCACTTTGTTCTTTCTTCGTCCCTTTCAAATACCAGAACCCTAGTTTTATTAACATTCAAACCATTAATTTCACATTCTTCTTTCATACACGTGACTAATGCCTGCAGTTCTGCCTCTGATGGTGCAATAAGCACTGCATCATCAGCATATAGCAGACAATTTACTTTTATGTCACCCAATTTCACACCCAAACAGCTATCTTTCAGCTTCTATAAACAGCTGTCGAGATACAGTATGAACAGCCAGGATGACATGACACAACCCTGTTTTACGCCCGTTTGGATGCTAAACATGGATGACAGGTCATGCCCTACCCGCACACAGGCTTTACAGTCACAGTAAAGTGACTGCACAGCCCTTAGCAATCGACCATCCACACCATACCCCGGCAACAGTTCCCAACATTTTCTTCCTTACAACCTTATCAAATGCTTTCTCAAAATCCACAAAAGCACAGAAAATCTTCTGGTTAGCAGCCAGAAGCTTCTCCGTGATCATGCGGAGAGAAAACTTTTGATCCGTGCATCCCCTTCCAGGTCTAAATCCGCATTGTGCCTCCCATAGAAATCATTCCGATTTGTCTTGCATCCTACGTGTCAAAACGTTCGAGTAAACTTTACTTGCTAAACTGGTCAAGCTGATCGGCCGATAGCACCCGCAGTCATAATGTGAACCTTTACCTTTATATAAAGGCACAATGACCGCGATCCGCCAATCATCCGGAACAGCCCCCGTTCTCCAGCACAAATTGCACAGCATATGAAAGCTGTCCCAGACGCGAGGCCCACCATACTTGACCATCTCAGCAGTAACTCTATCTAGTCCCGCAGCCTTACCACATTTCAAACTTCTAATCGCACATTCAATGTCTTTCATACTGATGACCTCAATGTCATCGAGGTACGAGTCTGGCGTACCAGCCTCGGCGTCATTCCCGGATCCCTCACTAAGATCATCACACGCAAACATCTCTCTATAAAATTCGCTCCATCGCTGCATGATTCTTATGGCTGTCGCACCACTACGGGTCCTTCCAACCTCTTTCCAGATGAGTTTGGAGTTCTCCTTGTAGTTGTGCGACAACCTTTCGTCCGCTTCCATTCTACTCCTTTCACGCACATCCTCAATCAATGCTTTCGTGTGAACTTTCTGGAGCTTATATCTTTCTTTTCTCTTCTCTCTCATATCCTTATCATTACTAGAGGCCAAGTAGTCTAACTAGCTTTCTTCTTCTTATTTACTGCTTCTTTCACTTCGTCATTCCACCATGCATCACCCTTTTTATTACTACCTCTTTTCACAGTTCCACACACGTCTTCTGCTGAGTGCAGTTCATCGCCTCCTCCTCATCACCGCTTTGCTTAGAGATGGAATGGTTAGTGAACCATTCCATCTCTAAGGCTCTGCCATATTTCTTCCACACATTCTTTCCTGACATCGATGATGTCCAGCTTTTCGGCTACCCTTGCTTGATATTTATCCCTAGTGTCCGCTTCCTGAAGCTTCCAGCTTCGGATGCTACCGACCGACTGTGGTTCAGGTATCACTGTCCGGTGGCGCCAACCCGCGAACAGACCCCTAAATCTAGTAATCACTAGATAGTGATCCGTTCCCAGGTCAGCACCCCGGAACACTCGCGTATCCATCACCTGTTTTCGCAGTCGGTCATCCACCAGGAATAAATCGATCATACTTCTCTCATTCTCTCTTGTTCTAGTATACATATGGATTTTATTGTGACTAAACATAGTATTTGTCACAAGAAGACCCTTTTCCTTGCATACAGCTAGTATAAGCTTGCCAGCATCGTTAACCCTTTTATCACCAAACATTCCAAGCACCGACTCGTACCCTGGCCGAGCGGTACCAACCCATCCATTCAAATCACCACATACAACTATTCTTTCGTTTCCTCTAACCAAATCTAGAACTTCTCTTACATTCTCCCAAAAACTCCTCCAGCTCAGCTCAGGACGACGAAGCTACCGGCGCATAAACAGCAAAAAGGAATAACTTCGTCAGTCCCAATTTAAAGCGAACCTAGAGAAGTCTCGAGTTCACAACCTTATTATTCTCTTATTCAGTCATAACATCGACCAACCGAGACGACAGCAGCACCCCCACACCCTGGCAGGCGCTCTCACTCTCCGGGACTCCGGACCATAGAGCTAACGCCCCGCCAGGGAGCTCTTCAGTACCGCTGCCCTTCCGCTGGGTCTCCGACAAACACACGACATCTAATTCTCTTTCTTTCATTATTTCAATCAACTCATTCGTCTTATCTCTCATGCCTCCTCTAACATTCCACGTGCTAACTCTGCACTCCGTCCTCCGTGTCGGGCTGTGCGTGACGGGTGGCGGTCCTCATCGCCGCTTTGCTCGCTGCATTCCACACTAAAGGGGACGAACTGGTGTGCGTCGCCTTGGGGGAACGCCCTAACCCTTGTTGGCATGGGTGTGCAGCTGTGTAGAATTGCAGCCCTGAAAAGGGCTGGCAGGGGTCGCGACGAGCACGCTTCTACAATGACCCCCCTAATATCGAATTCTCAAATATCGAATCTTAATTCTTAATATCACAGAAACACCTCAAACAAAATGATTTGAATTGTTAGAGGAAGAGATGAAGATCGAAATCTTCTGATTCGAATTCACATCAACAACTTAGCTATCGTAATTTAATTCTAAATATTTCGGCAATACTTCTAACAAAACGATGTCTTTTTTTCTAAATACGTCTAATAAAATAATATCATTTTGTCAAAGGGAGGGATGAAACTCGAAATATCCTAATTCAAATTTACATACCTAAACCAATTGGTTGTCATAATTTAATTATAAATATGTCGGAAATACCTCTAACAAAATTATATGTATTTTTTTCAGAGAGAGAGATGAAACTCGGAATCTCCTGATTGGAATTCACATCACCGAAGAAACAGGAATTCGGTTCCTGTTTCTTCTTCCTTGCACCGAAGATATCTTTGTGACAACATGTCAGGTGATGAGCCTATCGCTGAGCCGTTGGGTGAACGGAATTCGAGTCAAGAGACACAAGTTCGATCCCCAGATGGCAGGCAGACTCGTACCAATTGGTTTTTTCAAAGCTTATCGACGATTTATATCTTTGGCATGGATATAAATACTGCGAGGGACTCACCACCTATCGTGTTATCCCAAAAAATTACTTCAATGAAAGGTGGGTCGAAAGGACTTAATTATCTAGACTACTCTGCGTCTACCCCGGTATTAGAATGCCGTGAAGATTAATTTTTTTAGCGTCCGTTGTTCGTGGTCGTAAGATGCGACTAAGGGTAACAGCCTTGAATATAGTTATGGCGACCGATAGATGCCGGGATAACCCTTATTTAAAAATAGCAGACCAAAATAATCAGACCGAAGATGGGCAGCAGCGTCAAAGGAATGCGAGATGTCTGATACTACGGTCGCCAATCCGCTTGTCAAGCGTGGCGATTATAGCACATCCTCCCTATGGGAGAGGCTTATGTCCTACAGTGGACTATAATAGGCCGTTATATATGTATGTATGTATATATGTAAGATAGGGGGGATGATGTCCTGCTTGAACTTTAATCCGAAGACAGTGAGTATTTCACGTCGTGCACCTGGGTAAGTTTCTCTAAAAAGGAATTGCAGCGATTTTTGTATCTTTTGACAGAATGGATACATGTGTGGATGATGGATTTTCCTCTGGTATTGCAGGTGTTCATGGGCGGCGGTAATCACTTACCATCACGTGAGCCGCCTCGTTTGCTTCCCTTTTCCAAAAATAAAAAATATTTATGCTGAACTTTTTATGTTATTAAATTAAAGAGTAAAAATATTATTAAAATTTCAACCGCCACGGGCGGGATTCGAACCCGTGACCTCTGCTCGAGGTCGACTTAGTTGCTCGGGGGTAAGACCGTTGCCAGAGTTGTGGGTTCGAATCCCGCCCGTGTCAGTTGAAATTGTAAAAACATTTTTTCTCTTTAATTTAATTACTGTCAGTATTACTATATATCAATATTATATATATCAATATTAATATTTTATAAAAAAAATCTAAATTAATGTTGTTGATCTCACAGCAAAATATTTTTATACTATTTTTCAAACATCTAATTTTTCTCTCGATGTTTTTCTTCGGCGCCGTACACGGAGGAAACACAGCTCATAAAATTGCTATTAAGAAATTTACTGTTACCGTAGCCACCAAGCATGCGTTTAATATCTATAAAGTATCAAAACAACAACAACAACTCCCTTATTCCGTAATATCTTAAAAATAACCAATGGTTTCCTGAGTATGTGCGACGTTATTATTATTAAATAAATAAATATCTTCACGCAATTCCCAATACAGGGGTAGACAGAGGTCAAGTCTAGACAATTAAGTCCCTTTGACCCACCTTCCACCGAAGATATTTTCGGGACAACGTGACAGGTGGTGAGCCCGTCGCCGCCATTATGTCCTAGCCAACGATGAAATTAGTACATAAGTTTTTTTTGAAAAACTCATTGGTACTGCCACCTGGGGTTCGAACTCAGGTCTCTCGACTCGAAATTCCGACCACCCGACAACTCGGCTAACGTTATTAATATTGCTCTAACAATTTAGAGATAATCTATGGTCTGCCCAGATGAGCCGCGATCCCTTTTTCATATCACAGAGGGTTGAGTAGTAATGATCGCTCGAGACCAGTATATAGTTTCAGTATATAAAAAAGTACTCTGTGCTCGAGGCAGTAACGTGATTGTATCACTCTGGGATTACTGGAAGTTGCTCGATCTATCTAGAGTAGTTTATAACAATAGCGGACTTGAACCCGTGACGTAATGGTAGCAGCTTCGTCATAGGGGCTGGCTAGGAGAGTGACTGGGACTGACTGGGGCGCAACCTTCATGGGGGTGCAAATATGCCCACAGACCCTAAATGCTGAGTTCTTCTAAATTAAATTCGCTTTTCAGTTTTTCTATCGTTTTATTCCCGAAAAAAGAATAAAGGTAGGTGCTAAATGTAAACGTTGCCAGAGGCGCTCTTGTACCAGTTGGAGCTCTAGACTGTTGAATTTGATAATAAACTTTTTATGACATACTAGCCATATAGTAAATTATATTTATAATTAGATATGAGCTTTAAACTTGTTTTAGCCAGACTCAAAGCATATAGCTCTCAAATCCACAAACATAAATAGATAGAGAGAATGAGAGAGAGAGAGAGACATAATGAACACCAAACCAGGCAAGCTAAATTTATCTTTTTTTTTTAAATACACAAGACTCAAGAAGAACTCTACTTTGGACTAACATTAAATTATGACAGGTTGTTGCATTTTTACACAAAAATATTTATACATATTTTGTATCCTGAAGTTTAAATAAAAAAAAAAAACAGCATTCATAAAATGTGTATGAGGACAATAGGCCTGCTGACTGCCTTTAAAAATAAAATACATACTTTTATGATTACTCCTTTATTTTAACATTTTCTAAATTCACATTCAAACCAATATTGTTGTGTTCAAACATTTTACCAAACAAGGAGCTGTACAATTCATTTGTACTCTCATCTGTCCAAGCTAAAGATTTCTCCGGAGCCATGTAATTGACTAGTTGGTTATGCACTACATACTTAATCCTTCTTCCCTTTGTTGCCTTAGTGTCCACCTTCCTTTTCATTTTGCTTCGCATTTGTTGCAATGCAATCCACTGACGACTAAGCTGTACTGGATCAGAAATATCAGCCGACTTGCATTCAATTAACTCCCTTAACAGCTGGTGGTAGAAATCACTATCATCAAATATTTCTGGAATATATTCATCGTTTTCCTTTCTGTCTCTAGTCATTGGATTCTCTTCATTAGATTCTTTATTTTCTACTTTTGAAGACTCCTTTTGGTAGCCTACAATGTCATATTCTGATCTCTTTAACTGTGTACGTCGAATGAGTTTATTTTTATCTGACAATATGTACGATATTTGCTGAAGGATTGTGTTCGTTGGAGCATTTTTTATATTTGCTGCAGTAGCAGTACGAGTTTTCTCATTCCATTTTTGTATTGTTGTATCTCTAAATGTCTTAAAAGCCTTATGAGTTGTATTTAAGTCCTTTTCATAGTCTTCAAGTTTTCGCTTCTTACATTTAATGCTTTCAGTTTTATGAATTTCCTTAACGGGTTCATCTTCAACATCAGTGTCAGAAGGTATTTCTTCATTATCTGTGTCACTTGGTATCTCTTCATCACTAGTTTGTTCAATCTCTTTCTGTTGTTTAGAAACATTTCCTTGTTTATTTGTTGAAAAAGATTTGGTTTCAGGAAAATTTTTAAATAACATGTTCTGCAAATTTAACATTCTGTAAAAGAAAAACCATATTATTTTTACTTAAATGATTATTAAAGAAAAACTACAATAAATAACTACTTTTACTACATGTATTTGTTTTTGCAATGTATTACATTGGAAATGTTCAATGTTAAAATAATATACCAACTCAATATTCAACATTTGAGGAACTCTGTGGAAGAGAAGTGTAAACACCGGTTTTCAAGGTATTGCTAAATCGAGGTCCCGGATTCAATTCCCAGTCAGGTTTATGTAGAAAAACCACTTTTTTGTGGTGCCTTCATTGTTTCCGATTCCCATATCACAAGTGCTTTAGCATTGGGATTGGAGCAATGTATGTGATATTGTCTCTATGTATATATGTATTTATTATTTTATATATTTATTGTCAGTTTATTCAATAGACACCTTGAAAACCGGTTTTAACGCCACTTGTCCACGAAGGTTGTCAAGCAATAATTGTAAGTTAAGCAAAAGATTGTAAAAAAGAACTTGATTTCAAAATTATGTTACTTTCACAATTTCAACAAATCAAAAGAAAATAAATATCTACACCACAAATCTATCTACGTCATTACACAAAAATATTAAAAAATATCATTACTTACTTTTCTAATACAACAGCTACATTATTTACTGTTTTATTGCTTTCTTCAGCAAACTCAGAATGTTTACGTAATTCCGTAAATGTATCATGGAGTGGCATTTTATTAGCAGTGCTCATACACCTCTGTAGGTGGATTCGCATCTCCAACAGACTTTCCCAAATCAAAAGTTGATTTCTAACACAAGCACCTTTTTTAGCTTCTTCAGAAATGTTTTCTTTTTTCATATGTTCAAAGCTCTCTTTGACAGGTTCATCTAATTGACTTATGTCAAATGCTTCATTACCGTCTTCATCACCATCACTCTCTTCATCACGATCACTCTCTTCAGCATCATCAGCTTCTTCGTCTTTATCCAGATCATCATCTGTATCATCAGATCCAAAATCTTGTGAACTTCTGTTTTGTTTTTTAAACTTGGTTATACTGTAGTCATCGCTCTCTGAACCTTCATCAGTTTCAGAATCCTTTGCTGTATTAGACTCATTATTTTGAATTTCACCTGCATCTGAATCATCATTAATATCGCTATCTTCACTATTCTCCTCCAATTGCTTCCGTGATACTACTTTCCCTTCGTATTTGCTACTAATTTCACTTAACAAATTAATGTTTCTCTTTCTGAAATCACTAATCGTTGCATCGTCGTCGCTATCAGAAGAACTAAATTCAACACGTGAAAGGGTTTTTGGTTTTGAATTGAATACATGATCATCTTCAATATCGGCTTGAGGTTTTACGGTAAGAGCATCTGCAATTTTTTCTGATAATGTGGTTTTTAATAATCGCTTTTGTTTTAACTTCATTTTATCTTAAAAATATAACCTAAAAAAATAAAGGTAACAAAAATCGCGTGATTATCTTTATGACATTGACATGCACCAAAGTTGTTGTTGTTTGTTTTTATTATTCGCTCGGGAGAACAGGCAAGGGAACTAAGCTATACAGCCTCATGAACCAAAGAAACTGAACAACAACGTTATATATTAATATGTTGACATATTGATGATGCTGATTTTTATTTTAGCACACAAGGGAAAACATATTTTGACATTGTCTATAAGCCCTTAATTTATTTATTTACTTTAGCCAATCATGATCAATATTTACGTTAGTTATAAACAACTAATGCAATATATGTTTGGAATATATTTCCCCACGCCTCAGGTTGACTGGCAGAGAATGCCGATAAGCTTACAGTCCACCTTTTGTAAAACTTTCTTCTTAAGGTTTACAATAAAGTGTGAATAAATAAATAAGTAAATAATTAAAAATATATTGGAAGTATTCAGAGACATATTACCACTTACACATGTTATTACTTAGATTCAGTCGAAATTTGGGTGGTGCTACAGTCTCTTCAGCGATGCCAGATAGACTCTCGGTGTATCGAGTTATTGAGATGTCTATAAGATGAAGCTACTATATGTATCCGAGTACAGAACCAGAGCACGAAACCTATCCATTTGCAAAAAGGTGTAAGACAGGGTGACGTTATATCCCCTCTTCACCGCTGCATCGGAAGGCGTCTTCAAGCTACTGAACTGGAAAGGATACGGTATTAACATCAATGGTGAATTTAGCACTCACCTTCGGTTTGCCCACGACATAGTCCTGATGGCAAGATCGCTAGAGAAGCTTAGCACCACGCTCAATGACCTCAATAGTGTCTCTTTACAGGTTAGTCTCAAGTTGAACATGGACAAGACGAAAATCTTGTCTAACGTCCATATCAAACCAATGCCGGTTATCGTTAAGAACTCTACACTCGATGTTGTCTACGAATACGTTTACCTGGGACAAATTGTCAAACTAGGTATTTACCAACCAACCAACGGTACGAACTTCGACCCAGAGGTCAATCAACGAATTCAATTCGGAATCTTCTCGTCTAAAATACCTCAAAATCTTAACATCAAAGTTTACAACCAGTGCGTGTTACCAGTGATGACATATGGATCTGAGACTTGCTCTTTCACTGCAGACCATATGAGGAAGCTCAAAGTTGCTCAGGATGCTATGAAAAGAACTATGCTCGGTGTTTCTCTGCATGATAGAATCCGTAACGAAGACATCCAGCAGCAGAACCAGAATAACCAACATAGCCGTCATCAGCACATTGAAGTGGCAATGGGCCGGCTACATAACTCGTAGAACTGATGGAAGAAAGGCTCGAGTGGCAACCTCGTACAGACAAACGCGGAGTTGGACGACCTCCCACGAGATGAAGTGATGACCTGCATAATTTTGCGGGGAGTCGATGGATGCAGGTGGCTGAGGACCGTTCACTGTGTCACCGTTTAAGTTTTATGGGAAGGCACATGTTAAGCACGGGACTCTTGATAGGCTGTAAAGAAGAAAGTAGAATATAGAAGAGTCAACATAGCAGAGTGGTCTGGCGTTCGGTATTCGAGTCAAGAGAACCTGAGTTCTGTCCCTAGTTTTATATATAAAATGTAAATATACAGAGTGCATTGTATATATCTGAGATAGATTTATGATTTTATGCAATGAACATGTGTTTCAAATCAATTAAAATTGTCATTTGGTATGTTTACATCTATATTTTTATACTAGTAATTAATCCAAAAACAGTACTAGTATAATGCTGTATCATTGTACTAAAACAATCATTTTATTTTCAGCTTTAGTTATTTGTTGGTTACAGAAAGTTAATAAAATTATATCAGGAACTTTGGCTGTATGGTCTTATATCTTTCATTAATATTAATGGCAAATAACTGTAACAATAAAAACCCCGCGAAAATTTTGACTTTTGAGTTTGACAAGAACAACCGATAATTTGCGGTGTTGTTTAACCTAAAATTATTTTTATTTAAATTGAAACATTGTGTTATAATGATTATGCGAAAACGGTCGGTGAGGTCCAAGCCTGTAGTATGGCTTAGTGAAGAAATATTAAATGACAAATGTTTAACTGTTACATTCAAACACTATGAGTAAGAATAATATTCCTCATTTTTATTTATGTTTTTTTCTTTCATAATAATCATTTTATTTGTTTCCGTTCATTCATTTAATTTGTTTACATTTCATTCATTAGATACGTTTGTACTGTCCGTGCTACATATATTTCTGTAGTCTGCACCAATACTTTAATAAGAGCATTTGAACGTTTCCAGGAAGTTTCAATATAAGGAACTTATTTATGAAATTGGTGATTACGTCTTAATTTCAAATGCGGACGCTGCCGAACCAGATACAGAAGAGGGATGTGATGCTGCAAGAATAACTTCCCTTTATGAAGATCTATCAAACAAGAATGACCCCTACAGAGCAAAAGTACAGTGGTATTCGAAACCAAGTGATTTGCCCAATGGATGTTTTAATAAAACAGAACCTATCTGTTTTTTTGATAAAGAGGTACTTATTGTTCTTTCAAAGATTCTAAGATATAACTAAAGAGTGCATTAACAAGTTATAATTCTGATTGAGCTTAATAAATAATATATTTACACCATAAATAATTCTATACAGAGGCAAACAAAATTAAAGATAATTCACAGTTAGTGTCAATTATATCAAGTAAAAGAATATCTTTTTAAAAAAAAAGTTAAATTAGCAGAATAATAGCAATCTTAAGTATATTCGCAAGTTCTATTTTTAGTTAGATTATTAATTATGTGGAGGAATGAATGTATTTTCATAACCAACCACAGTGGTAGAGCCACGCATCAGCTTATGTTGTTGCATGAATGGGCCAGCTCAACCGGGGAAGTACCATGACCTCACAGAATACCGGCGTGAAGTAGAAGTCTAACAAACTTCTGCATTTTGTCTGGTGAGTGCAGGTAACCAGAGGCCCACACACCCCCCTACGCAACGCATCTGCTATGCCTCTGGTATTGTGGGTTTTCATGGACGGTGGTAATCTCTTACCATCATGTGAGCCACCTGCTCGTTTGCCTCCCTTTTCTATAAAAAAAACCTTTAATAATGTATGTATCCAAATCTAAGTTACTTCTGTTATCGCTTATTATTCATAGTATGAAAAAACTGATAATTGTGTCCCTATCCATGTATCTATGTTCTTATACTTATGTTATTCCACAATAAAAAAATATCCTACAAATTTTTAAAGCATTAAGAACTTAATAATGTGGCAGATAATTTTATTTGCATAATTCAATATGCACATATATTTTTTACTTCTTCAAAAATTAATACTATATATATACAAATATAATTTGATTAAAATTTTAAATAGAGATAGGTGATATCCTGATCCAGGCCTGAATATCATTGTGGCAACCAATAGATGGCGGGATAACCATCTCTAAAAATATCAGACTAAAAATTACCAGACAGAAGATGGGCAATAACGTCTAGGGTGCAAGTGGTCTGGTGCTGTGAATGCCTATCCACTTGCCAAGTGTAACGATTATGACAAATCCTACAGAAGAAGCCTATTTCCTGCAGTGGACTTTAACAGGCCGATATGTATGTACTGTATACATTTTAAAAATGAATATAATTGCAGCATTATAGTTACATCATAGTCTATTTGATAGTAACACTGCTTTCAAAGCTAAGGATTGCTGGTTAGAGTCCCACAAGGGGCCAATATATGTGTGATGAATATAAATGTTAGTACTTAAGTCATGGAGGTTTATATATTTATTTCAATATTTAAATATATAAATCTATGTATATGTATTAAACTGATCACTTGAAAATCAAGATGGCAATAGGTTTCCCACCTGTCATGTCGTCCCATAATAAGTTTCAGTGAAAGGTGGGTCAAAAGGGCTTAAATGTAGCTAGATATCTGTCTACCCTACTTTTGGGAAAATTTAGGAAGATAAAAATTTCAACAGTTATGAAGTCCACCAATTCACAATGCCACAAGGTAGATTGTTTTTATGCTCTTATCACTCATATAAAACATTTGAAAGAAGGCCAGTGCCTAGAAATGCCAATTGACTTTACTTATCAGGTAGTGGAAGATCATCGCCCATTTGATACCGACGTGTCTATTGAAACATTCTTCAAAAAATGCTTTATCACATTGGCACACACAAAAGATACTGAAAATGTTATCAATGGAACTTCGTTATACCATTATATCTGTAGATATAGACTCATACCAATTGGAAGAAAAAAGGTCCATATTGAACCAGTACTTGAACAAGAAAGAAATGCATTACATCTCCTAAGTACACCTAGAAAGAGCCTTTCAACAACAATAACACCAAAAACACCAAATAGTTTAATTAAAAAAATGAAAAAAATTTCTGTATCAGAATCAAAGAATTGGAATATCAGCAAGAATGATGGTACCAAACTGTTACTTAAGAGAGCTATACTAGCTGATAAGAATGAAAAAGAATCTCCTAAAAAAGTTACTCCTAAAAAAACTCAACCTAGTGCTGAAGAAACACCAAAGAGCAGTAAAAAACTAAACAAAAATAACATTGAAGAGTTACTATCTTTGGAGTTAAAAGAAAATTCAGATGACGAATTACCCACGCTAATAATAAGAAAACATATACCGGGCACGCCAAAACGGAAATCAAAAATCCAAAGTTATGATGAAACACCGAAGAAAGTTTTACTTTTTGAAGAAGAAGATAAAGAAACTTGTACTACACGCTCTTTACGAAGAACAAAGCAATCTGTTAATTACATGGAAGAGGAAACATCGCCTGTTAAAAGAACAACAAGAAAAAGTGCCCACAAAATTAGTCAAAATGATAGTGATGATGACTTCAAGCCAACTCCGAAAACACCAGTAACTCCCAAAACTCCAAAGACACCTAGAACACCTAGAACTTACATAGCAAAAACCCCAAAGAGAAGTGTTACCAAAAGAATTCTTACAAGTGAGCTGACACCTACACTACATTCAAGAGCACATAGTCTTGATAATATACAAGGTCAGTATATGTATCTCTTTTTTTATATTTTATTGATGATAAATGCTTTATGCTGCCAATGTTCTTTGAAGTTCTTGCTCATCTTTTCACCTTTAAGGATAATCTAAGGTAATGGTCAGAAGGAGGATAACTGTCAAAGACTACTGATCACAAAAAAATATGGTAAATTCTTTCCTTTACACAATACCAAACAGTAAAGCAATGTATTAGTTTAAAATAATAAATGAAACATTAGGCATGTATTAAATTTCATGCAGAGATTTGGTGTTAATTAATAATGAGCAACTCTTAAACCTTGGAGGGAAAGATGTCCTTGAATTGAAAATGGTACTCAAATAGATACCTACATACGTTTGGAAGGGGTGTGTACTAAATTTGTAATATTTTTGAACAATTTTTACAGATTTTTTGAAAGAAAATAGATCTTTACCTGGAAGAGAAAATCAAATGGAGGAAATATTAAGTTTTGTGAGAAATAAGTTGTTGGATAAGCAGAGTGGGTAAGTACAAAATGATCACTATACCATATTAGACTCCTATGCATTTATTTAATGCTTCTAATATAACATGCAACATACTTTAATTACATATTTTCACCGTAAAATCTCTGAGAAAGTGTGAAAAGGAATTTATCATCTTTATCTCCAATCAAACTCATTCACTCCAAAAAATTTAGCAACATAATGTTGCCAAAGTTAATTATTAGGTATTCTCTTCCTCTGGATATTTTTTCTTTGAGTTGTAACTTGGCATATTTCATACATACCAACAATACCCCAATCGCATAGGAAATTATTAAACCTACTTCTTACTCACAGCCTAACAAAAGTCCACTGCTGAACATAGGCCTCCCCCAAAGATTTCACACTAAAGTCAAGAGTGGTCACAATAAACTATATACCTCAATAAACAATATCTTGTTATGATAGCTGAGTCATTGGGTGTTCAGAATTTCGAGTCAAGAGACCCGAGTTCGGTCCTCAAGTGGTCGTTCCAATGGGTTTATCTAAATCTTATGTACGAATTATATCATTTGCTTGGACATAATGACGGCGACGGGCTCACCACCTGTAACTTTGTCCCGAAAATAACCTCGGTCTAGACTAGACCTCTGTCTACCCCTGTATTGGGAATTGCGTGAAGATATTTCTATTTCTTTGTTAATAGATGTATGTATATATCTGGAGTGCCTGGCACAGGCAAGACTGCAACTGTCAATTCTGCATTGAAAATCCTCAAAGAGGAAGTGGATTTACCCGATTTTCAATTGGTTGAAGTTAATGGAATGAGAATAGCGGAACCTAGGCAAGCATATGTTCAGATATATAAACAACTTACTGGTAAGTCATAGCAGAGAGTGTTACATAACAATCTTTTGATTATTTGAATATCTTAATAAAACCATCTTTTTTAAATAAAATGATATTATCGCGTTTTTTAATTAGTTTTTACAAGCTATTTTTATTTCCCGACGTTTAAAAAAAATAAAGAACCATCTTTTTTCAGGTAAATCAGTAGTATGGGAGCAAGCATGTTCACTTTTAGAGAAGCGTTTTACCAATCCAGGACCACGAAGGACCCCTACTGTTTTAGTTGTGGATGAGGTAGTATATACTAGATTATATCATTTATAGCACATAAGAACTTTTCATCATTCATAATAATAGCCCCTTAGAATATTTAAGTTCTGGATACTTAAAGGTGTCCCCCAAGGTCTTCCACACCAAAGTTCCACTAATCATTTAGTGGGCACTCTAAGGGAGGCAACTCATCTGCCACGCCATCACGTGAGCCACCTGCTCGTTTGCCTACCTTTTCTATAAAAAAAAAAACCTTCAATATTGTCGGTAGCTGGACGCGCTCTGCACCCGGAGACAGGACGTGCTGTACAGCATAATGGAGTGGGCGGCTCACGGCTCCGCGCTGCTGACTGTCCTCGCCGTGGCCAACACCATGGACCTGCCGGAGCGGGCGCTGGCCGCGCGCGTGGCCTCCCGCCTGGGCCTCACTCGGCTCACCTTCCCGCCGTACACGCACGCGCAGCTCCAGTGCATCGTGGCCACCAGGCTGGCCGGCGCCAATGTAACACCTGATGCCGTTCAGCTGATTGCGAGGTGATGCTCATTCTGATTTAAATGTGAGTCACAACAGCCGAGTGGTTGTACTTACTTACTTATCTTCACGCACCATGCCTGATGGGGTAGCCAGAGAGAACAGATAGCCAAGTGTCACGATCCTTATACACCTCTTTCGCTTCTATCAGAATCATCATCTTCATGCATGCACGTCTAGGTATCCAAGTACTTGTGCCGAGTGGTTGTGTAATTGGTATTCCAGTCGAGAGACTCGAGTTGGCTCCTCGGGTGACAGGTTCGTTGCAAAGGGTTTTATCAGTAACTTGTGTACGAATAAATTGGTGGCTTGGACATACAAAAGCGACAGGTTCACTGCCTGTCCCAAAAGATTTCCTCAGGGAACGGTGGGTCGAAAGGACTTATTTGTTTGACCTCTGTCTACCCCTGTTTTGGGAATAGCCTGAAGATATTTTTTTAATTGTACATATGTATGTCCCTATACTATGCTGTGCTCGTATATGTTATACCTGCCTACATCACCTCTCATGTTTGTCTGGTATATTCTTACGCAGTGATCACAAGGCATCTGCATATACAATAGGATGAATATGATGAATGTACTTCGTAGATTTTAAGTTCCTTTTCGGCTCATGAGGTTTTGAGGCCGGAATACTCATATTCTTTCTGCTCTCTACTGCATCCCATTTAATATATATCTAACACATCTTACTTAAGGGAATGTTTTCTATTTCTCAGTTTCACTTATAACTATTGCCTGTGATCTAAGCAAATGCTTTCCCTTAAAACTCCTATGCACTTCTGTAACACTTGGTAATTCCCTACCACTGAGTATTAAACACACTCAAACTTCTTTTCAAACAAAGAGTTACAAACAAAAACTACTTCAAACAAAGTGGTTTTCAACTTATGAAGAACTCTTTAGAGTTCTTCTAAAAGCAATTTATCATTTATGGAGATTAGGAGGAAGATGTGCTAGAGATTCAGATAGTATCTCTAGCACATCTTCCTCCCTTTCCTTTCTCGTTTCTCCTACTTAAATTGATATTTGTAAATTTGCTGAAATTCTGTAATTTATCTTTTTTTTCTGTTTTATTAATTTTAATTTATGTATCTTATTGTTTAAGGGCAATTTGTCCCTAAAATATCTTCAGTGGAAGGTGGGTCGAAAGGACTTAATTGTCTAGACTAGACCTCTGTCTACCCCCGTATTGGGAATCGCGTGAAGATATTTATTTATTTTACCGTACCCATTAATTTTTCTCCACTATATGTACTTTCCTTTGGTTGCCTGGTAGAGATTGCTATAAAGCAATAAGGCCCTTTGTTATCCTTTTGTAATTTTTCTACCTTTTTTGGTGTAAATAAAAAGTATTGTATTGTAATTAATCGTTGTGTACTTTGGTGTAAATAAAAAGTATTGCATTGTAATTAATCGTTGTGTACTTTGATGTAAATAAAAAGTATTGCATTGTAATTAATCGTTGTGTACTTTGGTGTAAATAAAAAGTATTGCATTGTAATTAATCGTTGTGTACTTTGTCGTAAATAAAAAGTATTGCATTGTAATTAATCGTTGTGTACTTTGTCGTAAATAAAAAGTATTGCATTGTAATTAATCGTTGTGTACTTTGGTGTAAATAAAAAGTATTGCATTGTAATTAATCGTTGTGTACTTTGGTGTAAATAAAAAGTATTGCATTGTAATTAATCGTTGTGTACTTTGATGTAAATAAAAAGTATTGCATTGTAATTAATCGTTGTGTACTTTGGTGTAAATAAAAGAGTATTCTATTGTAATTAACTTTAAACCGTTAATGTGTGTAAATCAGAAAAGTGGCGGCAGTGTCGGGGGACGCGCGGCGCGCTCTCGCTCTGTGCTCGCGCGCGCTGGAGCTGGCCGGCGAGGGGGGCGCAGGGAGCGAGGGGGGCGCGGGTGGCGCGGCGGGAGAGGGGGTAGATGCGGGCGGGGGGCGGGCGGGGCTGCGCGAGGTGCAGCGCGCGCTGGGCGAGGCCGCGTCCGGCGCCGCCGTGCGCGCCGTGCGCCGCTGCTCGCCCGCCGAGCGCCTCATGTTGCGCGCCGTCGCCGCGGAGGTACAGCGCCACTGTCGCCTCTATACGTTGTCGTACTGACGTTCAGTAGATAGATAGTATATGACACAAATACACACACACACACACACACACGTGCGCGTAGTTATATTATACACAAAGGTTATATTGTATTTGCAGGTTGAAAGAACAGGAACAGATGAGACGACTCTATCTCGAGCGTTGGCCACGGCAGCGGCGATTGTGGCGCTCGACGGCCGTCCGTACAAATCGGCAACTAGCATAAGAGCGCCAACGCCATCGCAAGCGCAGGCGATATGCGCCAGGCTCGCAGCTGTCAAACTATTGCTGATGGAACCGAAACCAGCGGAACCCAGAATTCTGTTAAACATCAGCGCAGACGATGTGCACTATGCCACTAAGCAGATTTCCTTGTAATCTATTTTACATGGGCTTGTAACATTGCCGAGAAGATTAGGTATAATTAAGTCATCAACTATATTAAATTTTCAAATCTCCGACCAACCTGACGACCTCCGTGGACGAGTAGCGCAAACACCGGTTTTCAGAGTTTCGCCATCTCGAGGTCCCGGGTTCGATTCCCGGTCGGGTCAATGTAGAAAAACCATTTTTCTACATTTTCTCGGGTCTGGGTGTTTGTGGTGCCTTAGCTTCTCACATTTGGATCGAAACCATGTATGTGATGTTGTCCCTAATTATATATATTTTCCTATATGTATTTTCAAATCACTGCTCAATGCCTTAAGTTCAATTTTGTTCTCAACAAACGGTTTCTAAGTTGTGTGTTCATAATTTATATAAAAAAATGGTATTAGAGAAAAGAGCACAAAGAGGACCGAGAGGCCTATGCTCTGCTATAGTTTTTTACAGGCCTTTATGATAATGATGATGAAGTGAAAGTTGGTAAAAGGAGATAAAAGTACAAACAACAAAGTAATAGGTAAAATTTTTAATATTGTGAGAATTTTTTTGAATGTGCTTTTTTTTGCTATTTTAACTAATGTCAATAAATTATTTCACTTATAATGATATATTTATTTTATTTAAAAATCTCCTGCTTGAAGTATTTTGACCAATGCCTCAGTGTTATTGTCCTGCACGGCCTTTCTACAGGCCGAAACCAGCGCCTTAGTATATTTACCAACTGCAACAACATATATAAAAGTTACTTTTTTACTATACATTTCTACATTTTTCTAGAATGTATAAAATGACCGAAAGGCGTATTTCTTTTTAACATATATATTAACATTAACCAACGAAACAGTCTGATTTTGAAGTAATGAGGTAGGTGGCGTTGGAACCGGTTTCATCGTGATATGGGACATTTTTCTTCATTTTGTCGGGTCTGGGTGATTGTGGTGCCTTCGTTGTTTGCCATAGCTCAAGTGCTTTAGCTTCTTGCGTTGTGATCGGAGCAATGTATGTGGATTGCAATCACAATATCAGACTTCGCGCCTTAAACGATCTATTTCTCACTAGCGATATATTTTTTAACGTACACACTGGTATTTATGCTGTCGCCAGCTCTGAGAGTTCGATTCCTAGTCGGGTCAATGGAGAATACAAATTTTCCGCCTTTTCTAGGGTTTGGGTGTCTGTGGTGCCTTTATTGTTTCTGTTTGCATAAAACAAGTGTTTAAGCTGCTTAATTTAGGATTAAAGCAAGTAAAAAAATGTGTTGTCATCTATTCTTATCTATTTAAACTATAGTCTTGTTTTTGAACATCTACTAGACATTTAATAAAAACAAGGTAAAAAAGAATTTGCCTTACCTCTCAGCCTGGCTGCATGACGTAAAATCACATGCAAGTTTTTAAGGGAAGCCACCGCTTGCTCCTGTGTGGCGCGACGCACATGACATCCGGTTAACAACTCTTCATTTAGAAGGATGACTTCTTTATAGCGATGTAACATTTCTTTCCTAAACAATGAATAACCCTTCATACTGTATTGTGCATATTCCATGCACTATTTCTAAGTCATTCACCAAAGTCTTATTTTATAATTACTAACGCAATTCATAAACGCACTACCGATACAGGATAATACCTGCAATTTAGCCATTATTCCCGAGGTTATTAAAATGACGCGATAAAACTCAAGTATTATTTTGATTAAATTGAACTATTAAACTACAGCCGAAGCCGATGTGACTTCAACCTACCAGGTGAAGGCACGAAACAATGAGGTTTTTAAAATTACGATATTATGCGATTTGGATCAATAGCTTGGACATTAAGACGGCGACAGGCTCGTTAGATGTTATGGTGTATCAAACTACGTTTAAATGAGTTGTTCCTCAATATTAGCAAAACGGTAAAACAAAATTCACGATAGCCCAGTGATTGAGTGATTGGAATTTGAGTCAAGAGACCCGAGTTCGGGTCCCGGCTCGTACGAATGTGTTTTTTCTAAAACTTATGTACTATTTATTTCGTTGGCTTGGACATAAAGATTGCGACGGGCTTACAACGTCACGTGGTCCCGAAAAATGGGTGGAAAGTGGGTCGTAGGGACTTAATTGTTTAGACTAGACCTATCTGTCTACTCCTGTATTGGGAATGGCGTGAAGTTCTTGTTTAAAAACCGTTCATATTCATTGAAAGAATATAAAATATGATAACATGCATTTTCATAAAAAATATTTTTTTATATCTTACTAGAATGAACCGTCAAGAATTTTGGTAGTAATTTAATCACGTGACTTCTTTACAGCGTAATATATTTATGGCCTCTAAAAATATCAATTTAATGTAAAAATATCAATTTAATACAAACAAGTCGTAACTGGCCGCGTCTTGCGCAGCAGGTAACAGTGCTGTAATTAATTGGGCTTTTTCTGCAGTTTCGGCTGCTAATCGTGATCTAGTCTCTCCTACTTGCGATGCATTAGCCATTTCTTCTCGAAGCTTCTGTTCTGTTTCCGGGAATTGCGCCATTGACTTAAAGTTGAAATTAAATAAATATGTTATTAAAGTTTAAATAATATAGGTGCATTAAGCCAAGTGCCAAGTGCAACTACTAAACTGGTAACAAAAATAGGTGAGCCCTTGATAAATGTACGCTTTCAATCTTAGTAATTTGTTAAATCTCTGTGAATTTTCTCTCTGAATTTAACAGTGGTAGAGCCACGCATCAGCTTTTGTTGTTGAATGCATGGGCCGGCTCGACCGGGGAAGTACCACGACCTCACAGAATACCGGCGTGAAATAGAAGTTTAACAAACTTCTGAGTTTCGTCTGGTCAGTGCAGGTAACCGGAGGCCCACACACTCCTCTCCCCCAAAACTTGGTAGCGGATGAAAAAAATCTACCTCAGGGGGGTACAAGCACCATCGGTAACCAATCGCTGCCTGAGTGTGGATGCTCAGGCTGCACCTCTTACCACGCTTGATGTGGCTCTCTGCAATATCAGGGGACTACACTCCAATCTAAATGCCGTCCACTACCATCTGGAGACGGCAAAGCTGGCCTTGCTTTTTCTTACCGAGACGCAGATATCCTCTCCGGCGGATATCTCTTATCTTTCCTACCCGGGGTAAATGCTTGAACATTATTTTGTGTCACGGGCCGGGATCTGTGTTTAAGCCAGAGAGGATATATGTTCTTAACGCCTCGGTAGCCTTGAAGGAAGGGACCTGTCCACCCTTTGGCTATGCATAGACAGCGATGACCACCCTCGCGTCTATCCTCGGGTCCCAAAGCGGTAATGCCGAAACTGATCGACTCATCGACCACATCCAAATGGCTGCGGATTCCGTGCTACAGCAGATGCCATCCGCAGAGATCGTGGTACTCGGCGACTTCAACGACCACCACGACGAATGGCTACGATCTCGAACCACTATCATGCGGGGTGATCTGTTTTTGACTTTGCCTTGGCAAATGATCTGACACAACTGGTTACTTCGCCAAGGCGGGTTCCGGATGTCGAAGATCATAAACTTCTCATCCGGACGGCTATGTGGTCTCAGTCGATGCCCCCTTGGGTTCATCAGACCACTGCCTAATTCGGAGTAAGGTACCTATCATGTGCCCATTGCGGTCGCGATATGCAGGCCACCGCCGTGTGTGGCACTACAGGTCGGCAGATTGGGAAGGGATGCGATCTTTCTTTGTATCCTACCCATGGGGGCAGGTTTGCTTCTCGCTGGATAGTCCCGACGCCGTTGCAGATTCCGTCGCTGATGTGATGCTTCAAGGAATGGAAATTTTCGTCAGATTCGGGCAACTGCAGACCGATCGCTATCACCTCCTTGTTCTCCAAAATAATGGAGTCCATTATAAACTGCCAGCTCTTGAGGTACTTGGAGAGCACCAGTTGATTAGTGACCGTCAGTACGGCTTCCGTCGGGGTCGCTCAGCTGGTGATCTTCTTGTGTACCTCACTCATCGATGGGTGGAGGCAGTAGAGAGCAAGGGGGAGGCCCTGGCAGTTAGTTTGGACATATCAAAAGCCTTTGATCGGGTGTGGCACAATGCGCTTATCTCGAAGCTTCTATCATATGGGCTTCCCGAGAAATTTTGCACTTGGGTCACTAGTTTTCTCACAGACCGGAGCATCATGGTCGTAGTTGACGGTACATGCTCGGACTCCAAGTCTGTGAACGCTGGTGTCCCACAAGGCTGTGTGCTATCGCCAACCCCGTTTCTTCCGCATATCAATGATGTGTTACAAATTAGTAACATTCATTTCAGACAAATATCTATGATTTGTTTCAAATTAGAAACAACTATGCAGACGACAGCACTGGTGATGCCCTATACACGGGCCGTGCCAATATTTCTCGGGAACTCGTCGACGAGTACCGGAACAAACTTGTGTCTGAAGTCGAGATTTTGTTAGACAAAATCTCGGATTGGGGCCGACTAAATTTAGTTCAACCCTAAAAAGACACAAGTTTGCGCGTTTACCGCTAAAAAGAAACCCTTCGTCGTGTCACCTCATTTTGAGAACACTCCCCTAGTTGCCTCAGCCAGTATCGGAATCCTAGGTGTCGACATATCGAGCGACGTTCAGTTTCGCGGTCACTTGGAAGGGAAGGCCAAATTGGCCTCTAAAAAACTTGGCGTGTTCAGTAGAGCACGACAGTACTTCATGCCGGCCCACCACTTGTAACTTTATAAGGCGCAGGTTCGGCCGCACATAGAGTACTGTTCCCATCTCTGGGCGGGGGCACCCTAGTGTCAGCTCCTTCCATTTGACCGTACCCAACGAAGAGCGGTTCGAATCGTCAACAACCATGTTCTATCTGATAGGCTAGATCCCCTGGCATTGCGAAGAGTTGTTGCATCTCTTTGCATTTTTTACAAGATTTGCTACAGGGAGTGATCCGAGGAATTGTTCGGATTAATCCCAGCCGCAGAATTACACCACTGAACCTTACGGCATAGTCAAAAATTCCATCAACACCATCTTGATGCTTGGCATTCCACTACAGTGCAT
This sequence comes from Sericinus montela, assembly GCA_029286605.1. Taxonomy (NCBI): domain Eukaryota; kingdom Metazoa; phylum Arthropoda; class Insecta; order Lepidoptera; family Papilionidae; genus Sericinus; species Sericinus montela. The sequence goes on along the minus strand of JAGSMR010000078.1, from coordinate 326,713 downwards.
TTTTCCTTTTTTTTTTAAATAAAAGGGAGGCAAACGAGCAGGTGGCTCACATGATGGTAAGTGATTACCGCTGCCCATGAACACCCGCAAATCCAGAGGCATAGCAGATGCGTTGCCGGCCCAGGAGGGGGATGTGTGGGCCTCCTGCACTCACCAGACGAAACGCAGAATTTAGTTAGTCTTCTACTTCACACCGGTATTCTGTGAGGTCGTGGTACTACCCCCGTCGAGCCGGCCCATTCATGCAACAACAAAAGCTGATGCGTGGCTCTACCACTGTTTCGCGGAATTTTCTGCCACGCACTTGTACTTTATGGAATGTACTGCCGTCAGCGGTTGTTCCGGACCGATACGACTTAGGAACCTTCAAGAAAAGAGCCTATACCTTTCTCAAAGGCTGGCAACGCATCTGCTATGCCTCTGGTATTGCGGATGTTCATGGGCGGCGGTAATCACTTACCATCACGTGAGCCACCTGATCGTTTGCCTCCCTTCCCTATAAAAAAAAGAATACAAATAACCAATTATAGTGACATAATGGTTTTCGACCCCCATATTCGAGTACAAATTACGCAAATTTAAAGATTAATGAGGTTGTACGGTCAATTTATACATTACGGTTAATTCATCGAAAAATCTTCAATTAATGATACCAATTCTATGGTCTATGCTTTTGATAAAAGAATTGGCTGTATGGTGATAAGGCCTTTGCCTATCCTTAAAAACGAAATAAGAAATATGGATTTAGTTGGCGTCGTTTTTAGTCAATGTCAGTTATTAAGTCCAAGTCTTTATTTCACATCACGCCGCTAATATTTTATTGCAGAAGTCGTTTTTTTAGTGCTTGACAATGGTTGAAAATAATGAAATGGAGCTTTCAGAAGCCGAGGCGGAACAATATGATCGTCAAATTCGTCTTTGGGGTTTAGAATCCCAGAAAAGATTACGTGCTTCTAAAGTTTTGATCATAGGTCTCTCCGGTCTTGGTGCAGAAACAGCGAAAAACATAATATTGTCAGGAGTGAAAAGTGTTTGTCTATTAGACAATGAAAAACTTAAAGAAATTGATCTATATTCTCAGTTTTTGGCACCCTCTAACAAAATTGGCGAAAATCGAGCTGAAGCTTCCTTGCAACGAGCAAAAGCATTAAACCCAATGGTCGAAATTACTGCAGAAACCAAGGCAGTCGACGATTTACCGGACTCCTTCTTTACAAATTTCGATATTGTTTGTGCAACGGGATTGAAGCAAGAGCAGTTGGAGCGTATCAACAATATTTGCCGAGATAACAACAAAAAATTTCTTTGCGGTGATGTTTGGGGTATGTTTGGATATATGTTCGCCGATTTAGTAGACCACGAATACTCAGAAGAAATCGTACAATATAAAGCAGCGAAACGCGGCCCCAATGACTCTGAAAAGACTGCAAGGGAAACTGTGAGTATTACAGTAAAACGTCGAGCCATATATGTGCCTTTACAGAACGCGCTATCAGCTGATTGGACGAAACCGGAATTGCGGTCGAGATTACGTCGTGGTGATCCATCATATTTTGTAATGAAGATTTTATTGCGTTTTAGAGATGAATATAACCGTAACCCAGATCCAGCTAAAAGGAAAGCTGATACTGAAATACTATTGCGTATGCGTGACGAGTTAGTTAAGGAGCTTTCATTACCAGTAGGCTTTATAAGTGACCCTTTACTGACTGATGTGTTTGGAATTGTGTCGGGAGCCGCTGCAGTTGTCGGTGGTGTTATAGGTCAAGAAGTTGTAAAAGCTATGAGTCAGCGGGAACCACCACATAATAATATGTTTTTCTTCAACCCCGTAAAATGTGTTGGTTTTGTAGAACTTTATGGACAGTGAGATTTGATCTGTTTTCATTGAAGTCAAACATTTGTATGAAATATAATGAGTATTTAAGTATACTTAGTGAATTATTTATTTATTCCACCTCAACCTGAATACTCCTGGCACCTATAGAATATTAAAGTACATTTTTTTATTTTGAATGTACAACTTTCCATATTCAAAGGCTTATGCATTGCTTGATTGAAGGTGGGCTGCTGAAAGTTTTGTATATTAAGGTGATGACAAACACATATTACTTTCACACTTACAAAAAGTTACATTTAGTGAAGTTTTAATCACCTAGGAAAGGGTGATAGACACCTCTAAGAGTAGTGTAGATTAACAGTAAATGGGAGTAACCAAAGTTAAATATTTAGAAACAAGTCCTTATAAAGGTATTAATTTGAGTAGATACTGCTTCCTTCATTCAATTTCTCAAAACTTATTTCTAACCATAATGTATACTTCTTTAAACAAAATTCAATAACAAAAAATATGATTGAGAATTTAGGCCTCCAGTTACATTACTTACTTGATGAAGCTAAGAAATAGTCAGTTGATATTCAAGTGAAATCCCCTAGTGGTAGACTTAAACCAATGGGTTTTTGCAAAAACTAATGTATGAACTATATTGTTGACTCGGACATAAAGACTGTGACAGACTCACTATGAGTCTGTCAGAGTCCAGTTCTCCAGAAGTTTTTATAAATGTAAATAAACATATTTATTGAGCAGGCACAAATGTTTTTGATTATGTGTAGAGGGACTCACTCCAGAGCCTCTGTTAACAACATTCCTTACCTGCAAATCATTCAAATTCAAGTAAACTGCCAAACTCTGTATGAGATCACCAGCTAACCCAATATCGGGAGTTGTAAATTTTACTTGTCCATCTGTTGCAAAACTCATAGTCAAAAGTGATTTATCCCTTAGACACAAAAAATTAATATTAAGTTCTTTAACATCCTCATTTTCTATTTCTATTTCTTGCTCCAAAAGAAAATTCTGATTAATCCAAATGCAGATCCTCTGTACCCTTTCTGTGATACGGAAGGTTACATAACTGTCTGTTTTATTACTTATTAATGTTGGAGGTGCTAAGGTGTACATTGCAAACCTTGGCAGATGTTTTGTTAGCTCGAAAATGTGGAATTGTTCACTATCAGCATATCCAACAAGTGCCTGAAAAAGATGTAGGAAGAAATAATTCTAGTTATATCAATATTTAATACAATTCAATATTAACATAAATGTTTTTTTATGTAATCATATCTTACTATTTACAATGCAGACAAATATATCATATGTTATCATCATTGCTTGCATTTACAGTTATATTGCTCTTTCAAAGAGTACAAGTATTACTCTTGTTAGTAATACTTGTACTCTGACTGACCTATTGTGAATTTATGTTAGAAAGCTTTTCCGATGATAATCAATTCTACACCTCAGGTATGTTACTCACTACAGCTACACCTCAGCTCCAACTGGTTGTCACTTCAGCTCGCTGAATTTTTAAAAAGCCTTCATTATCGTTGGGAGAACCATTACGTGACATTTTTTACTGCTACATTATATTAAAATATTAACGAAAAAAAAAACATTTCCATCTCGTTTTTGAAACAGGTTGACAATATAAAACTAAATGCACATAATTTTAAAACTATGAAGGAGAAACCATGCTAAGCTAAACAATGTATACAATGATTGTACATTGTATACATTATTTGTATTGTTACGACAAAATTTATTCCTAACAATAGTTTACGTCTAATATTAATAATATCTATCTACGACGACTGACTGTACACACCTTTATGTGTACATCAACAGGAACATCCCTCGGTGGCTTCAGAGGTGCATGCAATATTGACCGGAGCTGATTATTTGGCGGGTGCCGAGCCAGAGTTTCGCCAGTGTCAAATATCCCTTCAGCCAAGACAAGCGCTGCACGCACTATTGTTTCATTGTTAGTTGATATCGCAAGGTCCAAACATCCCTAGTGAAATACATATTATTTGGATAAGGATTTAGGAGAATTACTTTTTTTGCAGTATCAGACTTTTTCTACATTAGACGGTGCTGCCCGTCGCCGGTCTGTTAGATTTTGGTCTGGTATTGAGACATTGTTGAATGGTGAATGGGAAGAAAGGGGTGTTACATTCTTACAGAGTGAACAAACAAATGTAGGTTATTATATGATTTTACCGTGGCCTTGGATCAGGGAGTCTCCACGTGTTTGACACATTTATAAAGTGGTATTGCCTCGTTTAGTTTTGACACGAGATCGCGATAGACATCATTGTACAAAAAGCTTTAAGTAAAAAGTGGACTAAAAGTTTTACAAGAGCCAAACCACTTAAATTTATGATAATGAAATGATATTGAAACTTTTATAATGAAACTTATGGGAAAAGTGAATCTGCCCAGAACTGGGAAAAATGCTTGAAGATAATGAAACTTCACGAATATATATTGAAAAAGCATAAGCAAATTTAAGGCGTATGAAACAGTGCGATATATCATTTTTTAGTAAAAACAAAGCACTAAAACTAACTAAATTTGACGAACCAAGAGCCTAGTTGACCCTATAAACTTCGAAGGCAGTTTTTTACAGGCAACAGGACTATTGGTTAGGGTCGCGGGTTCGAATCACGCTGGGAGCATACACTAGTAGATGTATTGGTTTATGTAGGTATCTATATCTTATCACCATCCATTCGTCAAGATATATTTGTATGTATTTGTGATATGTATCTAATACTATTTTGCGTACTAACTAGAAGTCTCTCTTTTTTCTCTATAATTTGTCATCCGTGGTAATTATAGGGTCCGGAAGATAAGCTGATCTGGAGTCCTGTTGGTCTAGCCATGAGACACGCACAATGATTTTATATTATTTTAATAAAGATATATGTCTAAAAATGCTCCTATATAATTTTTTCCGTATTTCTTCTTTTGTGTATTATCTCTTTACATTAAATACTACATAACAGTACATTATCGGTACAATACTTCCTACTTCTGGGGCTGGCTGACTTGTGTGATTGTTTAAAAACATTGTTCCTAAAGTCACCTCGTTTTCGTCCGGAGTGACAGCCACCTGCAATCGAGTATTCGTTGGCATGGCAGTGGCGGGTCGCTCGTCTGGTTCTAAGCCAGCGTTGGCAGCGTTTGCCTCGTAATGCTGTAGCTCCACCATTAACGCCTGCTTCTTGTTTAACAGCTCAGTGATCGCAATGCGGTCCTCTTCCGATACTAACTTCTTTGACGTCGCATTAAAACCGACGTTCTCGTGGTACGGAGAATATCCCAATACTTTCAAAAAATATTAAATTTCTTAATGGAAATAAATGTCAGTAACATCTAGAAGAAAAAAAACGGTATTCTGTGAGGTCGTGGTACTTCCCCGGTCGAGCCGGCCCCTTCATGCAACAACAAAAGCTGATGCGTGGCTCTACCACTGTTAAGAAAAACCTAAAAGCGTAGATAATACATATGCCTAAAAGTGCGTCCAAATCTGGCGAATGCACCGCTCGCAATCTACGCGCATTCATTTTAAGTTTGCGCGCCGTTCCTGTGCCGTCCGCGAGCCTCACTTGTTGTCTCTGCGAATTGCGAAGTTATTTTCCTGCTCGCTCACCCACTCAGTTCGTTTCTTATTGCCGCAGGTTACAAGAGGTGCACCAAACAATTACATGCATTTTCTATGAAACAACTGTAGTAACTGCCCGCGTGCAGTGCGCGAGCAGCTGGCGCGCGGCTTGTTCGCCAGATTTGGACGTACCCTTAGAATTCGAGTAATAGCTGTTCACAGTATTATCTACACTATTCTGTAAAATTTATTTAAAAAGGGTATTTATATAATCGGCTAAGATGTGGTGTAACAAAACAAAAGTATCATCCTGGTGCCAGTCCCTACATTTTTAAAATTAAGAATGAGGTCTGCGGTTTTATTTTAAAGTGGTTTTCAGTATTTTAGTTTTCAAATAATTCCTAATATTAGATTAGACCGAACGTGAGATAAATTGGTTCGTTCTCGAACTTATTTTCATCGGAGCTTATTTGGGGCAACGGATAGGTGATGCACTAATCGCCCTCTTAGTGTTTAAGTCAACAATTCAATTCGTTCACAAGTTTTAAGTTAAAAGTCTCATTGGTACGAACTTTCTTCTGAAGAATCGAATTAGAATCTCATAGTTCGATATCCAATCTAGTCACTCGGGTATCGTGTTTACTTTTCAATTATATATTTTATTAGGTCCATTGAGAAGATATAAGTCATTGTTGGTTTCTGGATCGACAAGACCTCTAACTATGAATGCGTGAAGAAAAAAAATATGATTATACTGTCACCAAGTTCGTACTCAGGTATCTCGTGAGAAAACGCGCTCCATAATAAACCAAATCTATGCGTCGATGCTCGAAGGAGATTACCCATTTCTAAATTTAAAAAAGAAATCGTACCCTCGCCCCTGTCCGACACGCAGATGAGGTCCGGCGCGCCGAGTGAGCGGTAGTCCGCTAGTAGCATGGCGGCGGCACCGGCGCGCATCTGCACGCGGCGCAGCACGCGTCCAGAGCCGCCGTCACGCCAGTCCAAACGCCCGTTAGCCCACGCGCACGCCAGCGACTCGCCGGACCATTGCAACGCGATCGCGTTCTGTTTTGACTGTTACGATAACAAGTTAAACGTCCGTCCGCGGTAAGTAGAGCTATGAGTTATAATAGCACTGGCTACCGAAAGATAGCGACATAACCATCTCGAAAAATATCAGATCAAAGGTGGCAAAGATGGTAAATCCTCCTCATGGAAGAGATTTATCTTGCGGTCCCGTTTAGCAATAATACCTTACCCAGTTGATGGTAATTTACACATTAATTTAATGATTGCTAAAGTATTTTAATAGTGTAAACTACAATCTGGTGGAATAGAACTAAGAGTTTATTCGCGTGGTATTGTAAATTATTCTTAGAATCTAGCAACATGTTATTTATTAAAAATAACATCTCCTGTCCCGCCTCAAAATGTCCATTGTTGTGTAAATGCCTTTAAATAATTGTTAACTACCCTCATATATATATTTTCTTCTGCTGTTTATTCATGACAAAGCTAAAGCTAGACGATATATTTCATATAATATCAATTGGTTTTACTGCCTCCGATCGAAATGCCACTAGTTTTTTAGCATTGTATTCACACCATAGGACATAACATATGATTTATTTATATAGCACATTGTAGAAAGATATACCGTTATATATACAGCTCATTTGAAGTCACAGATATTAATGCCCGGAATCTAAAACTATCTGAGTGTTACCTTAACTCTCCACAATCGTAAGCCTTCTTCATATATTCCGATTGTACCGTTTGTCAGTCCGTAGGCAAATCTTACTTCAGTGATGGGAGATAGGCACGTTACGGAGCCAGTCTCCGGGAGTTCCACCATGAATTGGTTATTTTTTAACACCCGAATGTAGGAGTCATCACAACCGATAAGTAACTGCAACGCAATAATTACATCATAAACAATTTATACCGAATATTAATATTCTTCGAGTTCTAGGCGCCGCCGCCGCGCGTCAGAATTTTATTTACAGCCTGAAACGAGCCAATTTGTATTTGTATATCTATTTATATTTGTATTTGTATATATATCTTATTATTGATGTCTCGGAGTACTCTAACGCTTTAGCTGATATTTTGTACTTAGATAGGGCCTGCACTATTAACATTGTTATGAGAAGTTTTAAGTTCGGTGAAGAATAACTTTACACGAGGAGCAGTATTTATGAGAAATAATAAAAAAACGTCGTTATATTATATGCTTGTTTGTTAACACAAGTTAACAAAACTTTAAAGTAAAGGAAATTCCGATAAAAATCTATGACGATGGCAATCTCCTTAACCATGACAATTATACATAACTACCTCATTCTCTCCGTCCTTGTCAAAATCGAAGGTAATCATGGAGCACACTCTTCCACTGACCACGTTCCAGAACACCTCATTGCCTTCCCAGTTGAGCCCCTGTACGGAACTATTGCCGCCGACGATGGCCAGCATCTCATTGTATTTGCCGAAAGTGCCAGCGATTAAAACATTCACTCCGTCGGGTGCTTCTTTGAAGAAGAGATCCGAGTTGTCGTGGACATCATATGCTGGAACAAAAGAATTTGTCTAAGTAACATTAACGTGATTTGTAACAGTATGGGCATAGTATGATAATTTAAGGCATGGAATTTGGTATACATATTTTGAAAACAACCCTGTCCATAAGTTTACGAAATTTATATTAAAGAAAAACTTTAAACCATGAATATAAATTAGCACATTAATGCATTAAATAAGCAGGTGATTTTATTTCATTAGAGAGAAGAGCGCAGGATATAAGTTAAAAAAATATGTCAGTCGCTTATTAAAAAACCACAACCGTTTAAGTACTTAAATCCTGAAAGATATAAATACCTACCAAGTATCTGTGTTGGCGATCCAATTAATAACATATCCCTGGCGGTGTCCGGCCTCAGCGGACCAACTGCGAGCGCTATCACCGCTTGGCTGAGGTTTAGTTCGGATATTTCACCATGTGCATGGGAGCGTTGGGCTCTCCCGCTTGCTATCCCACCGTAAGGGTGATGGATTATTATCTAAATCAGTTATATTGTTATCAGTTAAATGTTTAATATTCAAAATATTTGTTCAAGTCCCTAGTTTTCTTCATTAACCTGTATAGCTAATCTTATATGATTATCCAAACAGGTATAAAAGATTCATCCAGTTCATGAGAGATATCGTTTAGACGCGGCATATTTGGGAGGGTTCTGTATCATCCTCCATTCGACTAACAGTACCAAACAGTATTGAGGACTAACAGTACTGGCCTCACTCAGTACTGTTAGTCTGCTCAATTTTGGTTGCTCGTCAGCCTGGCTGGTCCGTTTATTAATTATTTTTGGAGATAATCATCCTAACATCGGTCCGTAAGTATTGTAATTATCAACGTTTTTCCCTTAGTCGATATTTACGATAAGCACGAAACCAAGGAGATGATAAATTCTCTAATATTTTTATTGCAATAATTTGCATGACTATCATATGACGCAATGGTGCCATTATTTCAAGTATGTACGTTTTAAGCTCTGCAGGTGTAAATGTAAGTTAGTAAGGAAGGTTCAGTGGCCTAACGTAGGAAACTCAGAAGCACAAAATACCTTACTTCTCCGTGGGGCTTTGTACCCTAGCTGAACCTTAGTAAAGCCGCGACTTTACAATGACAATAACTTCTAGTACCTATAATTATGAATTCGTAAGAAGTTAGTTTTGAAAAACATACTTTGTCATATCCAGCAGACGCAGTCAAGCAAGGATGTGAACCATCATATTTGGCTATAACTACAATGCCAGGTGTTACTTTATGATTTAGCTCTAACTTGAATACTGGTTGAACTATTGACGTTTGCATTATAAAATTTTATGTCAATATTATTCTGTTCCCTTGCCTTGTAAATCTCAGATAAGAAATTGGCAGTATTTGTATTCTTTTTAATAGAAAAGTTTATAAGTTTTATTTCTCATCAACAAACTTAATAATGTGGGCTAAATACGTTGCCATGGTTACCATAATTGTGAACAGATTATGGTGATTAGAGAAAGTCAGTCAAAGAGAACGTAAATAATAATAATCTATGTAAGAAGTAAGCATCAATTCGGCCACATAGCTAGCAGTTCTCGAGTGGCAGGTGGCAGCCAGCCTCGTTCAGTGAAGCGTCGTGTAGGACGACCCCCACAATATGGAGTGACGACCTGCACAACATTGCGAGAGTCGATAAATGCAAGTGGCTCGGAACCGTCATCACCCTTTTTCCAATACAGGGGGTAGCCAGAGGTCTAGACAATTTCGTCCTCTCGACCTTCGTTCAAAAAACGTGACATGCGGTGAGCCCGTCGCCGTCTTTACACAACATTTGTTTAATAATTCGTTAAAAACTACGCACTGAATGTACAGGTACCTCACAACCCCCTCTGCTACCGAAGCCAAATTGAATTGGCAGAAATTTTGACTTTAGATTGGAGGGTGTGTACCTACATGCTAATATTGAAGTTAAATGTCTAAAAGTGGAACCAACAACTATAGGGCGGATACCGTTTCCTTTTTTTAAAGGCACAAAACTTGCTCCATATTTTATTAATAGGTATATATAGGTTATTAACATTGCCAGAAAGCATAAAATATCTTAATTTTTTTTATGACACTCATAGAATTCGGTCGGCTTCACCAGCGAACGCGCTTACAAGATATTTCAGTTATTGAGGTGTGATTCCATTAATGCCGCCGGCAGAGCCGCCTGAGAATAACAAAATTGCGTCTAAAGAATTTTTTTCCGGAACTTGTGATAGCTTGACAGACGTCAAGTTGTTACTAATATTATTATGTAGGAAATAAAAATATTTTATCGGCGATTGATCGCATGAGATACTGATATTTATTTGCATATGTAAAATATAAAATTACAGTGTTATAAAAACGAGAAATTAATGAAATCAACTGAAACGTGTGAGGCGGAACGTTTATTTGACTCAATTTGGCAAATTGCACAATAGATGGCGGTGATGTTTTAACGCTCGGTCTCTACTGAAAATTACCTGTGCAGAGGCCATGACACACGTAAACCAAAGAGAATATAACAATAAATTAGACAAAAGAGATGCTTATAAAAAATGACGTTAAAATTGACTTGACGTTTTTTTTGGCTTAAATCTGATTGATTGTCATTGTCAGAGGTACTGAATTCATCCGATTTGATTTTGCATCGCAATTGGGATTCAAATTTGGTTTTTTCCTTATATTCCTACTTGCAATCTTTTATGATCTACGTGGTATGTGCTAATTTGTGTTTAGCCAAATGGGTAGTGAATTAAATTTGGAAAGGACTAATTCCAGGTAAATACATTACTTTTTTCTAATTCTCATTATAGTTTACGCCGTATACCATTGCCCATGTCATTCGATATAATTATTCCCTCGTTATGTATAAATACTACGCTGTATACATATATATATTCATGTATATTCTTGAAAAAAAAATGTAAAACTAGCTGCCTATTAAAAAAAAATATTTCACATTATAGGAGTTCTGCAAAGTCGTCCCACATGACTAAATATTAGTAATGCCAGGATTTCTTCACATTTGGACTCATCATTTAATGCCACTCATTTATCATGTCATTATTGGCTTTCTAAGGTAAATAACATAATTTTAAGTCACAGTTATATCATACTTAAATATTATGTTACTACCTAAATTTAAAAACATTTTCATTGTTTAAACATGTAGTTACAATTGTTCATACTTCATGTTAAAATTATCTAAATGTAATACCTGATGTATTCTTGAATTCGAGCTTTATAATATTTGATCACCGTATTCAAGTATTGTGACATGTATTTTTTAAAATTTTTGCCTATTTGTTATTATAATATGTTGCATAGAATTATACTCTTTATATATTTACTGTTATTCTCTTATTTACTATTTTATTAATACTATTTAATATTATATTTGTTATGATGATGTTTTCAGAAAATATCTGCAATAACAACATCTTCAATGGGATTAGAAAAGCAAGTTGTTTTAAAGCATGATTTGTTTGTCTTTTGTAAAATAAAATTGTGTCATAGCGTGATAGAATTTAAAAACATTGTGCAATACTTCATCTCTTGCAATGTAGTAATTTTTCTTTTCATAATACCATTTAATTTTAAATGATAGTAAATATTTCATTATAATCACATTATTTATTTGTATCTTAACTTACTGAAAATTTATAATTACTGTAAAATTCATGCTATTGTATATATTTATGTGAATTATTCATGGGGTAATAAGACATGAATGTTTCTTAATTTCAGCACTGTAAGCAGGACATGGGTTGGATTTGTGTTGTCCATTGTGTGGAAGTAAGATTAATTTCCATTTCTGCTTATTGCCTTTTGGGTCTTTTTACTGTGTTTATATGTTTACTTTGTTGAAACTGTTATTTATAAAATAATGTGACTTAATTGTTGTTTTATATAACAATGATGTGTTAAGCAAAATATTACTACAAAATATGAATGATTGTTGTTTTGATACTAGTTATATATGGTGTGCCATAGTCTGCACAACTTACTCTTCTCTTGTGTATTACCTACACAAGGTTGACACCTATGGCTAAGGGTAAAAACCCTTTTATGAATAGCTATAGGTCTTGGTAAAATATATTTTCTTCTTCTATTTTTTATTATTTTAGTCCTTACTAATAAAGGTCATTCTCATATTATATTAGCATATTAAAATTTTGCTTATTATACTTTCTTATTCATGAATATAGTATATCTGATATATGTTACATTTCAAACTTTATGTATATTTAAATGGTATGATATATTCATACAAAATGATAAGCTATTTGTAATAAATATTGGACCACAAAAGTTCTATGAATAATATTTTTAGAATGTAAAAATTTATACTTATGTTTACTCTTGGCAACTTTCTATTGTGACTATAAAGCATTGTTGTTTCCAGTTGGACCGGTGGTTGGTTCAGCTGGACGCGTCAGTCAGATGAGATGCTAAGGAATATTGAAAAACAAATATTATCATGTGAGTACTATATAATTCTTTACATCATTATGATTGTACCTAACAGGGTTGTTTAAATATAATTAATTAATTAATTATAATTAACATAATTGAATCACTCAACCAAAAAAATATGCTTCTATCTAATGACATGTGATAATATACCAAGAAACTTTTTAACATTTAATTTATTGTTTTATTTGTTGATTTATTTTTTTATTCTTTGTTGTACATCTTATAAACTAAGGGTTCCAATGAGCAGTCTTAATGCCTTGAGGAATTCTTTTGCGATTTTAGTTTTATCAATTTTTCCGCAAAAAGGAGTATTTCTCTTCTATGTCAAACTCCCGGTTAATAGGTATAAAACTGAACAAAAATGTTTCTAAAAATTTATTCGCAAAGGACTAGATAAGACAGGAATGTTGATGCACAGAAAAAAAAATATCTTCACGCAATTCCCAATACAGGGGTAGACAGAGGTCTAGTCTAGACAATTAAGTCCCTTCAACCCACCTTCCACCAAAGATAGTTTCGGGACAACGTGACAGGTGGTGAGCCCGTCGCCGCCTTTATGTCCAAGCCAATGATGAAATTCGTAAATAAGTTTTTGAAAAACTCATTGCTACTGCCACCTGGGGATCGAACTTGGGTCGCTCGACTCGAAATTCCGACCACCCAACAACTCGGCTATTGTGATGCGCAGAAATAAATAAATAATTAATGTAAACTATATAATAATCTATTTTGAATTGGATATTCTTTTATGTAAATGAATAACAAAATTTTTTGACTGTAGCTTTAAGTCTTATTTCATTTTGATATTCAATTCTTTGTGACACACTGGATTAAATGTATCTAGATTTTATCACATTTTATTCTGCAATTGGACCAATATACATGTATGTTTGTATATAATAATATATATAATATATCGGGTTGTCAATGCCTATCGCCATTTTAATATCCAAGATAAATGATGGTCTCACCTGTCAAGTCCTCCCAAATAAGTGTCTGTGAAAAGTGGGATGAAATGATTTAGTTCTCAAGGCGTCTACCTACCCCTAGATGGATAATTGTATAAAGATATTATATTATTTTCAACTAAAGTAATTTTCAGATTACTGTCTTTTTCAATACATTTGTATATTAACATAATATTACTTCCGTCTTTATATCATGTATATCTCAATCTCATCAGTTCCATAGTTTACTAGTAATATTATCAGCGTCATTGCATAAGGTTTATTAGTTATCACTTCCATCAGTTTATCATTGATGACTAATGAAGTTTTACGTAAACACATTTTTATGAACAGTCAATGATTCATTGAACTTTGGAACTACATATAAATATGTATACATTAGGTGAGCTTAACGTCTTGCAGACAAACTGGCTGCCATAAAAGGAATAATCACAGCTTTAGAGTTCTAGAAAATATTTATATCATGGTTTTACTATTTGATTAGGTACTTATTAGATTTAGTGTTAGATCTAAGGTCAAACAAATAAGCAGGCTTGCTTATACTATAGTTTTCCCCCCACTGATTTTTAGAATCGTTTTTGAGGCCGATATTTCTTCTAGTATGGGTGATTGCGCAAATTTCAGAATATGTTAGCCGATTCTGAATGGGGCAATTGAATTTTGTTGCAACTCAATTGAAGTTCATGAGTATATTTTCACACCATTCCCAATACTGGGGTAGGCAGAGGTCTAGACTATTAAGTCCTTTCGACCCACCTTCCACTGAAAACATTTTTGGGAGTAGTGGTCAGACCGTTGCAGCTTTATGTCCAGGACTGATAGAATCGTACATAAGTTTATAAACTAAAAAAGCTTACGAACTGGATCGAACTTGGGTCTCTTGACTTGAATTCTGATCACCTAACCACTCGCCTAACGTGTCTCGTAACTATTGTATTATCGTATAATAATATAATAGTTGAAGTTTATATTAAATGTAATTTTACATTTCGTCCCAATTGTATAGTTTATCTTTGACGCAGTTCTAAATTGAAGATAATATTATACAAAAATTATTTTATCTGATTGACGTCGAATGACCTTTTGCAATTTTACTGTTATCATTTGCCCTTGGCGGTTAACACTGCTCCAGACTTATTACTTTTTTGTTCCGGTTCTTATACAATAAAAACATTTGCGTGTGGTAATTTTTTTTTAATTTAAATAAATAAATATCTTCACGCAATTCCCAATACAGGGGTAGATAGAGGTCAAGTCTAGATTAAGAGAGAGAGGTCAAGTATAGATATTTTCGGGACAACGTGACAGGTGGTGAGCACGTCGCCGCCTTTATGTCCAAGCCAACGATGAAATTCGTACATAAGTTTTTTGAAAAACTCATTGGTACTGCCACCTGGGGATCAAACTCGGGTCTCTCGACTCGAAATTCCGACCACCCAATAACTCGGCTATCGTGACTTTTTTTAAATTTATTATTCATATCATATCGAGAGATGACTGAATAACTAATGCGAGATCCATTCCAACGATATTACTAGTTAGTTAGTTTTGTTCCACCTAGAGAGCGATAAAGGTTTTTTACAAATTAAATGGCAATAGTATATTATTTCTCGATTTATATTAAAATACAGGTTTTCGTTTAGTGTTGTGTGCAATTTTATTTATTATAAAGCATATAAGTTATTAAATTAAAGAGAAAAAAATGTTTAAAATTTCAACGTTTCGGGTGAACGGCGGGATTCGAACCTGCAACCTTTACCGTACGAGTTGCTTTACTATGGCAACGCTCTTACCTAAGCCACCGTGTCTTTCACGCATCAGTTGAAATATTAAATCGTGCCTAAATTTATGCCTGCTTTTGGCATCGGCGCCGTCTACTGTAATTTTTGCAAATTACAGCTTAATATTCATGACTTTGCAGCCAGGAAACATTAATCAGATAACGCCAACAAAACTAACTACCGTTGAGTATAAGCAAATTGGTGGTTATAAATTTCCATACATAAATACTGTGTAGTAAACGGATATGTCGACTATTTTTTGTTTGTAATTGCTCTTGCTCTTAATTTCTTCTTCATCCATCATTAATATTTGTGTTTTTAACGCTGCTCAGAGCGATTATTTTGTATTCTCCAAAAGGGGTTAAATGTGAAACACTATGTTCCCTAATGATTTCTTGTATTTACGCGTATATTATTTGTAATAAAATGATTGATTTTATCGCGTTTCTAATTCGTTTGTAAAACTAATTAAAACGCGATAAAATCCGAAAATCGTTTTATTTTAAACTATGTTCCATTTCACGTATTTTCCCCGGGATGTGCATAACTGTGGCCGGGACGAAATTCTGAACTCGTTCAGTTTTGAAATAAGGAGACGATCGAAATACTTGTCATTCCAATCTCAAAATCCAAAGCTCGTATAATATTGTAGAAATTAAGCAGGAAAATAGAAAGAAGTCGGAGAAGTAAGTAAATAATAAATAAATAAATATATTCACGCAATTCCCAATACAGGGGTAGATAGAGGTCAAGTCTAGATTAAGAGAGAGAGGTCAAGTATAGATATTTTCGGGACAACGTGACAGGTGGTGAGCCTGTCGCCGCCTTTATGTCCAAGCCAACGATGAAATTCGTACATAAGTTTTTGAAAACTCATTGGTACGCGCCTGCCACCTGGGGATCGAACTCGGGTCTCTCGACTCGAAATTCCGACCACCCAATAACTCGGCTATCGTGACTTTTTTAAATTTATTATTCATATCATATCGAGAGATGACTGAATAACTAATGCGAGATCCATTCCAACGATATTACTAGTTAGTTAGTTTTGTTCCACCTAGAGAGCGATAAAGGTTTTTTACAAATTAAATGGCAATAGTATATTATTTCTCGATTTATATTAAAATACAGGTTTTCGTTTAGTGTTGTGTGCAATTTTATTTATTATAAAGCATATAAGTTATTAAATTAAAGAGAAAAAAATGTTTAAAATTTCAACGTTTCGGGTGAACGGCGGGATTCGAACCTGCAACCTTTACCGTACGAGTTGCTTTACTATGGCAACGCTCTTACCTAAGCCACCGTGTCTTTCACGCATCAGTTGAAATATTAAATCGTGCCTAAATTTATGCCTGCTTTTGGCATCGGCGCCGTCTACTGTAATTTTTGCAAATTACAGCTTAATATTCATGACTTTGCAGCCAGGAAACATTAATCAGATAACGCCAACAAAACTAACTACCGTTGAGTATAAGCAAATTGGTGGTTATAAATTTCCATACATAAATACTGTGTAGTAAACGGATATGTCGACTATTTTTTTGTTTGTAATTGCTCTTGCTCTTAATTTCTTCTTCATCCATCATTAATATTTGTGTTTTTAACGCTGCTCAGAGCGATTATTTTGTATTCTCCAAAAGGGGTTAAATGTGAAACACTATGTTCCCTAATGATTTCTTGTATTTACGCGTATACTTCACATTTAAAATAAAACGATTTTCGGATTTTATCGCGTTTCTAATTCGTTTGTAAAAACTAATTAAAAACGCGATAAAATCCGAAAATCGTTTTATTTTAAACTATGTTCCATTTCACGTATTTTCCCCCGGGATGTGCATAACTGTGGCCGGGACGAAATTCTGAACTCGTTCAGTTTTGAAATAAGGAGACGATCGAAATACTTGTCATTCCAATCTCAAAATCCAAAGCTCGTATAATATTGTAGAAATTAAGCAGGAAAATAGAAAGAAGTCGGAGAAGTAAGTAAATAATAAATAAATAAATATATTCACGCAATTCCCAATACAGGGTAGACAGGTCTAGACAATTAAGTCCCTTCGACCCACCTTCCACGGTATTTCCAAGATATTTTCGGGACAACGTGACAGGAGGTGAGCCCGTCGCGGTCTTTATGTCCAAGCCAACGATATAATTCGTACATAAGATTTGATAAACTCATTGGTACGCGCCTGCCACCTGGGGATCGAACTCGGGTCTCTTGATTCGAAATTCCGACCACCCAACCACTCGGCTATCGTGACTTTTTTAAATTTATTATTCATATCATATCGAGAGATGACTGAATAACTAATGCGAGATCCATTCCAACGATATTACTAGTTAGTTAGTTTTGTTCCACCTAGAGAGCGATAAAGGTTTTTTACAAATTAAATGGCAATAGTATATTATTTCTCGATTTATATTAAAATACAGGTTTTCGTTTAGTGTTGTGTGCAATTTTATTTATTATAAAGCATATAAGTTATTAAATTAAAGAGAAAAAAATGTTTAAAATTTCAACGTTTCGGGTGAACGGCGGGATTCGAACCTGCAACCTTTACCGTACGAGTTGCTTTACTATGGCAACGCTCTTACCTAAGCCACCGTGTCTTTCACGCATCAGTTGAAATATTAAATCATGCCTAAATTTATGCATGCTTTTGGCATCGGCGCCGTCTACTGCAATTTTTGCAAATTACAGCTTAATATTCATGACTTTGCAGCCAGGAAACATTAATCAGATAACGCCAACAAAACTAACTACCGTTGAGTATAAGCAGATTGGTGGTTATAAATTTCCATACATAAATACTATGTAGTAAACGGATATGTCGACTATTTTTTTGTTTGTAATTGCTCTTGCTCTTAATTTCTTCTTCATCCATCATTAATATTTGTGTTTTTAACGCTGCTCAGAGCGATTATTTTGTATTCTCCAAAAGGGGTTAAATGTGAAACACTATGTTCCCTAATGATTTCTTGTATTTACGCGTATACTTCACATTTAAAATAAAACGATTTTCGGATTTTATCGCGTTTCTAATTCGTTTGTAAAAACTAATTAAAAACGCGATAAAATCCGAAAATCGTTTTATTTTAAACTATGTTCCATTTCACGTATTTTCCCCCGGGATGTGCATAACTGTGGCCGGGACGAAATTCTGAACCCGTTCAGTTTTGAAATAAGGAGACGATCGAAATACTTGTCATTCCAATCTCAAAATCCAAAGCTCGTATAATATTGTAGAAATTAAGCAGGAAAATAGAAAGAAGTCGGAGAAGTAAGTAAATAATAAATAAATAAATATATTCACGCAATTCCCAATACAGGGTAGACAGGTCTAGACAATTAAGTCCCTTCGACCCACCTTCCACGGTATTTCCAAGATATTTTCGGGACAACGTGACAGGAGGTGAGCCCGTCGCGGTCTTTATGTCCAAGCCAACGATATAATTCGTACATAAGATTTGATAAACTCATTGGTACGCGCCTGCCACCTGGGGATCGAACTCGGGTCTCTTGATTCGAAATTCCGACCACCCAACCACTCGGCTATCGTGACGGAGAGTAAGGTTCGATGATAAAGAAGAAAACTCATCATTAATATACGGAATGAGCTAATTTAGTTTATGCTTAATATTTATTTCCAGGTGTAAAGACAGCGTACAAACGCTTCTATGTGGACATCGGCTCTGTCGTGGGGCAGAGCGACAAGATATGGACCATCTCGTTAAACGAAGATGCGCCAAAGGTGCCCCTTGTACTGCTACATGGAATGGGAGCAGGGCTAGCTCTCTGGTGTCCAAACCTAGACGCACTGGCAGCTAAACGACCAGTTTATGCCATTGACCTTTTGGGTGTGTATACAATGTTGTAAAGTAAATGTATGCACGTAATCCATTCTTTGCTAGTGCATTTATACTCGCTACACATAGTGACGAAGTTTGTTCTCTAATGCCGTTTGAATTGTTTATAATAATAGAAATACTTGTCATTGTTACAAGTAAAATATTTATAGAAATTTACGCGAAAGTGTTTCCATTACAGATCCATTTTGTGCGATATGTAAAAATGTGGTTCTATAATTTAAATTCAAAAGTTTGTTTCTACTGGACAAATACAAAGAGACTTTCATTCTTGTATAGTCATCTCATGTGCAAGCTTCTAAGAATTTTGACGCGAGGACATAGTACAGTGTTTTTGTGGATATTAAGTTTTCGATATTAAATGGCTACAGAATATTTTTATCTATCTGTTATTGTTCCTGCTCGCAATTTTTTGGTTACCTCCGTGGACGAGTTATTGGCACAATGGTTTTTATGGTGTCACCAACTCCGAGGTCCCGGTTTCAATTCCCGAACGGGATAATGTAGTAACCACTATTTCTACATCGTCACGGGTGTTTTTGTACTTTTGTTGTTTCCCGATTCCAGAATACAAGTGCTTTAGCACTTACATTGTGATATGTATGTGATGTTGTCCCTATCTATGTATGTATTCATTTATATTATTTTTATCTCATTAATATCCTCTTTCCTGTCGACTACACACTCTACACTCTTAGAGCGCTGGCTATGGACGCGGCGCACAGACAAGCCTCCTCCTATCCCCTCTGAGTTCGTAGCTAAATTAAAGTATAGCCAGTATTCGATGTTTTTCCACTCCTAAAATTTGACAGGCAGAGAATGCTTTTAGCATTATGTCCGCCTTTTGTTGCTATATATTTTTATAAGGTGCAATGAATTTGAATAAATAAATATTAATATGTAATGTCGTAACATCAACATGGGATACAGGTTTCGGTCGCAGTTCACGTCCGAAGTTCGCGTCGGACGCTAGCAAGGTGGAGGCGCAGTGGGTGGAGTCCGTGGAGGAGTGGCGGCGCGAGGTGGACCTCGACCAAGTGGTGCTGTTGGGGCACAGCCTCGGCGGGTACATTGCCACCGCTTACGCTCTCAAGTATCCGGAAAGGTGAGCGCATTTTGTTTATTTTTTTGTCAATTTACAAATGTTCTTTGGTTTTTTTTTTTTAATTTTCATTTATTTAATCTGTGACTGATCTGTGTGTGATCTTTGATATAATAGGGGCTCAAAATATGAGAATGTACTAGACTAGCAGTTAAGTGACCTTCAAATTGAAACACAATACATGTTTTAACGATGGAAAAAATATATAACTGGATATTTGTAATTAGTGTGTGGGTCGTTCATCAATCTAAATCCCTAGATTTCTTCGTGTTGTTTAAATTATTATTAATGAAACTAGTGGACTGTATACTACACTGACATTGTAATATTTTTTACATTTATAGTTTTAAATACGCGTCAGAGTAAATGAGTCTCCGGAGGACAATGACCTCGCCCTCGTTGGCCTTAACGACCGGTTATTGACCCCGGTCTCCGCATCTCCGGGGTACGCTCATATGGCCATTATGGCAAATGTTTAAAAGAGTCACCTTTCTTTCTTACTTCCTATCAAAAGTCCACTCCCAAAAGATTGTCACAAAGCACGATCTTGAGCCTCATCCATTAATTACCTGCAAAATATCATCACTTCAACTTGTGGGAGTACGCCCTACACTGCTTTTGCCTGTATAAGGCCAGTTGCCCGAAGCCAGAGATTACTCGAATTCTGCTGCGGATTCTACCATGCAGAAACAAAAGCAGATAAACACTGAGGTGTAGGCCTTTCCTTAGTCCGCTGAGCAAGTTTAAACTTTCTTTTTCCGTCTACAGTAAAAGATCACATCTTAATTCAATAAGTCATCACAGCAACACGTGACTGATTCGTCCTGTCGAGTATTATAGCCCGTTAAGCTATAGGCATTTCTTTAGTTCGATGAGCAAGTTTAAACTTTCTTTTTCGGTCTACAGTAAAAGATCACATCTTAATTCCACAAGTCATCAACAACACGTGCCTGATGCGTCCTCTGGAGTACTATAGCCCGTTAAGCTATAAGTACCGTAGACCAAGCACTCGGTATCGCGTCCCCTACAGTTTAGACATTAAGACGGCGTTGGGCTCACCATAATATTATAAAAGTCACGATAGCCGAGTGGTTGGGTGGTCGGAATTTCGAGTTAAAAGACCCGAGTTCGATCCCCAGGTGGCAGGCTCGTACCAATGAGTTTTTCAAAAACTTATGTACGAATTATATCGTTGGCTTGGACATAAAGGCGGCGTCGGGCTCACCACCTGTCACGCTGTCCCGAAAATATCTTCGGTGGAAGGCGGGTCGAAGGGACTTAATTGTCTAGACTAGACCACTGTCTACCCCTGTACTGGGAATTGCGTGAAGATGTATATTTATTATTTATGGGCTCGCCGTGTCGCGAGTTGAAAAGTGTTTCCGTGAGGACTCCGTAGATCTATGCTTACGCGAGTTTGTGATGCGTGCGCGTGCGTGTCCCACCTAGAGTGCGTCACCTGATCCTCGCGGACCCGTGGGGCTTCCCCGAGAGGCCGCCGAACGCTCACGAGAAACACCAGCTGCCGCTGTGGGTGCGGGCGCTGGCCACGGCGCTGCAGCCGCTGAACCCGCTGTGGGCGGTGCGAGCCGCGGGCCCGGCCGGCCGCTGGCTGGTGGGCAAGACTCGCCCCGACATACCGCGCAAGTTCCGCCCGCATCTGCCCCACGCGGACACGCTCATACCGGACTACATCTACCAGTGCAACGCGCAGACGCCCAGGTAATAGATGGTGGTAATAGACGCTCGTTGTGTGACCCGACCCTGTTGCCTGTGTGTGTCAGTGTCGGTAGTGAAACTAAAGCTTGTGGGTTAGAATCCCGCTAGGAGCAAACGTTTGTGTGACGAATATGTGTGAATGTGGGTACTTAAGTATTGGATGTTAGCTTGGACTCTACAACGGCGGTAGGCACACCACATGTCTCGTTGTCCCAAATAGGTTTCAGTGCAAAGTGGGTCGAAAGGACGTGACTATCTAAATCTCTGTCTAACCAGTATCGAAGATATAATTTGGTGTTATTATAAATTTTCCTTATAAGACCTTATCACAAGTTTACTGCTGAACTAATTCTAAGACATTTGCATTCATAAACTGTTTGGAAAACTAAACGACACTCAATTCTTCTTAGTGGTCGTAGGTTCAACTCGAAATTTTATTTTAGACAGCTATACATACCATATTACTGGGTAATTGATCAGGTTGCTTACTTGTTTGAATTATTTTGTTTACCGGAGCATTCCCTTGTATGTGTATTCATTTTGTTAACGACCTCCGTGGAAGAGTGGCGTACACATTGATTTCTGGTCTGGGTGTTTGTGGTGCCTTTCATGTATCAGTAGTTGGGTGGTCGGAATTTCGAGTCTGTGTTTTTTTGAAAAAAAAACTTATGTACGAATTATACCGTTGGCTTGGACATAAATGCGGCGACGGGCTCACCACCTGTCACGTTGTCCCCAAAATACCTTCGGCGGAAGGTGGGTCGAAGGTACTCAATTGTCTAGACCAGACCTCTGTCTACCCCTGTATTGGGAATCGAGTGATGTTATTTATTTATGTGCTTGTGTTACTCACTTTGAGATCATGTGTATATGATGGAGTCTCTGTGTAAGTATGCATTCAAGAGCGAATGCTGTGACACGATGTGTGCGTCCATATATTGTCATTACAGCGGCGAGAGTGCGTTCCACGCGTTGATGCACGGCTTCGGGTGGGCGAAGCACCCGATGGTGCGGCGCGTGGGGCAGCTGCACGCCGCGCTGCCCATCACGGTGCTGTACGGCTCGCGCTCCTGGGTGGACAACAGCACCAGCCAGCTGCTGTGCGAGCACAGGCCCAACTCGAAGACCTACGTTCAGGTGAGTCGCAGGCGGTCACTGGCCGGAGTGGTTTTTTTTTTTTTCACAACAGTTAGTGTGTTGTTCAGTGTAATAGTCACTGGCTGGAGTGGTTTATTTCTTCTTCGTTTTCTTTTTACATTTTTTTGTGTATAATATAAAAAGTCACGATAGCCGAGTTGTTGGGTGGTCGGAATTTCGAGTCGAGAGACCCGAGTTCGATCCCCAGGTGGCAGTACCAATGAGTTTTTCAAAAACTTATGTACGAATTTCATCGTTGGCTTGGACGTAAAGGCGGCGACGGGCTGTCGCGTTGTCCCGAAAATATCTTCGGTGGAAGGTGGGTCAAAGGGACTTAATTGTCTAGACTTGACCTCTGTCTACCCCTGTATTGGGAATTGCGTGAAGATATTTATTTATTATTTATTTATTTGTGTATACAACAGTTACTGTGTTGTTCAGTGTAATAGTCACTAGCTGGAGTGTTTTTTTTTCTTCGTTTTTTTTTTGTGTATACAACAGTTACTGCGTTATTCAGTGTAATAGTCACTGGCTGGAGTTTTTTTTTCTTCGTTTTCTTTTTATTTTTTGTGTATACAACAGTACTGCGTTGTTCTGGGTAATAAAAAACTAAGTTACAGTCCTGTACCAATAGCAGCAATATGTAGTAAATTTGTTGTTTATTGTGTTAAACATGATAACCTATGTTCAGGTAAGTCACAGGCTAGTTTTATGTGTTGGTTTTCATTTTAATTTTTGTGTATACAACAGTACTGTGTTATTCTGTGTAATAAGAAATACAATAACACAGTCCTACACCAATAGCAGATATATATAAAAATCATGGATTGTTGTTTTTTAAGTTAAATCTGGTATTTTACTGTTTTTAGAAAAGCTTTATTTAAAATATGACATAGAACTAACTATCCGATTACTAGTTTAGGACTGTAGCTCAAAATAAGGTCATTTTATGAAATAATCATGCTGTATATTTTATTGAAGGAAACTTTTTATTAAAATAATTCTGTGTCATCAAAACTAAAAAAGGATATTTTCGATAAGTTCAAGTTTTTTATTACATTTCGTTATTGATAGTTACTTAAAGAAATATAAAACTAGTTGTGACACCCGCTGATAAAATTGCGGGAAGTGCTCAGCTCATATGCTAAAATAATAAAGTTTCAACTCAATTGGATTCTACTTCAAATGTAACAAGCAGCAATATTTATATAACAGACACTGACACAAAGCTATAGCCATATTATTTAAAAAAAATATTAAATCTCTTTCCAAAATATGTAATAATATATACCTTGCAGGTAATTAATGGAGCGGGGCACCACATCTACCTAGACAAACCGGATTTGTTCAATAAATACGTTGTAGAGGCATGCGACCGCGCCGACGAATATGATCCACGTTCTGACAAGAAACAAATTACAGCCGAAAGCGACAACAAGGTACAGACAAACCCAGCTGCCATTTCATGATGGTTATTGAATATCAATTAGATATCGAGATTTAATAAAAAATAAGAAGTAATACGTATGTGAATGCCTTTTACACTTTTTAGCGTAATTTATAACAAGCTTAATAAGTCTTATATTTGCCAATTTCTATCTCCTATTTATAGCCCAATTTGTTAAGTATTCATCATTCCATTAGGTCCACACATTACTTATCACTTTATAAATATTTTTTCCATTGCTATTTTAAAGTTTTCTCGTTGAAGTAATCGCCAATCCTCTCAAATTTTTAGCACTTTTATAGACATATTTCGTCTTCCCCTTACCGCATCCCTTTCACTTTCCTTTCTACCGCGTCGTGTACCACCAGTTATAAAATTTTGTTTATATTACTAGAAATATACTGTAAGGTATTATTGAAGGATACACAACAAGTCTTTGGATACAAATCTACAAAATACTATATGCTCAAACATGCTCATTTTGTTCAATACCTTTCTTGTTAGAGCAATTTAATTTTCTCAAGTATTCTGGTTAAGATAAGAAATTAAAATATTCGTTTACAGGAAATTTAAAGCCATGTAACTAAATATAAAACATTGTGTTGTAATATTTTATGTACCTAAGGTATTTAAGAAAGACATTAATTAAAGGTATCAGTTGGATTTGGTTAAACCAAATATATAAAGGTGTACAAAAGCTGATAAATACCCGAGAGTCAGAATCTTATGCAAAACACGAGTGCCCTATCAGCTTTTTTTATCGTTCCTTTTCTCTATAACTTCTGCCTATGGTAACAGGTATAAGGTCTTATAATAATTGTAAAGTTTTGTTATTATAAGATTTAGATTGAGAGTATTTAATAGCATTTCTGGCTATTAAATACTCTCTCTGGCTAGGGGCTTTTTGATTTTCATTAATAAATTTGTCCTGTACTGACGTGACCCTGAACAAAACTAACCATATTTATTATTTATATTTGTATAACTTAGTTATTATAAGAAAGTGTGTTATGTATTAAACTTCGGTAAAGAAGTTGTTAACTTAGTTCAATTAGCTTTGTCTTTTGTTCTTTTTTATTTAGCTGTAATAATCTGAAAAACACTATATGCACACGAGTGTAACACCGCTTTGTTAAGTATTTTATATCGAAATATTTTATAGTTATGTATATATACTTAAATATTGTTGTGACGCTTTTTGATACGAGTTTTATGGAAATTTAAATAAAGAATATTTATTAAGGCCGTGTTTTATTATGTTCAACGTAATTCCTATTCTTTAGATAAGTAAGGTTAAGGTATACTGTTATGGTTAAATGAGCCTATTTTAATTAATATTGTAGTTAGTGTAACAAGTAAAAATAAACAAAAAGTAAAAAACTGCATGTCATATTTCTTGCAGTATTTATCAGTAAATTGTACAAAATTAAAATACGCAAAATTTTAATTTACTGACTGCCACAACGGTCAACAAGCCCTTCTCTTAAGATAAACTAGTAGAGCTGGGAAGGCGGCGGAGCTCAGGATTGGCGCATAGTGCGCTTATACTGTCGCAGATTCCTCGGAATTCGCGCGCAGATTTAATAAATCGCCATTATCCATCGAAATACTAGCAAAGCTCGCTACTATATTGCTATTAATAGATAACTTTTCAAATTCTGTATTGAGTTCTGGTATTTTAGAAGAAAAGAAACTTTTGATCACTTAAAAATATTACAAGAAACAAATTATTGAAAAGAAAATAACGTCACGATAGCCGAATGATTGAGTGGTCGGGATATCGAGTCGAGAGACCCGTGTTCGATCCCCAGGTGGCAGGCTTGTACCAATGGGTTTAAAAACTTCCAAAAACTTATGTTGACATTGAGCCGGCACGGGCTCACCACCTGTCACGTTGTCCCGAAAATATCTTCGGTGGAAGGTGGGTCGAAGGGACTTAATTTTCTAGACTACACCTCTGTCTACCCCTCTATTGGGAATGAATATTTATGTATGGAGTATTATTTATAAAATATTCTTCAATGGTCTCCATTTCAATGCAACAGTGCAAGCCTCACAGCAACTATTAATGCAAAATTATTGTAATAGATTTTGTATTGTAAATTTGTTTTATAAATCATAGAATATTTCAATAGACATCCAGACAACCATGTAACCATTTTAATTTATAATAATTTGAGGTCAGTGTGGTAACGGCATAAAAATATTGCCACTCCCTTTCTTCCCATGGATGTCGTAAGGGGTGACTAAGGGTAACAGACTTGAATATCGTTATGCCAACTGATAGATAGCGGAATAACAATCTCTAAAAATATCAGACCGAAGATGGGCAGCAACGTCTGATGTGCGAGTGGTCTGGTACTATGATCGCCAATCCGCTTGCCAAGCGTGGCGATTGTGGCAAATCTTCCCTATGGTCAGGCATAGGTCCTGCAGTGGACTTTAACAGGCCGATATGTAAGTATGTATGTATATATGATAATTTTATATATATATATATATATATATATATATATATATATATATATATATATATATATATATATATATATATATATATATATATATACTTAAATAAAAGCAATAAAGGTAAATAAACGACATTTCATAAAACACATTTCTTATATTTATAACATTAAACACATTCTTAATATTATTCTTAATTCATTAAACACATTAAAACATAATTGAGAATTGAGAACATTGATTAACATTGTTTAAAAATCATAAATACTTATCGGACCCCAAGCGATGTTTTTATAGTGTGTGTGTGTGTGTGTGTGTGTGTGTGATATTTGTTTTATTTTTATTCTCCGAGTGATATTTGGTTTATTTTTATTCCCTACCATTGTTATGATTTACCATAATTTGATTTCAGCCACGGTGAGGTTCTTAACCTTATGTTAAGCATATAGGTATCCACGGTACAGATTAATTTCTAGTGTGGGTATCATAGTAAAACAATCAGGACTCCTACCAGCAAATCAATGAAACCGTGAATTTAAGGCTCTGAACACGTACCTCGGATATTATTTAAATATATTGTTATTATATTCATTTATTTATTACATCACTATTATTCATAATTCATATTTAAATAATCAAGACAATCTGTTTCGTTATATCTTTTTGTTCAAGAGATGCTTTGTTTTCAATTAACTAAACATTTGTCAAGTAGTATACTATCTGTTTGAAGGCATTGTTTTTGCTGCTAAAGAAACTATTTCCTATTTGTAAGTATAATATTTATGTCCAATGATAAAACAATTAGTAGCACAATCGAAAATTTATACTTATTTTAAAACAACCATCCTTTCATAGAGTGTTATCAACAAACTCGTAGATGCGTGTGACTAACTACAGTCACTTTCCCTTCATCTTGTAGGTCACGTAATGCTTCGTCCAGTTGTTCCCGGGATACAGTCTGGAAGGCAAGATTTCGATGTAATAAATAGGCCGATTTGTCTCTGGTCTTGCATTGTCATTGCTCTTGGTGTTGTAAGTACATCTAAGAGAATATAATCATCACATTTTGAACACTATATTCATCGAGAATTGCGTTTACGATACTTTTATGTTATAAAAGTTTTTTCCACTAAGTGAAGTCACGCTAGTAGAGTGGAAAGGTGATCGAAATTCGGGTCAAGAGACCCGAGTTCGGTTCCCAGGTTACAGCTTGTACCGGACATAAAGACGGCGACAGGCTCAGCACCTGTCACACTGTTCTAAGAAATGTATATGCTAATATAAGGTATCTCTATCTATTTCTGTATTAGGATTGGTGTAAAAATATTTTTTTTAACTTTAACATTCAGACTGAAAAACTTTGAAAAATCTATTCTTTTCTATTTTTTTTTATATAAAAGGGAGGCAAACGAGCAGATGGCTCACGTGATGGTAAGTGATTACCGGCGCCCATGAACACCCGCAATACCAGAGGCTTAGCAGATGCGTTGCCTCCCTTAGAGTTCCCTTAGAGTGTGAGGGCCACCGGTTACCTGCACTCACCAGACGAAACGCAGAAGTTTGTTAGACTTCTACTTTACGCCGGTATTCTGTGAGGTCGTGGTACTTCCCCGGTGGAGCCGGCCCATTCATGCAACAACAAAAGCTGATGCGTGGTTCTACCACTGTTAAGTCCAAACTATTATGAAAACTAGTTTCAAGCAAATTATATACAACTAATAATGATCGTGTAATATTAGCGTAACAATATGCCATCTCCTTTTTTCCCGCGGGAGTTGTAAGAAGCAAATGGCGGCATAAACATCTATGTAAGATGCTATCTAAGATGTAAGGTTTTAGGTACTGCAATTGCCAATCTGCCTGCAAAGAATGGTTGTCATGGCTAATCTTCCTTATGGAAGACACTTTTATCTTAAAATAGACATGTATAGGCAGTAATATAATGTTAGGTAATATCACATACGCAGTGTAAAAAAGTTCACAAAATTAAACATTTTGACATCCTACTATTATCTACTTCCATGGACGTGTAGCCTACACAGTAGTTTTCATTGCTAGCTTTGCGATCTCAGGTTCGATTTCCCGGAAAGGTTAAATTAGAAAATTTATTTTTTGTACATTGTTACGGGTGCGGGTGTTTGTGGTTCTTTCGTTGTTTCAGATTCCATTCCAAGTGTGCTTTTGCTACACACTGGGATTGAAGCAATATATGTGATGTCTCTATGTATTTTATTTATAATAAGTACATTATGTAGCGTAAGACGCGTCTGGCGCGTAGCGAAAGTCTGTGCGGTTATGTGCTTACATCCGAAGAATATACTATCTCCTTTCTTCGTGCGGGATGTCGTAAGAGGCGACTAAGAGAAAAGCCTTAAAAATACACTTGGCTACCAACAGATGGTGGGATCACCATCTCGAAATATACCAGACCGGTGACGAGTGCAGGTACTGCGATCGCCAACCGCTTGCCGAGCGTGGCCTATGCCCAGTCAAGGGACTGTCACAGGCCGGTCTGATGTAGAGCATGTACTGACGATCTGCGAGGCGGCATTGATGTCCTGCAGCAGCTTGGCGTGCGTGAGGGTGTGCGGCTTGGCGAGCGGCGCGACGAGCGCGCGCAGCGCGGCGAGCAGCTCGGCGCGGCGGCGGCGCGCGGCGGCGCCCAGCCCCGTGGTCAGGATGCCCACGTCGATGCGCCCCGACGCCGGGTCCGTGGCCGACTGCTTCAGCGCCTCGCGGTGAAGTCTGCGACACGCGGCAACGAATTACCTCTTTTTATCTTCACGCAATTTACTCCTAGCTGTTATTGGCGCAGGCAGAGGTCTCTATCTAGACGATTAAGCCGTTTCGAGCCACATATCTCGGAAGCTTATTTAACGCAATTGAAAAGGATGATAAAACACACTATTTGCCTGTTTTAAAACAGTTTTTGTAAGCAGTTCATGTTTAAGATTAGAATAAATGATAGTGTGTTTTTGAAGCTCATAAAAACTAATAATCCACAAGTAATGGATTATTTTATTAAAACATTATACAAAATTAAAAAGTTAGACGTCTAAGGCTGCTAATTAACTTAGCAGCTCTCTTCTCTTGCTCTCTATTTTAACTCCAAGCCTATGATACTGTCACCAACTTAATACAGCCTCTGCCTAGCAGGCGTTACTTAGGAGTCAATATTAAACAGATGACAGTATCGTAGACTTGGAAATAAAGACGACGACAGACTCATCACTTGTAACGTTGTCACAAAAATTGTCTTTGGTGAGAAAGGACATGTAGTACAAAACTAATCATGGCCATACCTCGCAGCTTCGTCCACATCAACAATTTCCACGACGGGCGACAAGCGCACCCGCGCGTGCGCTTCCGCCAGTCGGATTAAGGACTCCAGCTGTCGCGGGTAAGCGGAGATTTGTCCACGGCCGCTGCCTACTCGCCTGAAACGTTATTAATAACATTTACTAAGATAATTATACTTATTAACCAAGTTCATTTATACAGTTCTTTTTGTATTCCCTTAAAAAAAAACCGAATATCTGCCCCAAATTATCTTTGGTGGAAGTAGGGTCGAAAGGACTTAATTGTCTAGACTAGACCTCTATCTACCCCTGTATTGGGAATGGAGTGAAGATATAAATAAAAAAAACAAGGGCAGTATACCCTATTGACAAGATTTCACTCATGTCTTATAAAGAAGTTTTCACTCTCTTTGATATCTAAACTTCTATACTAATACTATAAATGTGAATGTGATTTGGTTACAACCTAAGAATGTACCGTTCCCTTTCTTCCCATGGGTGTCATAAGAAAAGCGACTAAGGCCTTAAAAATGCGATAAGCTATACAAATATTTTCTACTCAGTCTATTACATTTAAAAGTTTCAATTATTAAATTAGCTGCTTTAATAACATTTTCACTAAATATCAATACATTTGACATGTTTTCTCACTTTGCGACACTGTAAGCCACTTCCATAAATACGATTTGCCGGAAATTCCGCGCTTGAAAAGGGGATTCGCCATTGCAGTAAAAACTTCAGCATCTCCTAACATGTTTTGTAACACTTAACATACAATAAATACTTTAACTTTGAATTTTGATCTGTGACAATACTACCTGTCACTCACTGGTCTACTATACTTTGATCTGGTATTTTTTGAAATTGTTATCCCGCCATCTGCATGGTAGCTATTACCGTCAAACAAAAGGCACAGTGTTGACAAATATAGACGTATGCGAATTTGCATCAGCAAAGCTCTATTTTTTTCGTTTGCAAGATGTACAAGTGATCAAATTAATTATTCAGCTACTCCACTGAACTCTTGCAAAGCTAAGTCATCTGTAACGACTCCCACGAAAAGAAAAAGGATGGTAAATTAAACTTGGCACATTAGTCTACTAACCTCATATCGACATAAGCGTCAATGAGCCTCTGCTGCGCTGCCTCGCTGAGTGTGGGCTGCACGTTTTCCTTAGCGAACACTATGTAGTCGCGCATCAGGGCCATGTTCTGAAAACATTTTACCACATATACGAAATGTCTGTCATTCATACAAAATCTATATGACACATTATCGATATTTGAACATTCCCCCACACGCTGTCACATTGCCCCAAAATAAGCTCCGGTGAAATTGTAGAAAGGACATTTTGTCCTAGACCTCTGTCTCCTCATGTATTAGGAGATCCCTGAAGTCTAGAACCAATAGCACACTTGTATATCATTAAGATCCAATATGTAGAGTACACTTATTTAACAGATTCAATATTAATTGAAAAATATGTACCTAACTGAATGACAAAACAAAAAATTTAAGAGATAAATGTGTGTCATTTGCCCTGCTTAATCTGAGGATTCTAATACCTCCTTATATCAAAATGTGTTCAGGCATGTAATGGTGGAATAAAGAAATTCACATGAACAATGAAAACGTTACTTCTTTTTCAGGCAGTTGCGTAAAACTTTTTTTTTAAACTGTTCATTTAGTGTCATTGTAAACCTATGTCTCTACATACATTTTGTATGTATTAGACAGTCTGTTTAGCATACTAGAAGTATAATACTCATGTTCATTTCTACTGCCAAACAGCAATATAAGGTGTAACAAACTCTTCTATCTATCCAGTGGTTGACTCTTACTAGATTAAATTAAATATATTTAAAGCCAGTCTTACCACTATATCTTCATCCTCCTCTGTATCAGCAGGGTCCTTGTAATATAAAGATACGAGATGCGATGCTAAACGCCGGTCAAATACTTCGTCTTGAGGATCCAGTACTAAGAATATAAGATCAAACCTGTGTAAAGAAATTATATACTTTAAATGACTAGTTTTTCTTTTAATTGAAAATGCTTTAAGGTTTGATGGATGATCTTGTCACTAAAATTGATACAGGCGTACTTCGTAGGTTCGGTGTGTTAAAATAATACCGAAGAAAAGATACAGCCGCAAAATGAATAAAATAGGTTTAAGGTATGTTGGAACAAATTTCTCGAAGAGAAAGGGTTGAGAGTACGCGGATATTTAGACGTGAAGCGAGAGTATGTAAGAATCGCGACATTTGGCCATGTTCTCTATGGCTACCCCTTCCAGTATAATGCTATAATAGAAAAAAATTAAATTGTTAGAATAAATAATTCATAGGAGTTTTATTGTTTTTTTTTTCTTAATATTTTTATCTAAAAACTGTTATACAGTCACTACATTTTCAAAAATAGACGTAGCATAGCGTTTTTTTGTATGTCTGAATGTGACAAATTAAAAAACTTCTTAACAGATATATTCATACGATTTTCCCTAATGAATGGAATTTCATTTATTTATTTCATTATTCATTCCACAATATTAAAAATGTCTTCTACAATGTTCATTGTGGACCCTGTCAGGCATAGCGAGTAAAAGAGAGGATAAAATTATTAAAAGGTTCATTGTAATTTGTGTAACTACGTACAATTTTTTAAATATGTAAAATATGTGGCGATTATACCAAACCATCTGTTACTAGAGAGGCCTGTGTTCCACAGTGGACTTATATAGACCTTTATGTGTGTATGTAATGTGTTACAAATAAAACGTAATTTCTCACTTCTTTGACTAAAGTTTATTT
The DNA here is from genome assembly GCA_029286605.1 of Sericinus montela. NCBI lineage: Eukaryota > Metazoa > Arthropoda > Insecta > Lepidoptera > Papilionidae > Sericinus > Sericinus montela. Next base: position 293,615 of record JAGSMR010000078.1, on the reverse strand, counting down.
TTAATGTTGTCTTTTAAAAATCATTAGGTGGGATAGCTCATAGATAAATACCACAAAAAAAGCTGTATGATAATCAACCCCATTAAAGAATCACGGGCACGGAAGAAGTATTCAGGAGTGACAGAAGCAGAGTAAAATAAAATCCTTTTAACTTAATGTATCCACATTAAGTTGCACACAACTAACACATGTGTGTGTGTGTGAATTTTTGTAACTTGTGGAACATAGTACCTGGACATGAGTGTGTGCGGTAACTGAACATTTTCAACGATGGTCTTATTTTTGTTCCATTGCGATTCAGCGGGGTTGGCAGCAGCCAATATAGAAGTGCGAGCATTCAACTGGCAGATGATGCCTGCTTTAGCGATTGATAGCGTCTGCTGTTCCATTACCTGAAAATAAAAGTACTTATGTAGTAAATACATCTTTGAAACATGTGTTCACTAAAAATAAAGCATAAATATTTTAAAATATCACAACAACAGTGGCAAAATATCTTTTGGCAGCTCCGATGTCGACGCGTTTGAAGTGAAAGGCCAATCACCATAATTTGTCAGTCTTATTACTTAATTTATATGGTTTTTTCCGTTTCGCACACAGATTGTTTACTAGTGTTTGCTCCGTTATTGCCGTTGTCATCTGTGTTGTTCTCTAACCTTGTGTAAAAGTATACTGCTCGCTTGTTCCCATACTGGGGATGGACAGAGGTCTAAATAATTAAGTCCTTTAGACATTCGGTCGTGAGACTTTCACCGTTATTATGTCCAAGGCAAGAGTATAAATTGAACATAAGTTTATTATTAGTAGTATTCTATGCAAAACGCGTTTTTTGGTTCTTCTACACCATTCAGGGAATGTAATGAAAACAAACTGATAAGTTTAACCTGCGGTCTCGTCATGACCTTGCTGCTGTTGCCATCATAATTAAAACTTCTTTATTCACGCATTTTTTCCATAACTGAGGTAAACAGATAAGTCAAGTAAGAGACAATTGAGTGTATTTGACCCACCTTTCACCACTTTACTGTAAAAGCTGTATTTAAAATTAATACTCATATACATTTTTTTTATTCTACTAAAGTGGAAGTTTTAAATAGCTACCTAATGAGCTTACGACATATTCACAGTGGACAGGTTTTGTACAAACACCAAATACTGAGCGACAAATCTTCATAATATAACCCATAGTAAGAACCAGCAACCTTCAATTTCAATTTCTCTATTTCTCAGTTCCTACAAAAGTACTTACTTCGTGAAGCACACTGCGCGTAGAGTCGTTCATCTTATCGAACTCATCAATGCAGCATATTCCATTGTCAGCCAAGACCAGGGCGCCTCTGTAATTTATAAAAAAAAATCATCATTACGTATAATAATATAAATAATATTTGACTCGATTTCGACAGCATTTCACTATGCAGTAATAGACATCATTCTTGCAGGTTGACTAATGCTACTTATTGAAAGGATTCTCTTACTCATCTTTGTGGTGGTCTCCTCTGCCTACAGAGTTATCTGAGTCAGTGTTATTATTTTTGCCGCCAGTGTAACTAACAATTGCTGTGTTACTGTATGAAAACTATAAAGGTTAGCGTAATTATTGAGTACGATGCATTCATATCGACTGTAGAAAAAGCTTGTCATATCGGCGGATATATTCAGTCCCGTGAAAACAGGTGAGAAAAAGTCGGAGACTAGACGGAGGAGCCGCGGCCCGACGTGTACGGCGCGCAGCGAGTGGCGAGCGGCACTCACGTCTGCAGCACGAGCTGGCGCGTGTCGGGGTCCTTGGTGACGTATGCGGTGAGCCCGACGGCGGAGGAGCCGCGGCCGGACGTGTACTGCGCGCGCGGCACCAGCGCGTGCACCCAGCGCAGCAGCTGCGACTTGCTGGTGCCCGGGTCGCCGCACAGGAGGATGTTGATCTCGGACCTGAGCGCGATACACCACACTATTTTAGTCATACATACATATAATCACGCCTCTTTCCCGTAGGGGTAGGCAGAGACCACTACTTTCCACTTGCTACGATCCTTACATACTTGTTTCGCTTCGTCCACTTTCTATTACTATTTTAGTCCCTATTCAATAAATCAATTAATTAAAAAAAATATATAAGAACTCGTACTGTATAGATTTGATTTCAACCAAATATAACGCAATATTTTTTTTTATAATGAAATAGCATTTGACTCTGAGTGTTAAGTGATGTAATATTACCTTTATTTCACTCATTTTTATCTTTTAATTCGTAAGATAATAAGTTAACGTTAAAATTATAAGACAATTACCTAAAATGGGTTCGTCCAGCAGCATTAAAATTCTTCTTAGTTCCGCCAAGTAGTTGCAACAAAACACCCTTTTTAATGTCAAGGTTCTCATAGATAGACGGAGCTATGGCACGAGCCAGCCGTTCATAGCTGTCAGGTTGCTGTGATAATGCCTTGAACAGTTCCACGCGTTCTGGAGGGAAGCGATGCTCCTTTCTGCAAAAACAAACAAATATCATTATATTATATATTTAACACTATTATTAAGTAATATATATATACCCATGCGGAGTACAGTGCAGTGCACCATAGTGCAGAGCAACAGGCGGTTGCTGTGAAGCAGGCGGTCGCTGCGGGGCATACCTCGGGGCAGTGCAGTGCAGCACGCGCGGCACTCACCCGTCCTCGGTGTGCAGCGGCCGGTCGCTGTGCACCTTGCGGCAGTGCAGTGCAGCACGCGCGGCACTCACCCGTCGTCGGAGTGCAGCAGCCGGTCGCTGTGCACCTTGCGGCAGTGCAGTGCAGCACGCGCGGCACTCACCCGTCGTCGGAGTGCAGCAGCCGGTCGCTGTGCACCTTGCGGCAGTGCAGTGCAGCAGCACGCGCGGCACTCACCGTCGTCGGGTGCAGCAGCCGGTCGCTGTGCACCTTGCGGCAGTGCAGTGCAGCAGCACGCGCGGCACTCACCGTCGTCGGAGTGCAGCAGCCGGTCGCTGTGCACCTGCGGCAGTGCAGTGCAGCACGCGCGGCACTCACCCGTCCTCGGTGTGCAGCGGCCGGTCGCTGTGCACCTTGCGGCAGTGCAGTGCAGCACGCGCGGCACTCACCCGTCGTCGGAGTGCAGCAGCCGGTCGCTATGCACCTTGCGGCAGTGCAGTGCAGCACGCGCGGCACTCACCCGTCGTCGGAGTGCAGCAGCCGGTCGCTGTGCACCTTGCGGCAGTGCAGTGCAGCACGCGCGGCACTCACCCGTCGTCGGAGTGCAGCAGCCGGTCGCTGTGCACCTTGCGGCAGTGCAGTGCAGCACGCGCGGCACTCACCCGTCGTCGGAGTGCAGCAGGCGGTCGCTGTGCACCTTCCGGTAGTGCAGCGCGTCCACGTGCGTGCGGTGCAGCGCGCGCAGCGTGGCGCGGCGCGGGTGCACGGTGGCGGGCGCGGCGCGGAACACGCCCGTCACCGACACGCGCTCCCCGGCGCCCACCGCCTCCACCAGCGCGCCGTGCGCCATTATCGTCACTGTCGCGGGCGTTCGGCCAGCCGGCATGTCGTCTGAGGTGGAACATAATGTAACATGTTATAATATTACATGTAAGCAATCAAAATAAATGAATGCGACTTATAGTTTAAACTATAATTGCTGTGTATTATTGTCGCTGTAAATTATTAATTTTACACAAAATAATACATGATTGCATACCATAATAAAACAGCAGTTTCATTATTTAAATACTTTTGTAATTATGCAAATGAATACACAAGTATTTAGTAGGATCCACACTTAAATAAAATAAAATAAATATCTTCACGCAATTCCTAATATAGGGGTAGACAGAGATTTAGTCTAGACAATTAAGTCCCCTCGACCCACCTTCCACCAAAGATATTTTCGGAACAACGTGACAGGTGGTGAGCCCGTCGCCGCCTTTATGTCCAAGCCAACGATATTCGTACATAAGTTTTTAAAAAACCCATTGGTACGTGCCTGCCACCAGGGGATCGAACTCGGGTCTCTCGACTCTTAATTCCGACCACCCAAACACTCGGCTATCGTGACTTTTATCACTTAAATCGGACTAAAATTATCTTTTTTAGACTTGAAACTGAAAGTAAACGTAATAAATATGAAAACGTGACACTATAGCAGCACTAGAGCAGGACCATACTCAGAGAGGCCTGTATCAATAGTTGTGTGGCAGAATGAACACAGATATTACCGGGCGCCTCCTGCAGCTTGACCAGCTGCTTGTCGCTGAAGTGCGAGCGGTTGTGTATGAGCTGGAAGCAGTGCGCGGTGGCGCAGTGCGCGCAGTGCGCCGGCTCGGGCACGCGGCCGCGCTGCAGCTCCGCCGCGGCCGCCGCGCCGCACACCGCGCACCGGAAGAACGCCTCGCGCATTTCCGGCACGATGCCCGACGTGCGGATCACCATGCCCGATATCGTCACCAGCTGGTCTATGTCTGTAGCAGTGCAAGCGATTTCACGTATTAGTGGTGGTGTCCGTCCTATGTCGGACGCAATCCGGTTTTTATTATCAAAGTGTGATATGTAATATATTTATATCAAAGTATAGACTACTCGAGCGGGCTTGACGGCTCAGTTGGTAAGCCCTGCCTTGGTTGGTGGATTCTAATTCCGTTGGTAGCAAATATTCTTGTATGAATATTAATGTGATTGAATACTTGAATCGTGAATGTTTATACTAATGAAATACAAGTACATACATAAAGGCCTGTAAAAGACTTCCACAGGAGATAGGCCTCTAGCATAGGGAGGATTTACTATAAACTTGGCAAGCAAATTGGCGGTCCCAGTTTCTAACACTCAAAAACCTTAAAGCAATTGTAATAATAAGAGTATAATATGTAAGTAATGTAAGATACTAGTTTTGCTTAGAAGTGTAAAAGTTAACAGAAGCAGTCAATGTTTGGGAGGAAAAGTTGTACATGTGTTAATATTGTCATTAATTTTATTTGATTCCATAACACACGCTTAAGCCTTTGGGATCAGAACAATGTATGTGATGTTGTCCCAATCTATGTATATATATCTATATATATTTGAGTATATAGATAATCAACACTTATTGAATGCAAACCTTCAGGGTTAAGATCTCTCATGTGTCGTTGTGGCGCGTTATATGGTCGTACTTGTATCTGATGTTCCAAAAGTGCCGCTGGATATTTTTCAAAGAACAATTCATTCACAGCTGCGTCGAAAGCGGGTACAACCTATTAATGAAATATAAGCTTTAAGTTATACGACATTAAGTATCATTTAGGATATGTTTATAACATTGGTTATATTTACCTCTTGTGGGTAACATACAAGTTGGCGATGTAGTTTGGCGTCAAATATTTTCACGTGCTCACAGTCCACATCCAAGAAAGGCTCTTCTAATGTGTGTATCTGAAAACATTTTAATTATAAGTATGTATATGTGAATTTTTAAATATGTAACCAGTGCTGAGCTATTACCAATAGCACTATGTAGTACACATACATATAGGAACATCCTTCTACTTTCAACTGACATACTCTCGCTATCTCAAATTCACTGGTATCTTCCTACATGCATATTCAGTTATTCCTAACATGATCATTATTCAGAATATTTTGAAGTTGGTTGAGAAATGTTTATCTCGGTCATCACTTTACAAAAGTTCTATTCACACTTGCATTATACTTCGCTTTATAATTCTTTTTCATTCATTCTCTTTATATTCATTTATATTCACTTGACCTTAAAAAGCACTACAATCTATAACAAATAATTAGTGGCTCGTGGCTCACATGATGGCAAGGGATTACCGCCGCCCATGAACACCCGCAATACCAGAGGCATAGCAGATATATTGCCTCCCTTAGAGTCCCCCCCCCCTTCTCAGAATTGGGGGAGGGGGGTGTGTGGGCTACCGGTACCTGCACTCACCAGGGGAAACGCAGAAGTTAGACTTCTACTTTACGCCGGTATTCTGTGAGGTCGTGGTACTTCCCCAGTCGAGCCGGCCCATTCATGCAACAACAAAAGCTGATGCGTGGCTCTACCACTGTATAAAGCATCTGTTGTAAATAACAAAGATGTTTTGTTCGACGTTAGAAAAACTTTTTATTTAACTTGCATATACCTCTTCTAACTTAGCTTCATATAGAGGCTCATTAGTTACAGCAGTTGGTTCTACAAATCTCTGCACGAATTTCATGAACTTCTCACGGCATTCCGCAATGGCGACATCAGTACCCCAAACCACGAGCTGCGGCTCGCCCGACGTGGCATCGGTATCGCCCCCATCACCCTGTTGAAGAATAGTATGATGGACATTTCTAAGATTGCAGTACAAGTATAGCACAAGGCAATAAATCAATATTGTTTAAGATTAAAACCCAAGACAGCTTAGCCCTCAGACATGTTAATGATGCATTCAAAGTAAAATTAATATACAACAAAATGCATCCATAATCTGTAAACATTTTTTATACCATATTCAATATGTACTTACTCTTTTTGTTGGAGTTGGAGCTGGTACATTAGGGCCTACTTGATGACCTCGTAAGTCAGCTCTCTGTCTGGCAGGAGTTGACACACCACGCATAAGAGACCGCGGTGTGCTTAAAGAACTTGGTGTTCCATAGTTTAAAGGTGAGCTCATGTCAATATCTATCCCTGGAGCAATAGATAATAAATGTGGTAATGAAGAGTAAAATTACATGAGTTTGATTAAACTGCTTTGTGTAAAATATGAGAATGTGACCTACTTTTTCATTTCTGCACAGTAGGTAAAATTTACTTACAAATCAAATAATGTTGTAATGTTGAAAAGAAATTATTCCATGCATATTTTTTTAAATGACAACAGTAGCATAAAGCACTCACAGTGCAATTGTATTTATAACAGTCCCTGCTTTTTTCCATATTCAAACATGTTAGCATATTGTGATCATGAGCCATGATATACATTAAAAATTTTTTTTGTTTATAACCTTTTGTCTATTTTATAATTTGACTTATTTATGTATGTGCTAATTAATGTATGTTACATTAATTACGTATTCAACTTTTTATTTCAGTAAGATAAAAATATTCAGGTTTATAGAAGGTTTACAAAAAATTACATATTACATTATCTAGAATACTGTTTAATAAGATCAATAACCTTTACTAATATATATAAAAATAAATTGAATTTTTCTTTTATATAACTTACCGAGAGGACTTGATACCAAAGGATGGGCTGGTGATGCACCAGCAACCTGAGCACTTGGTGTACGAGGGGTCCCTCGAGGAGTACGTGGAGTGCCATCTAGCAATAAGCCATAGTTTAAAATTTTTTATTCAAAATGACAATTATGTTTAGCAATTTTGGCACTTTATACATTTAGAAAAATATTAAAAATTTTTTTTTGTCAGTTAACTGCTATTTTGCCCACAATTACCATCTACACCTTTGTACTTACAAAAGCAAAATAAAACAGACTTCTTTGTTATGACTACATGGTTATGGTTTTGAATATGTTTACTTTTACTTGTTTTTCTTTTATTACTGGAAAATATAGTTCCTCTTGTGTAGAATCAAGGGTTCATGGCAACATGGAATGATTTGTACCATAAATTTTTCAAACATACCTTTGGAAGGTGTACCGGTTGATCGTTGCGGAGTTTCTGGAACTACTAATTGTTGCGAAGACCTAGTTCTGCGAGATGGAGTCGCTGCTTCCGAAGATGCACGAGATGATGGACGTTTTGATGGAGTTGACATTTTAAAATTCTTTAACGCTAATTATGAGTGTTTCCAAAAATCGTAACCAATGTAGTAAACACCTAAAACAACCACCACCGTAAAAGTTTGGCGCGAAACTTTGACAATAATATGACACTGACATTGACTTAACAGCAGTGCTATCATACCCAAATCTGGTAAATTACTAAAACATCTGTGAAAATTACCATAATCTGTCAAAAAACTTGTAAACAAGAAAACTATAAACAACTGGTCCTGTCACCGAATAACACAAAAAGTATATAAAAACTTTATATACTTTTTGGAGGACTAACAGGTACAAGAAAAACTCTGACTGGATTTATATACACCATAGTTTGATAAAAATATGAATTATGAAATGTGATTTATTTGGTTATGAGTAGAAAATAACTAATAACTAATCTTTTTTTCCGGTCTCCGGTTACCTGTACTCACCAGACGAAACGAAGAAGTTTGTTAGACTTCTACTTCACGTCGGTATTCTTTGAGGTCGTGGTACTTCTCCGGTCGAGCCGGCCCATTCATGCAACAACAAGCTGATGCCTGGCTCTACCACTGTAGTCAAATAAAATTAAAATCTTTATCTAATATCAGCTAATACATAACTCTACATAACAAAATTAATATACTAAAGTATTGCCTTACTAAAGACTTAGCTTCGGGATCGTTTCAGTAGCAAAGTAGTAATACAAAATAAATTTATTTCGAGTCTTAATGCGACTTGAACTATTGCTCGCAGGTGACTGACGTAACTGATTTTTGCGCAGAACGTGCGAGCACATTGAGTAACATAATTGTAGGTGATGGCTGCATATTGATATGTTCCTTTTGAACAGATAAGCCTATCAGTTTCTTTTCACTATCACTATTTACTTATTTACTTTATTTATTTATTTACTTTACAGCTTAAAGGGGTGGTTACGAGGCTTTGCCATAATTGGCAATCTAGGCAAGCGGATTGGCGTTACAAACTTCGATGTATGTAGATGTAGGTGTTAATAAGTACTTTAATTTAATTCTGTCGCTATTTAGATATTTTACCGCATATGAATTATACCACATGGTCTCTTTATCCGGTAATTTTTAGTCTTATATGAACGGCTTGAATATAATAAGTATTTTCATCTTGCCATTTGTCGTAATTTTTATTATTCTTTTTTTTTTGCCATCTTTCGGTAGCCCACGAGAAGGCGGTGGCGTGGCGTTTCTTTTAGAATGCTGGCCACAAAAAAGTTTATTGAATTCGAATTTCGAATTGTTCATGAAAATAAAACTACATACTTTTTTCAATTTTACTCATTTTTAAATATGGAGTTAGGAGCTTAAAGAAGACCGTGTTGCAGTTATTGCGTTGAATCGTTGCGGTTACGCGCCAATTCATGTTTTTGACATACTGAAAAATTTGAATATAACCAAAAGATTCATTTATCGTCCCATCAAACGATACAATGAAGACTCTAGTGTAGATGACAGGTCAAGAAGTGGTCGCCCTCGGTCTGTTAGGACTCCAGCAGTGATAAAAGCTGTGAAGGCTCGAATTCAAATAAATACCGAACGTAAGCAGAAACTGTTGGCCCTTCAGTTGGGGTTAAGCAGAACCACGGTGAAAAGGATGTTAAATGAAGGCTTAGGGCTTCGGGCATATCGAAGAAAAACAGGACATTGTTTGAATGCTCGTCTAATGCACCTGAGACTGAAGAGATGCCGCACTTTGTTTAAGCGGTACGCGGCAAAAAAATTCTTTTTTTGGATGAAAAGTTTTTTACCTTAGAAGAGAGCTACATGAAACAAAATGATAAGGTGATCGCACACAGTAGTGAAGAAGCGAGCAACTGTATTCCGCGTGTCCAACGAGGTCATTTTCCATCCTCGCTCATGGTATGGTTGAGAGTTTCTTATTGGGGCTTAACAGAGGTACATTTTTGCGAGAAAGGTGTAAAAACGAATGCAGTTGTGTATCAAAATACAGTCCTGACGAACCTTGTGGAACCTGTTTCTCATACCATGTTCGGCGCCAGCTCATAGAGCGAAGAGCACACAAGACTGGCTGGCGGCGCGTGAAATCGACTTCATCGGGCACGAAGACTGGCCGTCCTCCAGCCCAGATTTGAATCCGTTAGATTACAGGATATGGCAACACTTGGAGGAAAAGGCGTGGTCAAAGCCTCATCCCAATTTGGAGACACTCAAGACATCCTTGATTAATCAAATTATTAAGGCAGCCGCCGATATTGACATGGACCTCTTTCGTGCTGCGATAGACGACTAGCCGCACAGATTGCGGATTTTCCATTTTAGCAGTTTTATCAAATGTTTTTATATTTTTGTTTAGTAACGATATTTGTATATTCTTCCTGTTGTAGCACAGCATTTACTTATTGCCATAGTGAAAATAGTGATATATTCTTTACCATTGACAAAATCCATAGAGTTAGTGTTTATTTTTAAATCAATTGATCGTTCATTCACCGCTGTTGTTTTCGAGGTGATGAAGATGGTAATAAATAAATATTTTATTATTGCGAAATAATAATTTGTGCTGCGGTAATTAGCAGTATTTATAAATTAGTGCAATATTGGTGTTGAAGTCAATACTGAACATTAAAAATATTAACTGTCTAAACACTAACTTTGTGCAATCTACCTGCAACGTCGGGCATATTTTGTGAATAATTACAGTGACGGGACGTATCTGATTTATAATTTTCATTAGACAGATAAGTGGTAGATACATTATTATGTGCATTCTGGACACTCCGATGTATTTGCTGCATTAAATAGGACATACTTTATATTAGGTAAGAGGATTTCGGTATATTTTGACAGGAATTGTAAATTTGATTCACCATTTCGCGTTCAACCATTATGTTTCGATTACGGAAACTACACCGGATACCATTTTAGGTATTTACTTTCTCTTGTGGATTTGCCTTTATGTGTGCTTTTATCAATCATTTTATGCACTGGTCCTGTTTAATTTATTATATTATAAATATGATATAGTGCAATAAGTTTCTAATTATAGATCATAGTCAAATTTATAAAATAAAATTTTAATACCCTCATTCTTTCAGTTTATATAATTAAGTATTTGCAAGTCTAAGCTATTTTTATTTATTATACTAGATCTAAGAATAATAAAATTATTTTTTTTTCATCTTTTCCAACATGTAATCATTGTTCCTACTGAAAATGGATAATTTTAGACCAATCTTAATATAAAATTATTTACTGCTTTATCAATGAATTAACAGATAAGTAAATTTTTAGAGACCTGCTTTTTAATATTTTTTAGAAATAATTATGATAATCCATTAAATGTATGAAAAATATTAAAATGTGATTGGATATGTTTAATAATTGAAAAATAAATACTGGATGTCTTCAGTATTGTCTACCAGAGGGAAAACATGTAAATAGAAAAATAGTTGCTATATAAATAAATAAATTTCAATCATATAATTGTAAAAGGCCGGGTCAAGAGTACCCTAAACTAAAGAGCATAATGCAAGAAAGGGAATAATGAAAGTGGATGAAGTGAAACAATTATGTAAGGATCATAGCAAGTGGAAAGAAGTGGTTTGTGCCTACCTCTACAAGAAAGAGCCATGATTATATGTATATAATTGTCATAGATTATCTTGTCATTGTTTGTCATAAATTATCATACATTGTTTGCCACTAATATCTTCATTAGAACTAATAAAAAGATATCCTTCCTTTGATGTAAGATACTGGAGCAGTAGGAACTCCTGTAAAAGAACCAGCAAAAATACATCCTCTACCAAGATCCCCTTTTCTTTCAGTGCTTAGCTTCAATTGGATGATAGGAATGTCTAGGTCATCTCTTGTTTCTGGAGTAAATATCCAGGGTAAATTATAATATTAAAATTAATAGCATAAATGTAAAGTCACATTTCTATCAAGAATGTTGAGTGCAGATAAACCTCACAGAGGAGGGCTGCTAGCCTTTGCTAATGATTTTTGGAAAGCAATGTTTGGCAGTTAAATAAAATTTGGTTTATTTTACAAACAAACATTAGACATTACAATTGAAACAAATTTTGCATTTGAAAAAGTTTACAGCTCCAGTGGCAGTTGGCAACCAGAAGTCATAGTTATTAAGGAGATGCCCTAAGTTTTATTTATTAATTTTCTTATGATGCATTTCTGTTCTGTTCTGATCCATTTTTGGTAGAATTTGAAGTTCTTTTGCAAGGATTTGAGTTTTACCAAATCTGATGTAATAATCTGTAAAATTTTCATAATTGCAGACATCCTAATGACACTTTAAGAAAATTCAATAAAAATTTGTTTCATTCTGATGTGATGTTAACAACTTCATTACATTTTTTAATTTCTATCTTCATGCAGTACTAGGGTAGTCAGATAATTTAATAATTTTGACTTACTTTTTAACAGTAATTAATATTTTGGACACCTAGAAAAATATTGTAATAGTTCTCAGCAAATTCTCACTTGAGTGGAGGTAAAAACTAAGTAACTAACCTACTGAAAATGCCTTAAACAACCTTACATTAGAAGTGAACACATATTCTCCCTTTCTTTCCAGAGTCCAGATGAAATAAAAGCAATTGCGTATAAGCATTAGATCTAGTTGCACCTAAAAATTCTTTCGCATGCTGGTTCTGTTCAATTCTGTCCCTTAGCAACTACAGCGGTACCCCCTGGTGTAGGGTTCACTAAAATCACAGAGGATAATTATAATAGCATATGTAATGGTAAAATTTTCTCATTCCTTAACCCTATCTCAACCCCCAGAAGGAAGGCTCAAACCAATAAGTGTTTAATTGTGTTGTTGGCTTGTATATAACCTTGTTCACTGGCTTACCACCTACCATGTTAATGTTATATGAAGTGGGTAATGTTAAAGGACTAAAAAAATATAAGTTATCTCTCTCTGAATTCCCATGGGTATATAGAAAGAAAGGTTCACAGTATCTTTAGAAAGTTCCCAGCATTTTATTTTTCGAAATACACCTTCCATTTCTTTGTCACACACCTTTTCTAAGGCCTAGTTAAACACTGCTAGCGAATCTCAAACAAAAAATAAACAAATAATTTTACAGCACCTGATGGTAAGTGGCGAGGTAGTTTTTGTTGTTAGGCACACTAGCTTAGAAAAAGCCTATTCTCTCTTCTCTTGAAGACACCCCAACTGTAATCAGACGGAAAAACTGATGCAGGCAAATTATGCCAGTCCTTTGCTGTACGCATTATGAACGACATAGCAAAACGCTTCGTCCGAATGCAGGGTATATCCACAACAAAAGGATGGAAACCCGCCGTTCGTCTTCATGTCCGGTGATGGAAAGGGGAAGGGGGAATTAACTCATGTAATTCCTTCGCATACTCTCCGAAATGTAACCTGTAGAACACCGAGAGACTGCCCACCCGACGTCTGTGTTCGATACTGGACAAATTGGTAGTAACCAAGTCAGGATCACCGATTAGCCGCTTGGCCCGTCTCTCCACCGAGTCCAAGGCTGCCAGTTGATATTTAGGAGCTCCAGCCCATATGTGGCAGCAGTACTCTACAGCCGACCGGACCTGAGCTTTATATAGGGTCAGAAGCTGTCCTGGAGTAAAGTAACGCCGCACTTTTGCAAGAACTCTTGCAGCGCCATTCGCCTTAGACTCAATGAACCGCCAAAAGTTAAAGTTTGACTTGATCTCGACTCCTAGTAACCGGAAGCGGTCGGTGTATTCCAGAGATGCATTCTGAAATTTAGGAGCCAAGGTGAACTGGCTCCTTTTGGCGGAGAACAGACACGCCTGCGTTTTGGTGGCATTGAATCTCACATGATTGGTATTGCCCCAGTTGGAAAATGCCTGTAATGTAAGATTCATACGATCTACCATGGCCTTCCGAGCAGACTGTACTTGCTCCTGTCGGACCTGAACACGCGCCAGATATCTCTCCACAATTGTGCTGTCATCTGCATACCCAAAGATACCGGGCTCGAGCAGGTCGTTTATGTGCAGCAGAAAGAGAGTTGCGGACTGATCAGACCCTTGAGGAACTCCGGCACTAATCGCCATAGCCTCCGACGAGCAGCCGTTAATAACGACTTGCAAAGACCGTTCCCGCAAAAAGTCTTCTATCCAGGCTATCAGTCCAGGGGATATACCATATGAAGGAAGCTTATTGATAAGCCTAGCATGCCAGATCCTGTCAAAAGCGTTCGAGACATCGAGCGAAACCGCGAGTGCTTCACCACTGTTCACGAGGGCCTCACCCCATAGATGTGTGGCATACACTAGAAGGTCCACAGTCGACCGATTTCGACGAAACCCGTACTGCCGATCGCTAAGGAGATTTGATTATGTTCTAGGTATGCCAAGAGGTGCGAGTTCAATATACGCTCCATAATCTTACAGAGTATGGAGGTAATCGAAATAGGTCGATAATTGACAGGGTCAACACGGCTACCTTTTTTAGGCACGGGCTGCACGTTAGCAAGCTCCCAGGATTTGGGCACTATTCCATTGGCCTTAAGCACTATGGCTGGTATACCATCAGGTCCACTGGCTTTGTTCACGTCCAGATGACGCAACGTTTTGAGGACCTCTTTGTTAGTAATGTGGACCTCTGACATTGAAGTACCACAGGGAGGTAGAGAAGTTGGAACTGCGTTGCTTGTCTCCAGACGTGAGTTGCTGGCAAAGAGATTCGCGAGCAGTTCTGCCTTCTCTTTTGCCGCATGAGTCAATGTCCCGTCGGGCTTAACCAGCGGAGGCAGTGAAGGTTTACAAAAACTCGTCTTTTTTTAGGGATTTAAAAGAAGTACAGGGTGCCTAAAAATCGATGTGAGAAGCTTGACCTAACAGACACCTTAAGTAGTTCCATACTCGTTGTCATATGGTCTTCTAGGGGAGTGGATGGCTGCGGTACTCAGTTACAATAGGTTCAAGACTTTATATTAGGCAAACATTTTATTTTAATGGTATAAGCCATTTCACATTCGCAGCAGACCCAGTCGGAGTGAAAAAAATTGTGGTCCAACTCTTCTTCGTGCTCTACATTCGCAACACTTTTACTTTGTTAGTTATTGGTTAATTTGGGCAGTCAAACAACCTGCTCAAGCTTCGTTTCTGGAACGTATTGATACGTCCAAGATTAACATTGCAAATTATAAACACGTCTTCGAATTTTGTAGTTACGGTAATTTCGATAACAATCCCGAAAAATACCAGACCAAAATCGAGCAGATCGGTTAACAGCAGCAACGTCTAGATAGCGAGGTGTCTGGGACTGTCCACGCGAATCCATGGCGGTATGGGAGAGGCGTTTGTCCTGCCTTGGAGTTTTACAGGCAGTGATGTTTGTATGTATGTTGCTCAGGATTGTAAATAGAACTTGTTATTGTGTTTTGTGAACACTTTCTGATTCAACCTTTCAGATTCAGAACCTTCGCTTCTTTCAGATTAAAAATTTTCTTCTAACGTATGTTTGAGTAATCGAGTACTAATGAATTTGAAAAATTAGTTCACTGATTTTTATAAATTATGTCTTTATGCCAATACTGTGTGGTAATTGCATAGGAATAATATCACCCCCTTTTCTTTCCGAGGGTGTCGTAAGAGGCGATAGATGGGGGACTAAAATTAACCAGACGTTGACGGGCAGCAGCGTCTAAGGTGTTACTGCGATCGCCCGCAGTGGATTTTAACAGGCCGTTAAGTAATTAATTAATTTTACATTTCATGCTGTATATTTTCTTCACATTTTGTTCGTCACTTACTCGTTCAATATCTTCAAGTAATTGAAGCACGCCCTTATTTAATTTACTGATAAGATTTATCTTTTAAACCTGTAATACTGCGAATAATTTCTTTCTGGTTTTGATCGGCGAGGGAAAGCCGAACACTAAATTAATAGTCAAAATGTTTATGAAACCCACAATGTATCTCTGAACTGTTATTTTTTTTAAATGTTAAAGTAGAAAATATCTTTAATCGCGACATTTCTTGTTTTCGTTTAGTTTGCTTAGTATGGGTTTTAGTTTGCATTGCATAGTATATGCAAACACCAAATTTCATACTATCAATGACTTATTTTACGACATAGCAAAAACGAAAAATACATATTTTCGAGTAAGTTACGGTATCCAAGAGATATGGTTCTGTAAAGTACAGTGTGGTATGGAGCAACGAATGCAGTTCCTTCCGTACTGCCATAAGCATTTTAAAATACTATATACCTTCACAACATTCCCATAACAGGGTAGACTGAGGTCTAGACAATTAAGTCCCTTCGACCCACCTTCCACCGAAGATTTTTTCGGGACAACGTGACAGGTGGTGTGACAGGTGGTGAGCCCGTCGCCGTCTTTATGTCCGAGCCAACGATACAAAGCGTACATAAGTTTTTGTAAAAAACCCATTGGTACCAGACCCCCTCCTGGAGACCGAACTCGGGTCTCTTGATTCGAATCCCGATCACCCAACCACGATTGGGCGATTGAGATTCAAGTCAAGAGTTCGATCCGTGTTCGATCCCCTGGTGGTAGGCTAGTGTCAATAGTTTTTTTTCAAAAATTTTATGTACGATTTATGTTGTTGGCTTGGACGTAAAGACGGCGACAGGCTCACCACCTGTCACAAAGTCCAATGAGAGGTGGGTCGAAAGCACTTCAATTGTTCCCTGTTTACCGCAGCTTTGGAAATAACAAACACGAC
Source organism: Sericinus montela (assembly GCA_029286605.1). NCBI lineage: Eukaryota > Metazoa > Arthropoda > Insecta > Lepidoptera > Papilionidae > Sericinus > Sericinus montela. Next base: position 277,165 of record JAGSMR010000078.1, on the reverse strand, counting down.
ATGCCCCTAACAATCTATCATATTTCCAAAGCTATGACTGATTGTTTAGAACATTGTAGCCAAAAAGTCACGATAGCCGAGTGATTGGGTGGTCGGAATTTCGAGTCAATAGACCCGAGTTCGATCCCCAGTTGGTAGGCTCGTACCAATGGGTTTTACAAAAACTTATGTACGAATATCGTTGGCTTGGACATGAAGACGGCGACGGGCTCACCACCTGTCACGTTGTCCGGAAAATATCTTCGGTGGAAGGTGGGTCGAAGGGACTTAATTGTCTAGACTCGACCTCTGTCTACCCCTGTATTGGGAATTGCGTGAAGATATTTTTTATTGTAGCCATACAACCTAATTTTAATTGTGAGCGACGGACAAACTTTGTGAAGCATGTCTTTGAGCTGTAGTTGCAATGGGCCGGGCGTATAGTTTGCAGAACTGATAACAGTTGGAAAAGTAAATGTTTCAAATTAAATTTAATCGTAGGGCCTTCTGCAAAATTGGAGCGAGGACCTACTGTGATGTCAGTAGTCGAATGTAGCCTGTGTTTGTGTAGCAGAGAACGTGTTATAGGTTAAAATAATAATAACTTTAGTTTGGCTCCAAAAATTTTATTATCATTGGAATTGTAGTAATAAATTTATTATTATATTAATTATGTAATAAAATTAAGTTTGACATGTCTTTAAACTATGATACTAACACTTGTACCATAACTCAAAAGAATTCAGGCACCAGAAGAGCCATTTGGCAAAAACATCTTAAAAGCTTAATTCTTTGATGGTGACAAAACAAATATTTTACTTCATAGTGGTCCGAAAGTTAGTGATTTTTAATCTATCTGGCAATTAAAATTTTCCTCTAGATTCTCACACAGTTACAGTGTTCGCTTAGAAACGAATGCGGTTAAGTAATGATTCGTCATTTATACCGTAAGTCGTAAGTTAGTAATCATTGTGGTTTTAACCTTTTATAATATTTAATTGTTGTTTAAAAAAATCAGAACAGAAACTGTCGTGTTAGTGTTTGCACTTTATATTAACACTGCACGCTAAAGTGGACGTGCATAAAACAAGATAAAACGAAGGACGCCCTTACAGTTCAGTGACACAGTACGCTCCGCTCGGCTCTAGATTTTATAACAGAGCAAAAACGACGCTCTGGACCTGTACTTATAAACCTGTACTGATTTGCATTCACCTCTAATTTTTTACCTTTTTTTTCCAAACCGAACTGTTATTATCGACTGTGATGTTTCGAATCAAATTGTTTACTTTTTCATTTTTCCCGGAGAAATATTTCTTTAACATATTTATTATAATCTCGTTTTATGTATTTATAACTTTGCTTAAATAATCAAAGTAAACTTAGTCATTTAAATTTGGCACTGTGTCAAATTTGGCACAATGTAACGAACAAAGCGAATATGCGTTGGTTTGTACTGCACATTCTCAGTGCAGGTCGCGTGCTGTGTATTTGGTGACAAGAGAAACAAAGCATTCAATATAATAGTAACAAAACCTTGGCATTTCTTTTGTCTTCCTAAATTTTTCTTCAACATAAGAAAAAAGGTCTCCATTGTTATATCTTACTTTTTCAATAATGGCAGAAACCTTACACGATAAGGTTCCATTGACGTAGGAGATACACGTTAAAGAAACTATGTATTCTTGTTTTCTTTTTATTAACATTTTTTTATTATCATGGAAGAAAAGGCATATTTCTATGGAACCCACTTGAACTATATACTGTACATAGTAGTATAACTACACTATTCAACAATATATGCAGAGCATCACGAAATCATTATGAAATGTTGTTAAGTAGTAACAAAAGAGAGATTATCTATACTATGAAATCTATGTTCCATTTTCATTTAAATAAGAAACGTTATATAATTGATTTGGTTTGACTTTGATTAAGGTTGGAATACATTGAAAACGGAGGAGCAGATTCCAAGTATAAAGGACAACCAAGACTGTAATATGAGAAAATACATAGTTTCATTTAATGATGTTATTATATCAATATCTTCTTGTATTAAAGTCGTATCGATTTGTTCTTATATTCTCATTTTTACATAAGTATATAATAACATAGGAGATCCCAGTCTTTACCCCAGAGTATACCCAGCGTTCACGCATGCGCGGCTGGTCTTCTGCCGAGTCCCCTCGAACGCAGTCGTAATTATTACCATTATAATTCATGTTGATAAATTATCGTTCTAAGCAGTTAACTGACAGTGGATTTTTTGGAGTTTTATTTGTATAATTCTCTAATGAAACTTATATTTCGTAAATATATCAAAACATATTATGTTTTTTGAAATCATAAAGAACTTGATTGATCCTATTTACTATCATATCACTGCGTTGAGAGGCCGAAATCTAACTATTTACCAGATATATATTTTATATTCCTCATACCAACCTTTTTGCGTTGCGCATCTCTCGGACTCTGCTCTGTAGCTTTTTGATTGAAGGCTTAATCACATAACTTCTAAAACTAAGTAAATATTTATAATTTCCTTTATCTTGTTTTGGAAAGGTGGTCTGTTTTTTTTATTTTGTTTATCAAGCTACGCACGATCGCAAAATCATCGTTTTCAAGAGTGAAAAGAGTAGAAGAAGGAGAAAGAAGTAAGGAACCAAATAATTATTTCGGTAGTCATGTGCTGGCTGCGTTATTGTCGTGTGATTGGCCCATAGAAGCGAAACTTTATAAAAACGATAAGTTCACTGTTGCAAGTTTTTTTTTCTTCAATCCTGATCTCTTCTCGAGTTAAATTTATAAAAAATAAAAATATTTTTTTTAAATGGCTTTCGAGCGAGGGGCCGGAGTATGACAAATGTGCCATCCATATGGTGATCATCGTCTACACCGCAAGACATTTGCAGAATAACTAGTCAGACTGTGATAGTTGCCGCGTTGTTTACCTCTGAGACTTAAAATGGAAAGCCTAAAAGCTCGTTATTACACTGGCTCTATGGACCTTTCTAACTGGGACACAGATGTTATGGCCCTAGAAATGTGTGTGGGTGAGGTAGTAACCTAGAATATTGTTAAGTAATCTACTATCTACATTATGTTCTTGATGAAATCTATATCGTTCGCGGATATAACATCCCAATATTATCCCCAGTTGTCAATTATGTGCAAGATGTGATTTGTTCCGCAAGTGTATACTCTGTGCCTTCGACTCAACACTCCTTTCTAATACATATGTATGTAGTGTAGTTGTATTGTGTACTTTATCACAGAGCACGCTCGCAGGTAGTTTTTCGTTCGTATCCATTCAATTGGGAACATTACTGTGCCTCTGAATTTTGCTTTAGCCGTCCTATCCGTTTTGTTGTTGCCATTATTATTGTTCATGCGTCGCTTTACCTGCAAGTTGTTTTTTTTTTCTTTTGTTCTTACTTGTATCCTCCAATTTGTTAAGTTTTATGATTGTATGGTTATATTACTCTGAAGGTATTACCGACCTCTTTGCATTTATCCTATTCAATAAAAGTATTTGGTTAAAAGAACGCGTATTTCTCAGTAAGACATTTCTACGGCTTTATTACAGGGTAAAGTTTTCCAACACTGCACACTGAAGTTTAATTATAATTTCGCCCCGACTCTTTGTCGTCTACATTATGCTAAGTTTTCTTTGTTTGTACTTAGTTAAAAATGGATAATACGCATTCAGCCTAATCGTAAAATAAGCTAAATGTGTTTTTATATTTGAATTTAAATTATTAATGTCTTTCTTAATTTGTTATCATTATATTTTTCAATAATAAAAGATTTATGTGTGTATTTATATATATATATATATATATATATATATATATATATATATATATATATATATATATATATATATAAATTATAATATTGGACATAGTATTCAATAAAAGGGTACATAAAGTTGCTACTTGTTAGTAAAATTACTGTGCCTCTTTTTTTTACAAAAAGAAAAACATTCTTTTGTAATTTTGTATTATGTTTTGTATTCCTCTTAATATAACAGAAGTTTAATTTTAGAATATCCGAAGATCCGTAATATTCGAGGGCTGCTCACATGGGGTGCGGACCATGTCGATACTTTCCCGACCTGCGCAAACCCTGTTGTTTCGAAACCATTCTTAGAAAAAAAGGGCTTAGAATTTTTTTGTCAATGATCTGCACGAAGCATTACCTACCTGCTTCGAATGTACACTCCGATTTACATTCACATTGCTTATTTTACCGTAATTTTTTTTTATTACGTAGGTGGATTAGAAGTTTTGTGAACATCAAACGAATACTCTACAAAGGAATAAAATTGGGCATGGTTCTGTTCGGTACTGGATTTTAAGAATTTTTAAACAGAATACTAATCTGCGATTAAACAATCACGTTTAATCTCTCAGATTAGATTCACGAATTTTATTGTTATATATGCATTTCATATCTTAATGTTTTGCATTTATTTGCTTTGCAGGCATTTAATGGATAACATTAATTCAACTACAATTATAATGAAATACAATTTTACTTACATCAATAATTTAATACAAGCTACTTATTTACGAAAATGTTAAATGAATTTTGCCCAAAAATTATCGATCCAGCTTTGTCTTCTCCCGGGGAAAGCTCTGCCCACGTTACATTGTCGTTAGGTATCGTAGCAATGTTAATCCTTATGCCCTTCGTGGAGTATAAGGGCAGCGAGGGAAAGCATCGATTTTCGGCACCCTAAGTTTGGGGCGCGGGGGCGCGGCAAGATGGCGGCGTGGGGTCCGGACCTGCCTCACGCGTACACTGCAGCCAAGGTCACGCACGCGGGCCTGTGCCACCACAGCGTCACTCCCGAAACAATCTCGTGAGCACAGTTGTATCGCACGCGTCGATGCCGGCCTTATCTTTCGTCTCGCTTGCGCATCCGTTTGGGATTGGGATCTGGCGTTAAGCTACTCAATAGTGACTTCAACTATGTCTCTTAGGGTTGTTGCATATTGCTTTATCAAATTGAGAGTATCGAGTACCAACTTGTCCAGCATTTGTTATCTGAAAAACAATTGCTGGTTAAATTTTAAATTTATAATTATTATTCTATAATTGTTTTGTATCTACGTCTGTGTTGTCACTGAATTCCCAAATGGCTGGATCGATTTTAATGATATATTTTCCTGATCCGCCAGTAAATAAAAAAGTAAAGACATGTCCACTTCTGGACAAATGCTATGTCATCACATATTATTGAAATGATAGATTTATTTATTATTATTATTTATTAGTCAGACAGGTTTCATCTCGTTGTTTTACTACACTGCCGAATAATTTTTTTGATACCCTCACCTCTAGACTACCACGGCTGATTTGCTAGTATTATATAAAAGTCAATATATTCGTGTCACTTTCCTATGCGTGTACGCATCGTTTACCGATTGAGTCGCAACTTAGTACAATTGTTGGCAGTAATCACATAAATGTTTCTGTTTTTCCAAGTAAAAAATATATTTATTTGATTACACTCGCAACTTTGAATAAAATAATAAAAAATTTCAAATACAAAATTAATCAAAGCTTACTAATGGCTGAAGAAAACCTGTCAATAACTTATTGTAATGCGTGATTACTAATTACCTAATAAAATGTGATGACATAATAATTCTTCAAATACAAATGGCCCATTATTATTATATAACAAAATCGGATAAATAATGTTTTTATTTAACAAAACCGACAACCCTAATCATAGCAAACCTTATCTAAGTTATGGAAAATTTTGGAATGCGACATCATCGCCTGTCTTTCTCGCACACCGCAGTTAAGCTCTCGCTGTCTCTCTCTCAGATCGCTACCTATTATTTTGAGGGGTAGAGCAGGCAGCATGAAAGTTTTTAGGATAGATTTTTTTCGCAAAGTGCACCATATGAGTGGTTTGGTTGCAACAGTTCGCTTCGAAGGGTCGATTGGGCCGCACGTTTATAACTAATGTTCCTTCTTTTAGTTTGTTGTTGACTATTTTCAAAGTTTCTATTTAGTGGCTATCGCCATCCGGTATCAGTGATAAAGCATGCAGTAGTGTAGTGACATTATTTGATGCAGTTCCTGTATAGTAAGTACTGGCTACTTCGGTTATCTATATGTTCGTTTTATTTAAAGCTAAGCATTGTCTGCTTTCTACAATGTTCATTTTAAATTAAGAGATCGATGAAAATTAAATGTAGCATTGATTTTTATCAAAAATGCTTATGATGTTAAGTAAAACAAAGTTAGATTGTGTTAAGTTGTGTTAACGATATTTTCGTAAAACACACAAACATAGACCACAGTTTATCTATTTGGTTGCGATAACATACGATATACGAAATATTAAGTTAACATAATATTTCGTATTTATACAAACTTTATTTCGGTACCTCAGGTACTGTCTCTAATTTCTGAAATAATGTTTGTGGAAATAGACTAGGTCCCCGCTTGTGGTATTTTTGATTAAGACAACACATTTTTTAATATACATTTACTTAACAAATAGTAAAAGCAGGAAAAAAGGATCTAACGTAAGGAGGATTTGCTATAATTTCCATGCTTGGTATTTACCATGGCAAACCAACTGGTTTGCCTTACACAGTCATTGAACAGAATTTAGTATGCCGATGTCGGGCAATAGTCGCGGTGGTGACTCTGCTTTCGAAGCTACGGGTTGCGGGTTCAAATCCAGCTAGGGGGCAATTAATTTAATGAATATTTGTTCTCGGCTCATGGAGTTTAATAAGTATGAACATTTATGGATGTATCTCTTCATTAATATGAAATACCTATCCATGTAAATATATATGCATATTGACGACCCGAGCGCTTATAGTAGTAACTAGTTGCAGGTTCGAATCCCGCTAGGGGCAAATATTACTGTGACGAATATGAATGTTTATACCCGAGTCATGAGTGTTTATATGTATATGAACATTAATCATTATAAATATACATGTATGTATGAAAATATGTTGTACCCTTAGATTGGACACTTGAGATGGCGATAGGCTGCCTCGTTATTCCAAATATTCCGGTGGAAACTGGGTAAAAAGGACTTCAAAGTCTAGACCTCTGCCTACCCATTACGGGAATTTACATGAAGATACATTGTATTGCTGTACTTGAAAAATGCGGTGTTGAAATTGAATTTCAAGTAATGTTTGCCTGTTCGTTTCATGCTGTCTGATTTAGACCACAGCGACAACTTCCGAATACTGACGCCATTTGTCGCGAGCTAAGAATAAATTACTAACGCGATAACAAGTTTTTTTTAGTTTACAAACTAATTCGCGGTCACTTGATTTCCCACTCTAAAGTTTATTACGTTGCGCAGGACATGGTTCATCTTTGAATATTACTTTGTATATTTTACCTTTATTGTTAACACCTTATTTTAAGAAGTAACAATAGGCTGTACATAGCCATATGGCATGGCATTCTCCTTCAGTCAACCTTACTTGATGAAGAGAAATTATGTAGCAATTAAAATAAAAATAATTTGGTATAAATTATTAAGGTATTCTTTAAATAGTATATACAGTCACATATGTAATATCTGTAATAGATACATACGTACATGCTAACATACTTTTTTGTTTCCTTTTGTCTGTGTTTGTTTAAGTCACCTGAAGTAAATACATAAATAAAAGAAAGAGAAACATTTATCACTTGAATACGCCTCATACAAACCATTCCATACAAGAACGTCGTAGATAACTTGAACATATATCATTAAACAAACCATTTGTATAAAAAAGAATGAATTTAAATAAAATTCACGATAGCCGAGCGGTTGGGTGGTCGAAATTTTGAGACAAGAGACCCGAGTTCGATCCCCAGGAGGCAGGCACGTATCAATGGGTCTTTAAAAACTTATGTACGAATTATATCGTTGGCTTGGACATAAAGACGGCGACGGGCTCATCGCCTGTCATATTGTCCCGAAAATATCTTTGGTGGAAGGTGGGTCGAAGGAACTTTATAGTCTAGACTAGACCACTGTCTACCCCTGTATTGGGAATTGCGTGAAGATATTTATTTATTTATTTATAATCGTAACTCGGGGTCAACAGGTTGTAATGAATGTAGATTATTCTTTATAGCTTCTCTATTTCTGTGTGCTATTCGTTAGCAACTGCAATAATTGTGACACTGTTTGACCTTCTAACTTATAACAAGTTTTAATTTTTTTCTTACTTCGCTCTGTTATTGAATATCATTTGTTCTGAGATTTTATGCGAAACTAGTATAGTTTTATTTTAACTTATCATATTGGTACAGGGTTATAGAGCTATTTCATTAAACATGCATAATACGTATAGAACGTATATTGGATCATAGGAGCACATGAATATGTACATGAAATATAAAAAAAACTTTTGTAGGTTTATTTTGATTGTTTTATTTTAATTGTGATGTTATGAATGAAGTCTTTTTCTTTGTATAAAGTATTAAACACAACAAAATTAAAACCCAATTTTTATACATAGTCAAGCTTTTTATTTAATTTAAATTAATTAAAATTTTCCCAGGTGATAAATTGTACATTTCATGGTATTAAAAAAATCTCTAGACCCAATTATAAATAATATTTTTGGAAAGTCCAGGGATATTATATACAATTGGTTCTAGAAAAAAATTTACGAATGTACATATTAAAAATTAATTGTTATTCTATTTCATTTTATTCCAGATCTAATGACTTGAACGTACTTTTCACAATGACGTCGTTCGCTAATATGACAGCGTCGCTGGCGGCCAACCTGCCGACTACATCTTCCGCAACTTCGGGCAATGCATCCGGTCATCCCGCTGAGCAAGAGGACCCGCTTGCCATGACACATATTATCTGCAACCTACTTGAGAACATGAATAAACCGCCCAATCATCAAACAGCTGCCTCAACATCGGCTTCTTCTACTATACCTTATGATATCTGGGCTTTACCTTCTTGCAGCTCGCTTCAAAATCCAATTGGGCCCGTTAGCCGCGACTATAGCTCCAATAGCCATAACAACAATCATCAGAACCATTCCAAAGAAGATAACTCCAGTGGCTCTCCCGGAACCTCATCTTCGGTATCCATAACTTGCTTTCGTTGCGAGGAACGCACACCTACAACTCGTTGCCTCGAATGTAACGATCTGTTCTGCCACGAATGTTGCCACAAAGTCACTTCTGATTGCCAACTTAGAGAACACACTCTTCTTCCAATACACCAAATATCTCCTATCGGTGCTCGACCCAACTCCGTCACCAATGACAAGGAAGTAATGTATTGCGAGCTTCACGGGGATCCTGTGAAATTCTACTGCGAAGCATGTATTATCTTCATCTGCCAGGAGTGCACTTTGTGGGTTCATAAGGATCACTGTTTTTCACCTATAAAAGGCGCCCTCGATATGTGCCGCATTGGTGTTTTCCGAGCTATCGAAGACACTAAAACTGGTACGAAAGCTATCAAAACTGCTATAGATCGGGCGGTTGCAATGTCTAAAGCATATGAAAAGGAGACCGCCGAAGCAAATTTGAAAATCAGGAAAGCTATGCGATGCTATGCGCAAGCTATTGAAGACCGCGAGAAATACTTGCTAGACAAAGTTGAGAAGATGCGTCAAGCAAAAATGAACGAGTTGACTGATCATATGAACACACTTCGCGGAATTCTCGCTGGATTGGCGCATACCAATGAAACATTAGTTCGTAGCATGGATTCCGAGGGAATAGACTTATTTATGGCCAAAGAAAAAGGTAGAGCCCAAGTAGACTACTTTTCTTGTATGTTCAAAAACATGTATATCACTGAAGAAAGAATAATGTTCATACCACCGAATTATGACCTAGTAGATCAAATAAAACGTCAGTGTGACGTCCAACCTGCTCCAGCGGGATCGTTGCATTCGCTAACATCGGCGTCCTCCATACAATCCCGTCAGTCGTTATTGCAATCATTGCAATCCGCTCACTCTTTTTCGCCATTGTCTTATCACGTCTCAGCGGCAAGTAGCTTAAGAAATATACCTGACTATCCAAGCAGTCACACAAGGTCTACAAACTACTATGACCACAGTATTTCATCCAGCTTTACTTTGGATTCTAATCCTGCGCGTGGCATAGGTCAAGCTATACCAGGATATTGGATGTCGGTTACTGTCAGACCGACTAGAAGCCCAGTACCTGGGGTTCCTATGTTTTCTTTTGGCAAAGAAGGACAAGACGAGGGACAAGTTTCTCGACCATGGGGCTTGTGTGTTGACAGGGAAGGCAACATTATTGTTGCCGATCGACGAAACAATCGCATTCAAATATTTACCAGTCGCGGTGAATTCAAAACAATGTTTGGTTCAAAAGGCACTGGAGCGGGAGAGTTCGATTTACCAGCTGGTATCACTACCGATACTTATGGCCGGATTATCGTAATTGACAAGGATAATCATAGAGTTCAGATATTTACTTCATCTGGTAATTTTATCCTCAAATTTGGTTCCTTTGGCAAGGAATGCGGCCAATTCCAATATCCGTGGGACGTTGCGGTTAACACTCTGGGTAACATTGTAGTTACCGACACACGAAACCACCGCATTCAACTTTTCACCAGTGACGGAACTTACATCACTAAGTTTGTATTTGAGGCTGCTAATCCAGCTAAAATGTTGAAAGGACCTACAACACCCAGGGGAGTATGTTTCACAACGTGCGGTAACATTATAGTTTCCGATTTTGAAAACCACCGTCTGCTTATGGTGGATCCCACATTATCGAAGGTTTTACATTGTGTAGGTCGAGAAGGATCTGGTATAGGTGAATTGAATCGCCCTTCTGGTATAGTGACGGATGACGATGGGCGTATCATAGTTGCAGACTCAAAGAACCACCGAGTGCTTGTATTCACTTCGGAACTACGTATACTGTGGGCCGTGGACTTGAAGAGTCCCGGGCTGGACGACAAGGACAGGCCCAGTGATGTTGCCCTCACACCGGAAGGGTACCTAGTCGTATTGTTCGAAACCTTGCCGGATACCGCCCGCGACATATCTTCACATGGCAAGCAGTATATCAAAGTTTATTGACAGGTATAAATGCCTTATTAAAACTGCAAAAGCCGTAGGCTCACATTATTATATATTTTTATTTTGTTTTGTTTTATTTGTGATTAATTTCATAATGTGCCAATTTTATTATTAATGATTGGAGATATCTGTATCGAGCATAGCTTGTACGGAGAATTAATATTTGCGCATAATTTTCTTAAATAATGCACAAATAGGATTCTCTATAAATTCTTTTGATTACTTTTTTTCGTTACCATGTGATATGATTTTCGTTTCCGTTTGACACTAGTCTATAAGCACCAAACAATATTTGCAGTGAAGCAGTCATTTAGAATCACAAATTTTATATCTTAGCTTTCAGTGAACTTACAATATTAGCTCTAAATCACAATTACATTATACCATATACTGCACTAATTGTAATGCATTCTATGTCCGATAACTCTTTCGATTTATGGATTTCTATTAGAAAAATATATAAATCGCAAAGACTATTATATGATTAGGATCACATTGTGATTTAAAAGATGTTTTTATGTGAGATAATTTAAAAAATAACTTGAAAAGTATTTTTCCAAAATGTTACTTTTTGCGTTCTCTAACATAGTTAAATAAAAGCAGAAGTTAATATGTATTATTATTATTATTAGTTACTTTGCGCATTAATTTAGATATTTATATATACATATATATTTTAGCAAAGCGTTATTTGGCACTACGCTTGCATCGGTTACGTAATAGTTTATAGCTTTTCGCTTGACTTTCTCTTTTGTTTTCGACTTAGAGGGAACGGAATGATGCAACGGAGCTATGAAATTAATGCAATAAAACTTTAAGACTGACTTTAGAAGACTGTCTTAAAGACGTGGAGGCCGACGCCTGTCCGAGCTTGTGGGGCGATCGACGCGTTACGTTTAATGCTAGTTCTTATAACCAAAACATAGGTATTATTGTATCATTACATTTTGAATTTTTTTCCGGCAATCGAGCACTGGCCGGATCTTTCTTTTTGGACAGGTGTTATATATTTTTTTGTTTTATGTTAAGATTCCCATTTTAAGTTTTCTATGAATTATTTCGACTGTTCATAGCTAAATGAAATTTCCGCTAGTATTCCAGCTAGATTGATGTTGTCCGAGGTAGGTAGGTGTTAGAGTTAAATTGGATATGCGCTAACGTAGGGCAATCGTGTAATGTAATTTCTAGTTAGGAATGTTAAGACCTATTAACACAATTGTTATAGATAATCATAAATATAGATATTCTTCTACATAATAATTTTAATTAGTTATTACAGTCAAAATTCTCGTATTAGTTCAAATATTGTAGCAAATTTGTTTGATTCAAATTTTATGATCTTATAATCTATTTTTAAATGTATCGATTATATTCGATATAAGCACTGTGTTCAGTCAGTATGTGTTCACTATATTACTATTTCAATATAAGTTTAGTGTTTCAAATTGAAAGTTTGTGTGTCGGGAGGTGTGATGTTAGTTTGTTTTTTTCTTATATTTGTGTTGTATTTATCATTTATTTCACAAGTTTAAATATATTGCACTAATAGTAACTAAAGATTCAATAGAAGATTAATAAGTTTAAACTTTGAAATAGTAAACATCACTACGATATTAACTTAGTTAATAGTGTTAACTTAGCTTGTTTATATGCATCAAATACTATACGACTGTACTGATTATTAGATAATGTTGATGTGTTCGAGAGCTTGGGGTTATGATGTAATTATATAATGTATGTCATTACATGTGTTAATTGTAGAACCTGCCTATATATACGATACTGCAAACGTCTTAATAGTGAATACAACTTCTTATTCTCTGATCGCTTTGTATATTATAAGTGTATGGCCGATAGCTTCCTCTATTCTAACGATAAGGTTCTAATCTTCGTCAAATGTACTGAATTAAAAGAAATACACTTTAGGCTAAACGGCGGCGGTAAAATATGAGAAAACGCACAATGGATACGACTATCAAAATTTTACGGCCGTCTATAGTAAAATAATCGTTAGAACAAGATCTAGTGTAATTTTAGAATAAAATTTTTCAAATTTGTACTTAGTTGTAGTTCTAGGCTAAGTTACTGAGAAGTTAGGATAGTTTAATCTTTATTAAATGATGCAATTGCCACTTCAAACAAAAATTTTCATGTACGCGTAGTAATACGGAACTGATTTAAATTGCTTGATGAGTCTGAGGTATTTTTAAGATAATGTAGAAATGGAAAATTGTTTGTTTGAAGTGTAGGTTAAATAGTAATATCGAATGAAGTTAGAACGCCATATTACATTAATATAGTATTGTTGGATTACTTTCATGTTATTGATTGCGACACGGTCACGGTAAAGATAATATGGAATAAGCGAAAAGTTTTGGAATAAATTCATCCTGTAATTAATCGTAGTAAATACTTTTTCTTGGCGAACCGTGCCGTGATCTAACTTGAGAAAAATTCTTGTCTACAGAGTGCAGTATTTTGCGTCTATACGGTCAATTGGCGATTTTTACAGTTTCACATTTATTTTCATATCAATCATTAACATAGCGTAACCATTAATTATTTTCCGTTCAGTGCCATTAACAAAGTATTATGTTATTATTTTTTATAATACTATGTTGCATTAAATGCATTTTTTTTAAATTATTATATATTCAAAATTTAACGTCTCAAAGGTCTAATGCGACAGATATTTTTATAGGCGCGGACGAATCTCGACGTTTTAATGAAACCGATGAGATCATTTTCGTTTTACAATCAATGAAATTAATGGATTTGCAAAGCAAACTCCGGTTGAACCTATTGTGTTATGTGTGGCTAGTGCACTCCTAGAATGTTACCAGTCTAGCATGGTTACAGTGGGTTTGACATCTTGCCGCTCTGGCTCACAAATAAGATTACGTTATCTATGTAATGCATATGATAAATCGACAGTATTCATAAATCTTAAAAGGAATACACCAAATTTTGAGCGTTGCTTAAATTTTTTTTCTTGACCTCTCAAATAATTTTGCCTATAAAACTTGGCAGAATTTTTTTCATACAATACATTGTTGATAGGCGCGTTAAGTTCCATCTTTAACTTCTTGAAATTTGTGGCTCCTGTCGATCTATGATGTATGAACTGTAATGCTCAACGCGGAATTCTGGAGCGGCACCGTTATATTGTAGAAGTGACTTGGCTGAAAGCTGCTGAAAAATTACTTAATTTTTTTACGCTCGCATTTAATTCGAAACGTTTTATTGAGTATTTATTAGTTTTTATATTTTTTTGTTACGTCTAATCGATTTGATGGCTGTCGAAATTCGCTATAAGAGGCTCCGTAAACACATCACTGGTCTTGAATTTGTAGTCACATGAATGATGGTATATTTTTTGAACGAAGTCCATTTAATATTAAGTCCGCTGTCAGTGTTTAGTAAGTAGCGTCATCATCACGTGGTTGCACTTTATAAAAGTGTAGGAATAATAATTGCAGAGCATAAATTTGATTTAATAACAAAGTCAGAGAGGGATTTGATCGATGGAACTAAGTAAACTTTGTGAGAGCTGCTAGCTGCTAGCAGTAAAATGTGGTTTTGTGATAAAACAATAAAATTGGACAACTTAATCGATGAGTGATGATAGATTTTGTACGAGTTTTTAACGTTCGGAAACTTATTACCAACCGCATACTTGTAATTAATTAAGTTTCAAATGTCCTTTGTTGGACCTGGTATTGTAATAGCGGATCGGACGCAACACGAAATACTGCATAATATTTGCTAACATTGTATGAGATTTTTAGCAAAATGTATTGAGCAATTGTCGTGCTATTATTAAAGTTAAATAGGCGCTTGTGTTGTGTTAGTCTTAGTGTAATTAATAGATTCATTGATCTCCCCTTTGCTCTTCAATGTCGTTAGTTTCGTATTAAACGGTTCATTATTGTAATACTTGATCGCATTATTTCCTAATAATGTATTTATTCACAATTTAAGTTAATTATTTGATATTTTTACTGACTTACTTATTTTTACAAACGAAGGGGAGACGAATGAAGTAACTGAGATAAGTAGTAGTTTTGTACAGGTCCTCGGAAGGAGATTGAGGACGGTACAGCCACCTTGCTCCGCGGGGCGGGTTTGTTGTGTTCAAACTTAATATAACCGCATCTACCTCACTCGTAATGCATTAAAGACTGATTGGAATTAATGTGGCGGTGGTTTGATCACCGCTCAAGTCTGTTGTCTACTAGTATAAGTTGAATTATTTCGTAATGCACCTATTATTTTTCTTCCCACTAAACGAGGCGAAAAAAAATCATAAAAAAATTACGAAAAAAATGCCTCCGTTTAGTATGAGTCGACAACAGTCTTTTCTTTTTATATCTATATCTTACGTTACACTTCTGTAATATTGTTGAAGAAGACTGAAATTTTATAAATGTTCCTATATTTTAATTTAGAATAATTTACTGCCTACCATATTTCATTTACATTATTATTTACCCTATCGGTAAAATCATTACTTTGATCCTTATAATCTTATCAACTGTGCATGACGCTATATATGTCATGGAATTTTTGAAATTTTTAATGGAATTTTGTATGAAAATTAATCAAGTGATTGATAGAAAAAATGGTCTTTTATTTATATACCTAATCCTAATCCTTAACATTTTTCACTTCGGCAATAAAACATTTAGGGAAAAGAATTCAATAAAAGGTCTTGAAAGCAACAATGGCTACCGTCAAATGGCGGGATGACAGTATCAAAAAAAGGACCATGTCAATTATGGCAAATTCTTTTTAAAGGAAGTGCCTAAGTACTGTAATAAACTTTTAAAATTTTTAAGTAAAAAGTAAAATTAAAAATGATTTAGGGTTAAAAAGACCCATCAAATCTGTTTGTATCAAACAAAGCACTTTGTTTGATACAAGTAATTTAGATGAATAAATAAAAAAAAAATAATGTAAGCCTATTTTCACTTAATATTATATTTACATGGATAAGAACAGTGTGTTCTGGTGACGCGCATGTAAGTGTTTTCTTTGTATATCACCAGTTTACTGTGATAAACTTTACCCATTGTCTACATTTTCTTTGAGATTTAAAAAGTTTGTAATATATTTTTAGGTAAGTTCTTATTCTTTGAATTGTGACTTCTCCCTTTACATGTCACTAAATCGTAGTGATTACATACTCTGCATGTCATCAAAAGAACAACAAATATCTTTGCTTCGACTATTGCGAATTAAATATTACCAAAGAGAGTATAAAACCACTTAGTTTTAACAGTTTACCTAACTCAACTGTGAATAAACATATTATTAGAATATCTATCTAAACTTTTTGACCAATTGTATACATGGGTCATCAGCTCAGTACAGTATTCACAAGTTTGGGTAGGTTCTTTGAATATCCTGTAAAGCGGAAACCAATATGTTTTTACAGACAAGAAGACTTTACTGCAACAGGTATGTTATATAGTACGTTACCGATAGTGATTGTCTGATATAAGTATTGTGTAAGTCGGGGTATTCAGGTGTGGCCTGGACTGAGAAGAGATTGTTCGAACGAGAGGTTATTCGCATCCCTGTGCCAGCACTAGTATAAATAGGCTCTTAGTTCTAAATTGTAGATACATCTCTCAGAAATATTAACATTATTTGTATATCAAAACCTTTGTGTGACACTGACATTTATTTTAAGACTAATCACTAAATTTCTAATACCACTTTGACCTGTAAAGACGACTTTAATGTCAGATTGGGCGGGTGATAGTTTGTAGGGAACTATATGAATTCTACACAGTCAATTACAATATGTATACATGTATTCGTATTAGGTGAGCCCCAGAGGAAGACCTCAGATACGCTAAAGGGAACTATGACTGATTACGACAAGCTGGTGGACCTGTTTTATAAGAGGCTAGCGGAGCAGCGACAGTACAATCATGTAACAACTTCATTTATTTACATACGAGTGACCTGCCCCCACTGAGCACGGGAGAAGATATTATATGCTGCGCAAATTATTTTCATTCCTTGATATTAATACCAGCGGCCTGAAAAAAATTCAAATTAAGCGCGGCCTGGGGCCAACGTTAGCAATGTACCTCTATGTATTTTAAAGCTGAGTGTGACAATATATAGCTTAGAATAACTGTCTATATTATAATTTTAAAATGATATTTTGTTTGGAGTGAAAGTAGCAAACTAGCAAATGATAACTAGTGATGGGAATGGTAAGCGATTTACCAATTGCAAATAGAAACAGAGTATGGGTACTATCAATGACTTGGGTAATACATCGTTAGGTAAAACGCTAGGAGAATCTGACACGTAGGAATAGGTAATAATAATACATATGTTAAACATGTATATACACACTTGTATTAGGATTTGCTATATATATAATTTCATCCATTGTAACTGAAATCGGTACGCCGATGTAGGCACGCCTGCAATCAACACATCTGTGATCTCCTTCCATTGAGGTAACATGTCGCTGCCGCGCGAGCTGCGCCAGTATTATAATATACTGGCTCGAGCGCTTCGCAACATAGACTGTTTATTTTTCGAAATAGTTATCACGTCATCTAACAAAGGCTTTCTCCTGCACTTATAAAGAAACAAGATCCATCCCCGGACGGGTCAATATAGAAAACTACTTTTTCTATATTGACCCATAAGTTGATCGGTTGGACCCTTTTTTCATACGTGGAGACTGATTTGTACCCTTCCCGTCCGCAGGGCTCGTACCGATTAAAAGCCCTCGGTGCTTCACCATCGCCGCATGTTGGCAGGACCACTGGAACGCTTTCGCACACATTCACGACCCTATCCCCGCTAGTTGCCCTAGAGCCTAGCCCCTTATCAGGACAAGGCCAGTGTCCGCACCCGCTAATGCGTAGGTGCCCGCGCCCGCTCCCGCCTCGCGTCCTCGCCCACTCCCGCTCCCGGGCAAGTGTAATCTATTTCTGCGTTTTAAAAGATTAACATGTATAAAAATGATATAATATATATGTATATGAAAAGAGGAAAACTTAAAATCTATCTACCAGTGTCGGCACCGGCTCCCCCGCTCCTGTGTCACTGCCCGCGCCCCATCCCGCCCCCGCGTCCTCGCCCGCTCCCGCGTTTGTACCCGCGCCAATTTTATCGCGCTTGCTCGCTCCTACACTCATTCAGGCGCCAGAACTCGCGCCCTCCCACGCCCGCACCCGCGCCTGTGCCCGAGCGTATTCCTGCGCTGGTGCGCACCCGCTCTTGCGTCAGCGCCGATGCCCGCTCCCGCGCCAGCGTCGTCGCCCATGATCGCTTCCTCATGTATTTACATACATTTGAGGGGGCGGGCTTACTTTATTACATATATACTTAAACCCACCTTTTGAAATTTTGGAATGGGAAATCTGCGTAACAAAATTCTTTTGCATTAGATAGAGCATTCTTCGTAGTTTGTATACTCGTATGTGCACTTTGTTTGATACACACTTACGTACCTGCTTCCGCGAGATGCCTAAAACTGAGTGCTTCGATTAAGTAATAGCCATCTTAAGAGTTGTCACATGGCAGAAGAAATAGGTACGAGGAGCTTTAGACCTATCCTAGGCTGCATATAATTTATCTTTATTTAGTTATCATAAAAATTATAAAGGACGGACTGAATATCTTATAACACTCTTCAGCTGTCCAATCAGATCGTAAAAAACATTGCAATATGTGTAAGTATAACACCAGACCAAGATTCAACAGAACGGTCACGGCAGCACCGTTTAAGGTACAACGTGTCTCATACTACGATCACCAATCCGCTTGTCCAGTTTGACGTTTATAACAAACCCTTCCTCATAAGCAGAGGCCTTTGACCTCCAGTGGACTTTTACAAGTCGTTTTTCTTTAAATAAGATTTTGAAAACGTAAGAAAAATTGCAATCGTTCGTGTGCCCGTGTTTATGCAATTAGCTGAACTTTCAAGTCGATATAATGATCAATATCAGCTATCTTAATTCTATAATATTGTTAAGGAAATGAAAGAGCAAGACCGGCGTTGGAGCATACAAAAGGTTGTGGAGCGCTTCCCTGGTTGGAACGAGGTCACCATCGCCAATTTGCACAGTCTCTTCCTGCTGTTCGACAACCAGTCCAATGGGATGCTTGGCTTTGATGATTTGTTAGTTTAGTCCTCAATTTATTTTAATATCACTTGGAAATACGCTCAGTTGACGCATAAAACATATAAGTATACTGGCGAACGTAGCACCTTCTATAATTTGAAGTCGCTTAATTAATAATAAGATAACTTACTTTGTCCCCACGCGAAGCATTTCTCGCACGTTGTCGGAAGTTGAACAGTTTATAGATAAACATAAAGAAATCTCAAAATAAGTAATGGCAGCCCTACCACCTAAACGAAGGGATTAAAATGTTTAAACCACAACTTCATAATATTCATAGAAGCAATGGACTCGGGCGTTAGGCTCCAGTACCGTTTTAATTGAATTTTTACAGTTTTAGACCCAAGGGCTCTCAACGATAGAAGAAGCTGTAAAAGACTTCCGGCCAACAGACTCTCACCGTGGTGGTTTTAGTCATTAACGATTCTCCTAAGAACGGAATCTGACATAATCCGGTCTGGTCTCCGGAACAGAGAAAAGGTATGTAAAAACGTTTCCACCACCTTACAAGTTATTCTAAGATGTTTTTTGTTCGCAGCTGTGCTGTCTTAGAAAGTCTAGGCGATGAGACGTCGATGGAGATTCGGAAGGAGAAATACAACTCTGCCGACACGGACAATGATGGCTGGATCACCTACGATGAGTTTCTTTCCGTACGCTCTTAAAAGCTATTCCTTCTAGCCTTAAAGATATCTAAGAAAACGCAAGGTTCTCTCCTACGGTCGGTAATCTGTTTCTGTGTTTTAAAAGATCACGGACATGCTTAAATGTGACTATGATATCATAATAAGTATGTATATGAAAGGATGAAAACTTAAAATTTATCCGTTTTTATTATTATTATAAATTTATCTACATCTATAAGATCATATTAAAAGTTCTATCTGTTTTCTGAGATCGCTGACAGGCTCACCGCCTGTCACGTTATTCCAATTAAACTTCCGTGAACAGCGTGTCAAAAAGACTTCATTGTCTAGGTCTCTGCTTACCCCGTGCGGGTAAATTGCATGAAGTTAAAAGCCATCTTCTCATATATGTAAGTGGCGGCCGAGAGAAAAGCCATGCGATCCGACAAGCTAATAGCTGACAAGCAGCACTTTAACTTACCGACACGTTAACTACGTAGCTAGTTTCTATCTAGAGTCCAATAAGATATTAATTTTAGCCCCAAAAGATGTAATGTAAAGCGTCAATAGCCTAAACGTCGCAGGTTCCGGCCCGCCATTCGCCTATTGTCGTAAACAGCTCCATATACAAGAATTTTTCAAAGAGTTAAAAGCGGCTAAAGTCACGTTATAATAATTGGTGCAGGTACCGACTAGTTTTAATACGATTACCTAGTGAATATTGTGAATACTTTTTGTGCGCACCTAAACTCAAGCAACAATATAAACGGATCACCCTCGCCATGTTATTGGTCAATAAAGTTTTAATAATTTAACAAGCGTCGTTCCTAGTATTTTTTTTTAAAAACACTCTGTCTACAGTTAGTATACAACTTCAACGCGCAAGAGAAGGACCAGCTGACGGGTTTGGCGCTGCTCTGCAATGAGGTTGCAGACAACATTCAGTTCGTCAGCAACTTGACTGTTGGCGAGCAACTGGAATATGGATTATTTTGAATAAATATTTGCATATTTAATCGTTTCTTTGTTTCGTTTATTTATTTACACATTTTTATTCTGTCGTATGTTTTTTTTTATAATTTTCGTTTTGGCTTATTTCGATTGCGACCTTTTTTAACGTAATGATTACAAAAATTCGCGGTGAAATTCTGAAACCTTTGGGTGACCCGTTCTAGTCGGATAAATGTGCATGATAGTAACGTAAACCAGAAACTTTGCTAAACGCGGCTTATATGGATGGTAGGATTGTCATGTCGAAAAATCTCATACTAAAATAAATCAGATTGGTATACGGACGGCAGTGTCTAAGGTGAGAGATGTCTGGTACTGAGATCCTTACCAAGTGTGGCGATTCTGCTAAACCCTGATACCGTGAGAGGCGTAAGTCCTACAATGTCCTTTTACGCACAATTAAACAATGTTATTGTTTTACACTGTTTTATTTGAATAATAACTTATCCAATAAAAAACGATCTACGTGGACGAGTGGCGTACACATTCCGGGAGGGGTCAATGTAGAAAACAATTTTTCTATATTGTCTCGGGTCTGGGTGTTTGTGGTACCTTCGCTGTTACTGATGCGTACTTTTGCTACTTACATTGTAATCAGAGCAACGTATGTGATGTTATCCCTATCTATGTGTGTACATAAAAGATAAGGACAAGATCATGAATGCATCGACATCATCAAAGGATCAAGTCGAGATAGCCGAGTGGTTGAGTTGACTAGACTCCCAACCTATCACGTTGTCCCGAAAAATACTTTCTGTGGAAGGTGGATCGAAAGGACCTAATTGTCTAGACCTCGGTCTACCCCTGTATTGGGAGTCTCGTGAAGATATAGGATCAACATACACGTGTATATAATTAGTAGGCCGCGGGCCGGTCGTCGCTGAGCGAGTCGAGGTCGCTGAGGCGGGTGAGCGCGGGGTCGCAGGCGAGGCAGCGCGCGCCCGCCTCCCGCCAGCACTCGCCGCACCACGAGAACCCGCACGCGGCCGACTGGCACCGGCGCCACGACCGCGACCGCGCTGGACCAACGGCAATTACTTTATTGCTTTAAATTTCGAAACGAGTTACCCTAATGGAAAATGGCTTCTGTCGACCATAGACACGTACATAGACCATAGATAATCGTATCTATGGTCTATGGAAGTTTTCTAAGGAATTGAAATCGTTCAATTGAAGAATTTTAGCGCTAGGATACCTGACTGTGAGGTTCGTTGCGCTGTGCCTAACATTTCTCACGGCCAGGCTACAAACAACTTGACCGGAAGAAGTTTTACAAGTACCACAACAACACAAGTATCTTTCCAAATGCATTATAATACTAATTGCACTGCAGTTCTGGGGAAGAGTAAATTATGTTTAAGAATCGCCCGGACGACTCATATCTCGAAGAGAAACAGAGGAGTTCACTATCTGTTCGAGAAACGTTTTAGTTTTATTTATTGAATTAGTTTGGCAAACTTAATAACAAAACACACCTGAAAAACTTTAATAGAATAAAGGTTTCGTCAGAGCGCGATATTTGTAACTCTGCTAAGTAGACAAAAGACTTCCCACTACATTAAATAAGAATCAAAATTAGACCTCAAAACGCTAAATCAATTGTCAATCAGAGAATTCAATAAGTAGTATTATTAACAATAGAATTAGCGTAGATTACAGAAATCCGTATTCACGGTCTTTCTAGCCCAGTTTGACTGTTGCTCAAAAACAACGGCCTGTAATAATCCACTGCTTCCGTGGGAGGGTTTCCCATAATCGCCAAGCTCGGCAAGCGGATTGGCGATCGCGGTACCAGACACCTTCCAACTTAGATGACCTTGTTCCTTAGACGCTTCTAAGAAAGCTATACACTGTATAGTAAGACTTATTAAGTTTGACCTAATTACATAATTTTCTTACTTAAGAAAAGAAAATAAAAACAATTATTTATTTCGACTTACAAACATTTCTTGGTTCTGGTTCTTCACAAATAAGGCACGCCATTCTAGCAGCCGGCAAAATTGATAGCCATCCGAGCAATCGCGGAAACCTCATTCTCAAACTTCGTAAACTCTCTCCGGAGAGATAGTGCGCCCGCACTGCTTGCACTGCCTTCCTTCTGAGAGTTTTCTGCATCTTCATACGTTTCTTTAATATGTCGTTGTATAAGTGCAGTATGCGCTGCTTTTCACGGCGCGGGTAGAAGTAGCTACAAATTAATCTATAAAGACAAATTATTATTTTTTAAATACTATCATTTAACATTTCTGTTTTTAAATTCAAAAGCCTAAGCGTAGTAGTTCGATGTACGAATATGAATATTAATACGAATGCATACATTTTGTATTAAGTGGAATACTTTGTGTGTGTGTTGGAAGAGGCATTTTTCTTTCTATGAATAATAAACACCATAAAGAGATCAATATATAATAATAATAAAGGATATAAATTAAATTCTGTATGGTACGGCTTATAAATAGTAACAATCCGCACCTACGGGAGAGGCCTATATGTTGCACTGGACATTTAACATTCATATTGGAGTGAAGCAACGTAATGGCAACCAACTCAGCATTATGGTACTGCAAAATAGTTGCAGCGTTGATATACTGCCGGAACCTAAAATAGGCCTAGTTATTTAACGAAATACGCAACAATCATAAAACAAAAGAGGCTATTTAACCTCTTCAATCGTAGAGTGTAAGGATTTAAATACAATAGCAGCAGTATCCAGAGATAACCGCAGTAAATCTTGATGAAGAATATGTTGGGCATGGCGCGGGGTCGCGGCAGGCACGGCTCGTTGGAGACCGCGCGGTCGTGGCGCGTTGCGTTCAAACCGCTGAGTACTCTGCGGATCATTGCTGCCACTGTACCGGCGCCTTCTACCTGTTGGGAAACCGATTCGTCGGTATAACTATTGTAGCGATAGCATAGAACTCGTTACATAATCAAATAATTATAATATAGAATACATAAATATAAATAAATACAAATACATATAAAGGGACAAAATTGGCCGTGGGTTAACGGCGCAAGAATATTGCCACTCTCTTTCTCTTTCATTGCATGTCATAACAGGCGACTAACGGAAACAGCCTTGAATATCATTATAGCAACCGATATATGGCGGGATAACTACCTCTAAAAATATCGAACCAAAATAAATACACCGAAGATGGGCAGCAGCGTCTGAGGTGCGAATTGTCTGGTAATGCGATCGCCAATCCACTTGCCTAGCGTGTAGATTATGGCAAATTCTCCTTATGGCAGAGGCCTATGTCCTGCAGTGGACTTTAACAGGCCTATATATATATATATATATATATATATATATATATATATATATATATATATATATATATATATATATATATATATATATATATATATATATATATATATATATATATATATATATATATATATATGTACGTACACATGGACAAGCAGTCATGCTCTATGTCATATACTATAAACAACTGCGATGTTATGCAAGTAGTATATAAAGGTGCCACTGAACATTAGAGTGTTCTACTTCTGATACATTCCAACATATCCTGAGTGGCTTTCCTTTTTGGAGCATAGCAGCATTAACGTGTGGATTATCTTTGTAATACAGCTTATGCATTACTCCTTATTCTCTAGTTCTTTTTTATTATTATTTTTTGTATTATTGATTGCTTTTTTTGTTTCTTGTTTAATTTTACCATATCCATAAACAAGGAGTGAATGTCCTGTTTCATAATTTCTATATATAATTATTTTCTTTTTTTATGATACTTAAATGTTAATGTGTTTTATGTAATCCGCCTGAAAGTGTTGCATGTGCCAAATAAAATCTTTTCCTTTCTTAAAAGTTAGCGTGACCTTTGGGTTCATGAAGGCAGGATATGGCTGTTATAGTAGTCTGGTCATAAATACTATTACATAAAAACTTTTATTTTTTCATCTTTTTAATTATTTAGGATTTGGAACACGCATATTATTTTAGAAACTTATTAAGATTTTGCGCTATTTCACATACTTTTTCACAAAGGCTGTTGTCAGCCTTTTTACTGCTTTAAAGCCAGAAATCGTTGAAACCACATTAAGAAAAAAAAACTTATCACGAGAAAAGAAGATTCCCGCAAGGACTCTGTAGCGTATTACAGAACAAGACCTGAAGCTCGGCGCCTATCTATCCTATCCATATATAAGGGACATGCCCTGAATCAATCTTTACAATTAAAGAGAGTGGATCGGTCAAAACTCCTTCTGTCGCAATACGCAGGCGAAAGGCACAGAAATATTCTCTTTATCGATGAAAAAATTTTCACAACTGAAATGGATTACTTAATGTAATGTTTATTGTTATTAATTGTTATTACTTGTTGTAATGTTTTTCAAAATGATAAATTGTACGCTCACAGTTCTAAAGGAGCTGCTCAAGTAGTCGGAAAGGTACAACGTGGTAGAAATTGTTTTTCTCGAAAGAGACTTTCGAAATGCGACTTAAGTCACTACCATAATTATGACTTAGTCGTTTTACCTGTTGTAACAGTTACTCTTTCGTTATTTCACACAATTCCCAATACAGGGGTAGACAGAGGTCTAGTCTAGACAATTAAGTCCCTTCGACCCACCTTCCATCGAAGATATTTTCGGGACAACGTGACAGGTGGTGAGCCCGTCGCCATCTTTATGTCCAAGCCAACGATATAATTCGTAAATAAGGTTTAAAAATCCTTTGGTACGGGCCTGCCACCTGGGGATCGAACTCGGGTCTCTTGACACGAAATTCCAGCCGCCGTACCACTCGGCTATCGTGACTTTTATTTTCGTTATCACGAGTTACAAATTAGTTAATTAGTGCTGAAGTCAAATCATTTTCACTTAAAAAAACAGTCAATCAATTGGTGATAATACTTCAATTTCCAAATCCCTTGTTCCTTGCTGAGATGTTTCAAAGCTGGCGTGCTGCCGCACCACGTCCAGCGCCTCGTAGAACAGGCGGTCCAACATCACGAAGGTCGTCGCCGTGACAACTTCCAGCATCACCTTGAGGATCGGCGTCACCAGCTTGCTGCGCTGCGACGAGTTGTAGCTGAATGACGACACGTCTATGTATTTATTGCGTTCCATCTGAAATACGAGGTGCGTTTGAATTTTATGAAGTTGTTAATATTTTTAATGTTTAATTCGTAGTATTTTTGTAGTCTATTTCAACGCCAGGATAAAACAAATGTTTAAAATATTTTTTTATTTTTATAAATATTGCTAACAGTACACGGATAAGCTGACAGTACACAATAAGTGGCGTGTACTGCATTTCTTACGAGTATTGTAGTACACGGTATGTTATATATTAGGTTGTGTTAAGCATCTTTACCAAAAGACAAAATGATCAGTACGAATTTCTGACCAGGTCGGGTCAGCTTGCCGATTTTTAGGTTATATTGGTTTTCTTAATTCGACTGCAGATTCTTTCAATACAAATATGTATATTAACATTGGATGATTTCCACTAGGTAAAAATTAAGTGATAAGAGGAACGTACCTTTTTCAATGGAAGCAAAGTATATTCATTTTTCAACTTCCGCTTTCGATCTATTTCTTTAAAATACGCGGTAATATAGAGATTGTCAAATGTAATGCTAGTGAGGTACAGATCATGGTAGTTCTGCGCGACGACGATAATTCGTAGCATGAGCAGCGCGAGACAGACGTTGACGATGTTGACCGCGTACTGCATACTTGTGCCTCTCTGTTCAAACTCATGCATCACTCGTTTACCTGTCTCCCTTGCATGCTGTAATTAACGCATCGCTGCGTGAGCACTAGCCTAGTGTGCATTCCGTGAAATCAAAAGGAAAGTGTTCTCAGCTATTTTTTAAAAAAAAAGTCTTTAAAAGTAAATTGTTTTTAAAAACGGTCATTATCTTTTTCATGAAACACGCAAATGAATGTGAAGTAAGTTATAGTTTACCAGAAAAATTAAAACGCAATAATGAGAGAAGAGTTTTATAGCAAAGCTATATATTGGAGATAGTGTAACTGGCTGTTATTTGGCCATAAGCGCAAAAGAATCCAAAATAACCTCGGGCGTGGGAGATTTGAATTCGAATCAATAATCAATTCCCCAAGAGTTCGTACCGATGGGATTTTTGACGATTGTATGGATGGGTTTGACTTACGCACTTGATGGACACTTTCCCAGCATGACGATGATGATGACGATGGATTGACGATCACGGGAGTTATTATTTAAATTTTCTTAAAAATTAAATAAGTTAACACTCGGTATAATCTATGCGTATAACCTGAACAATCTATATTCAAATCAAGATATAGTCCTCTTCTGTAACTAGTTTTCCGAATAGAATAGAACTAGGCAAGCGTATTCGCGATCGTAGTATAGTCGCCTTGCATTACTCCATAGATTGTTTTCTTCGCGCAATTTCTCATACTGAGTTAGGATTCGCAAGGAATTCATAGTGTAGAGTAGAGGTCTACACTATGATTCAATGTTCCTTGCTAATTACGCCGGAATTTGTTTTGGGATAATGTGACAGATGTTGGGATATTGCCCTTTAGATATCTGCTGCCATCCGCCAGCCATCTCTCGATCCTTCGATCGTTAACCCGTCAACATACATATATAAAAATTCCTGTAAAAGTCCACTGCACGATAGCCTTTCCCGTAATAATTTTTGTTTAGTTTGCTATAACCGCCACGCTCGACAAGCGGATTGTCATTCGCAGTCCCAGACACCTTACACCTTAGATGCTGCTGCCGGGCCCTGGTCTGCCTAATTTTGGTTTGTTTTTATTCGAGATGGTCATCTTGCCATAGACATTTTAAAAGCTTTTCGTCTCTTACGACACACTCGGTAAAGTCACCCTCAAACGCAGATGACCGCTGCAACTATTTTTTTATACGCTTCTCTAATGTTTACATATAAAACTGTCGACAAACCTGCACATCGGACAATTCTCTTGTACGCGTAACTTTGTATTGCAGTCGGACATATTCAATGTTCTTTGTCAATTTTTCCTTAAATTTCTTTAAGTATAAATAACCTTCCCCTAATCCAGGGTCAATCTATGAAAAATAAAAAACATGAATTCGTTTTTTTTTCACATGACTGCGATGAAAAAGAGTATAATTTTTAGAAAAACGCCCTGTGCCTCCTGCGTGTCCTCATGCCAACAATCAAGGTACAATTACAATTAGACTTAATGCCAGAGGGCATAATAAATAAAGAGGGAAAACACTAACAAAACAGCAAAATAAATAATTTTTTATTAACATATTAACGCTAATACGATAGATAATCTTTTGGCCATTACATATAGTACAATACGACTATTTGAAACGAATACTTTAAATATAGTAATAAGATAATATACATAGATTTACCTGGTTTCTACTATCACATATATTAGTTTCGTTGATAATCGGTATAATATTGCATGCAAATTCAACTTTTAAAGGCCAGCATATATCTTTGGCAGTGTTGGGTGACACGGCGCGGCTGCAGTCCTCGTATGCTGACCAGAACAATTCCACGCATTTTAAAATCCCTCGAGTCAACTGATTCTCACATCTATATTCCACTTTTTTTAAGTATATGTTCTGATAAAGATCGTTTTCGATATCTTTTGACACTCTGAAAGTTTTAATTTTTGGGTCCGCACTGACAAAATAACAAAGTGTAGATACATACTCAGTCTTCACGGATGTTCCAATAATATGGTAGCTGGGAGTCTAGACAAAAGCTTAATTGTGATTTCGTGACGGATGGTGAGTCTGTCAAAGCATTAGAGTCCAAGTCAATGATACAAATCATCTAGAAGTTCCAAAAAAGTAATTGGTCTGGTACCAATGATTTTTTAAGACGATGCCTTTGGATCGAATTCGGTTCTATTAATTCGATCCTCGATCAGCCAACCACGCGCTATCGTGTCTTCATACTTAGTCCAATTACGTACAGGCTTGTTTTAACTTTTACTTAGTTTACATAAAGATATTTTCTGTAAATGATTAGGAGCTAATAGGCCTAGACTAGGCCTAGTAGGATAATAGGGTCCGAAATAAAAACAAAAGACTACAAAAACATTGAAAAAAGTAATTAGGTCTGATGGGAATCTACCTCTATTTTTTTTAATATGAAATTGCAATACTTCACTATTTTATGTGTAGAATCGATAAAATTCTATTACGAACTGATATTTCCTCTTGATTTTCTCCGATCTTCGCTTGTTTTCGAAATAATCGTCCACAACGTCGCTTTGTTTTACAATCTGCTCTGACTCCTCTGAATCTTCTATTTCGTTTTTGATTGGCGTTAGAATTTCGTCGACGGATCTTAAAAAAGTTTTATTAACTGTAATGAACCACTTACATACATCATCAAAGCGTCATCAAATGGAAAATTAATAAAAAGACATCTTAACATTCCCTTAGGTGTCATATAGCGACTAAGAAAAACTGCTCAAAACTTGAAGCTCTTAAATGGCAGATCAACCCTTATTTCAGTTCTAAATAATCCAGCGACATAATGAACATATATTGACGGGGACGGGAGTTATGCATACTATGCTTCGATAAATTAGCCTGTAAATGCGCAAAAACTACAAACCATGGATGATGATGAAGGTAGTGGCAACAGCATCCAATGCGTGATCAAAATCTGTCGAAAAAAGTACACTGGTGCACTGTGCATAGTGTTTCATTGTCACCCTTGATGAATTAGATGGATGGCTATAACGAAACTGGCTCAGTGTGCGCTTAAAATAAAATTAATTATTTTCTCTAGCATTTGCAACCACACTATAAAATTCTGTCACGTGCCTATTGACCTGTATATACAAAATAAAATATAATTCATGTTTAAATTATCACAATAATACCTGAAAGTATCTTTGAATAGATCGATTTCAGCCCTCGATCCTATAATAGCCGTCTTTATCGGCTTTGCCATTAGTTCATATCTAATTGCAGACAAGTTATATGACAATTGTGTGCTGCAAGCAAATACACGTACCACTTCTTTTGCGTTAAATCCCATGTTAGTTATTGGACCTGGAAACACGTTTTGATTCCAAATTTCTATGTTTTTATAGTCCTATCGAATTCGACCGCGTGTCAAGTGCAATGATCAGGTTGATTCAAAAAAAAAAAAAAAAAAATATATATATATATATATATATATATATATATATATATATATATATATATATATATATATATATATATATATTCAAATAGGTTTCGAACTCCAGGATAGTTTTCAAGCAATCAGATATGAAAGGAATCACGTGATCACCTGCTGTAATTTTGCATTGGTATTAAATTTTTATGTATATATCAGTTATCATAATAACATGCAAAATTAAAAAAAAAACCTTAAAATAGGATGACTTTAACGTTTACCGACTCATGCTAACATTTCTAGATGCATTGCTACTGACCTTCGAAAATTAATAATAAAAAAAAGAATAAAACAGATGTCTAATTAAACAATTTACATTAAATCAATGCATGTTGTAATGTTTATTTGACCACCTGCGAGTTACTCTTACCCACCACATACATTTCGAGTGGATGTAGTATGCAGTGTAAATCCACCACAGAGGTCCGGGTTTAAAACCATTTGATATGCCTCTCTTAGGCCAAAGTCTGTTACGTACTTGTTTTTAGTCAAGGAATACATACAGAGAGAATAATCCTAGGAGAAAAATTCGAAGTGTTTCTCTCAATTGTTTTAGCACGAACAACAGTAGGTGTAGTACCTAAACATGAAATTATGCATAAGCATTCCTTATAAGACGTAAATACGTACGAATTTGTATCCTCTAAATGTGCAAAATCCGGGATGTAAGTTTCTATGAAATACAATTATTTTCGAAAAAAAAACATAGCATATTTAAAAAGAGAAAAATGGTAAAATTTTCTAAAATATAAGACTTAAAATGGCAAAATGAAGCAAAACCATTAATGAAGCAAAACATGAGGTAGCTTTTAATGAAAGTTGACGAATTGCTTTAAATATATGATACCTGCAACTACATAGGTGAGTACAACTGCTTTCAACACTCCTCGACCTGCCTTGCCGCAATACATGGGCAGCATTAGTAGAGATATGCATCTCAACTGTATGGAAATAGCGTTCCCAATGCCTATTAGAAAAATATTCAGAAAGAATAAAGTTAAAATTATAGATAGTCGAGTAAATGGAATAGTGAAGCCGAGCGGAATTCGTTTCAGGTGACTAGAGTTCAATTCCAGGAGCTTGAGAAGGCTTGTACTTTATGAGTTTTTACAAAACTTATGTACGATTTGTTAAATGACTTATTATTATTATTTATTTTTTATATCGTGGTTTTGGATAAGACGGCGCAAGCCCCACCACCTGTTACGTTGTTTCAAAATAAGCTCAGGTGGCATGTGGGTCGAAGACTAAATTGTTTAAGCCTCTGTCCTGACCCCCGGGCAATGTGCAATGTAATACAATTAAAGGTAAGAAAGGACCTTAACATAATATATGTTTTAATTATTAATCTGAATTAGAAACAACTGCGATTGGAACTAAAACTTATGCATTAAATCAATGACCATTAAACATTTGGCTCTACGATTGCGGATTAATAATTTTCCTTTCTTCCCCTAGGTATCATAAGAAGCTCCTACAAAATATGAACTTAACGATAGATGCTTGTCATAGAGATGATTATCATCTCGAAAAATACCAGACGAAATTTCGATAAACCGGTAATGAGCAGTATCGTCTAAAGTGCAAGGTTTTTGCTATTAAGATCCGCTTAACATGTTTGTCGATTATGGCAAGTCCTCATACGGGAAAGGCCTATATCGTGCAGTGGACTTTTATGAGCTGTTTATGTTTATATATTACATATCACACATTTTGATACGATATTGTATGTAATGTACTAACCTAATAATATGCTTAGGAATAAAGACAAAATATGTCCAAAGTCATGGAGAAATTGAATATCTTTTAAGAAGTAGACATAATAGAACTGTCCTAAAGTAAATCCACCGGAGAAGCTGAACAATGTTATTAGCTTTTGTTTTATACGCAACATTTCTATACATTTCAAATCTCAATAATAATTTCGTTCTCCATAACTCTATATACTCTTTGGTTATTACATTTATATTATTTACACAGATAAAATGTATAATAATTTACACTTTCCTTATCTCTGTCTCATAGATAATACGAATGTCTTTTTCTTATAAGAAACTTTAAAGTGTATCTTTTTAATATTTTGTTTCCATTACTGTACTCTATTTCTTGTTATTAGTATTACGGTACGCTTATAAGATATGCGTAATTCGTTATATAGTTAGAATAGATCGCTAAACAAAGTTTTTTTTTTTAAATATTATCTATGGGTTGAGTACAATAGCTGAAAAAGAAGTGAAGTGGCAATGGGTCGGCCACATAGCTCGACGAACTGACAACCGTTGGGGAAGAAAGCATCTCGAGTGGCTGCCTAGCGAGGTTGCCACTTGAGAAAGCAGTATAGGACGATCCCCCACGAGATGGAATGACGATTTGCAAAATGTTGCAGGAAGTCGATGGATGCAGGTGGCTGGGGACTGTTCCTTGTCTAAAGCTTTTGGGGGAGGACTATGTACAGCAGTGGACTCTTGATAGGCTGTAAAGAAGAAGAAGAGTATTATATGAAAGGTTTCGAATGCTATAAAAGAGCATATAATAGGAACATAAAATAGAACATAGGCTGTACAATTTTGTTTCTATTATATGAATATATGCTATAATAGGTTACAGAAAAGTGTATCATATCAGAATATGATTCTCGCTCTGAGGGCGGAAGGGATATTTTCCTAGGAATTTTTTCTTTCTTCATAAAATGATGAATTTTTAAATATGTGGAAAATTAAAGCTCGAGCAAAAACAATTCAAAGTACAATCGATTTACTGTTTTTACCCTCAGTCCAAGAGTATGTAATCACTATATAATATTATTTTTTATCATAAATTAGTTATTACATGCGACTTCATCTTCGTATTTAAAGTACATTCGGATACTTTCTTTTCTTCAAATAATAGTTGGTCTAAATACCTTTCTAGACCCACAATATAAGAATTTAATTTTCAAACCGTAGCAAAATAACGCTTCTGATTTCACCTACAAGAACGTGCCTATTTCTTTTATTTTTTAAGGAACTGCTTATTTCTTACATAATTAAATAAACAAAATTAAAACAAAAAAATAAAAGAAAATATCAAAAATCGAGACGGATTGCTTACACTAAACATTCATTCAAAAATCTTGACTTAATAATCGCCTTGACGACGAATACCTAGTACTAAAAACTTCTAAAACATAACTTTGGCATAACTTATTAAAATTATTTCAAGTTAGCTACAAAACTGTTGTTATGATATATAATAACATAATGTTATTAACGTAATCTTAATAGTTTTAACCAAATACGTCCCGTCGTTGAGGTTTATATTTGACATTCGATAAATGGATCTTTGAAAAGGCAGTTCTGGTAAATAAATAAAAAAAACACATTTAATCAATTCATTTATTCAACTACCATCGTTTTAGTACAATTAATTAGTCTTACACTATTCAATACATCGAATAGAGTACAGAGAACTTAGTGGACATTGTTAAGAAGTGCTAAATATTAGTGCCTCGGGCCTTCGGTGGCAGCATTTTAAATGCTTCAATAAATAAATACTCCTTGTTCCACTTTTCGGATACTGTAACTAGTAAATCAAAACTTGTTGTACAATAAAAATATTACGCGAAATATACACATGTAATACTTTCTTCGTTATCCAAACAGTGGCAAAACAGCAGCCTGTAACTACCACTGGGCAAAGATCTCATAATTATTCTTTGAGAGAAAACAGAACAAAGCAAACGAGCAGCATTTGCTGCTCCAGTGCTGATCAAACAAACTTCGGCAGGCAAACTTCAGACATTCTCCAAAATAAAATATTTTTTTCTTTTCGTTCTAAAACGCGCAGGTTTCTTTATTATTATTTTATCAGGTTATTTCAGCACTTAAAAATGCTGTTAATATTTTCAATGGTGCCGGCCAAGGGGAGTAACTTTCGTTACTCACGTATTGAGGTGTGCGTCTTGACCACAAGGCTTAATATCATAATAAAATGCTTAACCATAAAACCATAGCTTAATATCATAATAAAATGGTTTTTAAAGAATTTTTAATCATTACTTTGATGTTGATTGTTTGTGACTGATCACTATTAATTCTTATCTTTTGTAGAACAAAATTCGCAAACGGTGCAAATTTTCTCTCTGCAACATAATTTAAAAATAGTTTGTGTTATGTGGAGCTACAGTATCCATTATTCCGTATTGATGTAATTTATAAACAAAATTATTAAGACCCGCGGGATAAATATAAAAGCGGAATATTAAGGTCCAGAAATGATTTTAAACATTTGTTGTTAACCATCCATGTTTTTAAACTACGGGTGTATGCGTATTTATGTGTCCAGACGATATAAAGAGAACATTTTTATAAAATTCTATGCGAAGTCTAACGAATAGCTTCTTTTTAAATTTACTTTTGTCGATATATCCAATGATTTATGAACAAATCTTATCTAAATTTCAAGATTCGCGTATAAAGTATGTTACACATTAATGAAAAGGTTCGCCATTGGTTACTTTTTAAATGAAAAAATCATTTCTAGACCTCGTATCGCGTTATTAAAATGAGAAAGGTGCGGTTCAGCCCTATATCGCGTCCACGTGTGCGGCACATTATGCGAGCGCCGTGGGCGGGTCTCCGGCGGGGTCCTCTGTGACCTCCGTCACCATAGGCTCCTCCTCTGCAGGCACCTCTAGGATCCTGGGTCCATAGAGGAGAAGGTAGGCGCAGTGCCAATCGCCTGTTAGAAATAAATTTCTCTTTTAAATACTGTCATTGAAACGAGGAAAAATTATAATGATAGGAAGTGTAACAATATAAGGTAATGCAATTTTTCATCAGTTAATGGTGCTTTAATAAATAATTATATTTTTTTAAGTACTTGCTTCAGAGAAGGTTAGTTAACATACCGCCTGTTACTATTATTTTAGTATTGTGGAGTTAAAAAAATATACAATGTAATTCAGACCTCCTCTTGTTTCGAAGTAGATTAAAAAGAGAAAAAATACATGTTTATTTTTAATTTAATGAAATTGCTTGAGAGTTTTAAATTCCGGAATATTTCTATTTTACGAATCGAGAGCTGAGTATGTCACTGTAAAATTAATAAAAGGAAGAGGGAGATAACTGTCTTAGGGAACGGTATATCGCTTTGCCGTTTTATTTTGTACTAGCTGTCTCCCGCGGCTTTACCTGCGGTTTAACACTTAACGCGGACCCCTAATTATTTTTCTAAATTAACAGTAGCCTAAGATACTCCTTATAACATCAGCTGGAGAGATTAATCCGAACACACTGACAGACGCAAATCGTAAAAAAATATTTTGGTGTGTGTACCGTATATATATATATATATATATATATATATATATATATATATATATATATATATATATATATATATATATATATACATATATATATATATACATATACATATATATATATATATATATATATATATATATATATATATATATATATATATATATATATATACATACATATACATATATATATATATATATATATATATATATATATATATATATATATATATATAAATATATATATATATATATATATATATATATATATATATATATATATATATATATATATATATATATATATATATATATTCATTTACGTGCAGTAAAAACGGTTATTTCAAAATTATATTTATATCCAATTTTATTTATATCTATTTTTTATTTATTTATCCTTTATTGAGACCTTAAAGTAAGGGCTACAATGGGCGGACTTAATGCCTGATCGCATTCTCTACCAGTCAACCCTGATATGTAAAGATTAAGAATCGACAGCCGAGTACGTCACTGTAAAATTAATGACCAAAAGAGGGAGACATTGTCGGAGTGACGACCGTCACAACGGCACGGTATCGCTGTCCCGTTCCATTTGGTACTTAGTGTGGCGGTGGTGGCGCGGTTACCTCCGCCGCTGAGCTTGAGCACCTCGTCCTCGGCGACGGGCGTGACGGCCTCGTCGTCGCAGCGCAGCCAGCCGCCGGCGCGCGCCACCCACGCCACGTAGTGACCCGAGCTGGACGAGCGCCCGCGGTGCGTCAGCACGGCCTGCAGCCGGTAGTGGCCGCTGTTGTTGCTGCCCGCGTCTGCGCGCACGCACACAGCTCCCGTTACCATGGTTACAGTGCCGACACCCCCCCCCCCCACACACACACACAGGTAAGGCCCCCGCACGATGGAGAGCGCCCGTTACCATGGGCACCAAGGCGACAGACATCCACCCCCCCCCCCCCACACCCAACAGTCGGCGGGGCCAGGTATCCGGGGCTCCGTTACCATGGCGACAGCGGCGCCCGAGCGGTGGGGCTTGAACAGGGACACTTATCGCGTCCGTATCAAGAGGAAAGTGGGCAAATCCATTGGAGGCGAGCTGGGTTATGTCGGACTTCCACCTACTAAAAACCCCCGGTAGTCTCTGTCAGCATTCAGGAGGGGTCAGGAGGGGGTTCAGAACGCAAACGTGGTTACTCTTTCGCTTGGCGAAGATAGATCCACAGTCACGATAGCCGGGTGGTTGGGTGATCGGAATTGTAGTCAAGAGACCCCCCAATGTCAGGCCAATGGGTTTTTTAAAAAAAAAACTTTTGTGCAATTTATAGCCTTGGCATAGACTTAAAAGACGGCGACGGGCTCACCACATGTCACGTTGTTTCAAAAAATGTCGTCGGTGGAAGGTTGGTCCATAGAACTTAATTGTCTAGACCACCCTTCTATTGGGAAAGGCGTAACGATATTTTTTTCTTTAATTCGAAAAGTGTTAACAATCTTTTGTGGTTGTTAATAAAGATATCGTTTCTTTTCTTTTAAATGTTGGAAAAAAACACCACTTACCATTCTCAAACCAATATGGTAGCACTGCTTTCCTTTTAAAATCTTTCTTAGTATCGCCGTGATTTTTATTTTTGCCGCTTAGTGAGGACTCCACTTTAGAATCGTCCAGTTCCTGAAAATGGTAAACAATTATCGCTTCCGTAATATACATATACAATTATCAACTTTATATTTATGAAGTTAAAATATGAATTACCTTGAACTTGGCTCTCATTGGCGCCAGCCTTTCCTGCAGCTCCGGCGAGCACAACTCATATACATCCAAGTCGAGGGGGAACTTCACATCTTTCAAGATTTTAGCATTAATCGATTCCTTCTCCTTGTAATAGAACCGCACAAACTGAACTGTTAAATATGCTGGCAGACGACTGATTTTGCACTAAAAAAATTAAACATATAACTTTATTTTATGACATAATCTATCGACTATACATTCAGTGATATAACAACAGAATATAACTTACCGTCTTGGTATAAACAGCGTCCCTTCCCAATGTTTGTGACAATTTTGTGATTTGCTCAGACATTTTCTGAAAAAATTATAGAAATATTGAAAGGGAAGGTAGTCCGTCCTAAGTGCTAGGCAATTTTCACACATTTCCTAATAAAAAATGCAGAGTCTTTATGTCCAAGAAAACGATACAAAAATTTCTAAAAAACAAATTGACGAAAGAGCCGAGTTTGCTCCCCAGGGATTTTTTCAAAAACTTGTGTACGGTTTATATCGTTGGCTTGGACATAAAGATAACGACGGGCTCACAAACTCTCATGTTGTCCCAAAAATATCTTTTGTGGAAGGATGGTCGAAAAAACTTAATCGTCCAGACCTCTGTCTTCTCTTATGTTGGGACTGGCGTGAAGATATATATATATATATATATATATTTCTGACAGCAACGAAATAAAGAGTAGTCAGCAGTAGACATAATTTATACTTTTTTACGGAATAAGGGTGACTAACCACGTAGCAGTTAACTTGATAGTAAGTATAAGTACTGACACTTCTTCAATTGAAGAAAGTTGTAGATGCTTTGTGTCTACAACTTTCTATGTACGGAACACCAGACAATATACCTACATTTTCCATATGAAATCACGATACCCGAGTGGTTGGATGGTCGGAATTTCGAGTCAAGAAACCCGAGTTCGATCCCCAGGTGGCAGGCTCGTACCAATGGATTTTTCAAAAAAACTTTTGTACAATTTTTTTCCATATGTATGGTACTAAACCAGATTACTTCTAAGCAGAGTGTACTTACATAAAAAATTTTAATTTAATTACAGATCGACATGACAATTTATAATGTACTTACAGATCTAAGTCCGGATTGCAAATATTTGACATCTTGGGAAATGAAACACGACAGTTGCAGGAACGACTCGGTAGTCTTCGTTGGTGGTTCATCAGCTTCCGAGCAAACCAACTCCACATCTAAGGTGCCACCAAAGTATTGCTCTATTACTGATGTCCTGTGACAATATAAGGATTTTAACGGTTTTTCATATGCAATACTTCAAGTAATTTGTATACATGTGTATTTAATGTAACAACATTACATAAAACTCACAGGCTATTAAATTTCTAAGTCATACAACAAGTATTGTAAATAAACATATAAAACAGACTTTAGCTCTGATACTAAGGTCACTTGGCAGAAGAGGTTACATACAAATAAAATAAGGAGGTTATTCATTGACACATGACATGATAATATTGTATTGAGTTTTTGCATTTCCCTATTCTCTTGATTTTCATAAAGATGTGTTACACACCGAGACCCGTATAGCCTTTTGCTCGAGACTCAGGACAATTTCTTATAACGATATTTGGGTTTCTTACATTTTAAAATAGCAAAAAGTAAGCATACTAAATGTATTTTACGACAGTGTTTCATTTTAAGAAGGGGCTGTCACATTGGCTGTCATAGGAATATGAAAACAATAACTTTCCCAAGCATTCTTAATTCGTTGTATGAATTTTTGAGTCTTGTATGTAGCCGGGGACGAAAAACTCTCCATATAATTTAATTTTGATAATATCGACTGTACTAACTGTATGCGTAAATTAACTTTTACATATGGCCATTTAAATTTATAAAAGAATTTTTCATTCAATGTGCAACATGTTTTTCTAAACCTACACAGATTACGGACTTTATATATCCGTAATGGGTTCATCTATTAGCATTACACATATTGATGGACAATGACTTGTTAGCTGTTACGAGAATTAGAAAATTAGTTTAAACATGGGCTGCACCATAGCAATCTTCATTAACCTTGGCATATATAGCATCATTAATTTCCGATAATTTGCAAGAAATATACACCAGTATGTCGTCCGCATAAAAATGAAATTTACAAAACACAATGTGCGATTTTACATAAAAAAAGAAGTGTATAAATAAAAAGAAGGGGACCTAATTTGAACACTGTGGTACTTCTTTCTCCACAAGAACTTTATCAGACAGCAGTACCATTATTGCAGTAGATTTTTCCAAACTGTAACTGTTAAACCACTGTAATACAATGGTAGATCAATTTGGACATAAGCAGGTTTTTATTTATAGAATCGAAAGTTGTTCAAAAGTCTAGTAATAGAAGTACCATACCCACACCATCTTGAGAACAGAGTATATTATCAGTCCTCCCTCCTCCCTCAGGCAAGGCTGTTACGGTACTGCGACCTATTCTAATTGTTCCCCGATTGTTTCTCAGTTAAAATATTATTATTTTCAATAAAAACTTAACCATGTACAGACAGCTTTTTCCATAATTTTTCATAAACACGCCAAAATACTAATAGAGCTTAGATCTATTAGCTTGATTAGGTTCAAATTCTTAGGTAAAAGCCAAACAATTGCTAGTTTACAGATATCATGTTGATGAACTACTACACATATATATAAGTACAGCAATTGTGTCAATTGTATATGGAAATGTCAGTTCAATGCAGTTGGATATGATCACATATCTAAGATTATGTGATCATACACAACAGCATTGGATTTTATACTACTTTCGATGAATTTTGATCATTTCATCGAAGGTTAACTTAACTTACTTTTATACTAAAAACTGACCGACTAAAGTAATTTTCTCATAATGTGTTAACTGTTAAGTAGAATTATCTGTGATACCTGTTACATTTAAAAAGTAGTTATATATGACGTTAAGATCATTGATATTAGAGTACAAATCAGTATTGTCTCTGGTCACATCCATAATAATATTATGAATGCGAATGTTTTTATATATCTTTACAGAGTACTGCTTTACAGCTTAATAGCTTTCACAAACTCCTCAAGTACTACTGGAATAAGACATCAATCCAACAAATACTTTTCGAACAATCGGATGGTCTGAGTGTGGAAGTTCCCACAAAAAGTAATACCAGCCGAAATTGTTAATTTAAAAACCGTCTGGACACTTCTTTTCTCAACATTTAAATAAAACCTTCCACGTGACAGAAACTATGCAGTAAAGTACTGGGAGCACATAGGTGAGAGGCGGTGCTACCTGTCCGCGACGGGCGGTGCGGGCGCGACGGGCAGCCGGCTCTGCAGCGCGCGCACGATCTCCGCCCAGCACTCGGAGGCGTCCTGCTGCGCCAGGCCGCCGCCGGGCGCGCGCTCCGCGAAGCGCGGCGCGGCGGCGTGCAGCGCGCGCAGCAGCCGAGCCGCCGCGCCCGCGCACGCGCCCGCGCCGCCGCCCTCCAGCGCGCGCATCGTGTCGCTCAGCGCCGCCGTCAGCTCGCCCGCCGCGCCGCCGCCGGACGCTGCCCACAGACGATTCTATTTATACAAACGTTCCCAATCCTGGGGTAGGCAGAGGTCTCGAACATTAAGTTCTTTCGAAGACAATTTTTGGGACGATGTTACAGGTCTGTTTATGTCCAAGCCAATGAAATATACATTAGTTTATTGAAAAACCCAATTGATACAAGCCTGCCAGCTGGGTACTTTATATAACATGGACATTTATACACATACAGATATAACAGCCTGTGGACACATGTAAATCCTATAGCAAGGTTTATCATAATTGCGACACAAAGCAAACGGATTGGCGATCGCAGGACCAGACATTTTGCGCCTTAAACGCTGCTGCCTGTCACCATTCTGCTTATTTTGATTTGGTATATTTTCGAGATGGTTATCCCACTCCCCTTTTTATTGTCAAGGCTTTTCACTTGGTCGCCTCTTACGACGCCCATAAAGAGAAAGAAGGTGGCATATTCTTATGCATTACCATAACAGCACACATGCAGTACTACTAGTCGTCTCTTGGATAAGGAAGATATTTCATCATTAAGGAGAGAAATTCTGAAGTTTCATTAACAAATAAACATATATATAACAACAATAACAATAAGAGAATATATATATATATATATATATATATATATATTTATATATTTATATATTTATATATAAATATATATATAAATATATATATATAAATATATATATATATATATATATATATATATATATATATATATATATAAATATATGTATATATATATACAGAAAGATGTTTTGAAAATTAAAAGCAGCTGTGAACTGCACAAGATTATTATATAGATTAATAATATTAAGATTTTTATTTTTATTTATTTTCACGCACAATCCCTGACGGGGTAGCCAGAGAGAATAGATCGCCAAGTGTCACGATCCCTACATACTTCTTTCGCTTCTTTCAGATTCATCATCTTCTTCATACGTGCACGTCTAGGTATCCGAGTACTCTTGACCCTCCTCTCTTCGTGCAATTTGCTCACATGGTCTTCGAAAGTTAGTCTCGGTCTACCTCGACACCTTTTAATATTAACTTTCGCGCTATATATTTTCTTCACTCATTCGCTCAACGTGCCCAAACCATCGAAGCACGCCCTTATTCATTTTAGAGACAAGGTCATCTTTCAAACCTGCCATATTGTGAAATTCTTCTTTTCGCTTTCGATATCATAATCTTATACAGTTATTATTAGCAGATATTATTATATTACTATACAGTTCTGTCAACTCACATTTATCATAATTAAGGAGTGCGTTTTTCAACTCTGGAACAGTCTTCAGACACTGGACAGTTGCATTCATATAACAGGTGTTGCCCAGGTTAATGAGACCTTCAGGAAGATCCAACTGCAAAAGCAGATAATTTATTTGAAACTTAGCACACAATAAATATAATAAATGAATATATTTACATCATTCCCAATACAGGGGCAGACAATTAAGTCCTTTCGACCCACCTTCCACTGAAGACATTTTTGGGAAATTGTGACAGGTGGTAAGCCTGTCGCCGCCTTAATGTCTAAGCTAACAATATAATTCATACATATTATTTTTTTAATCCATTGGTACGATTGGTATGGCCTGCCACCTGGGGATAGAACTCAGGTCTCTTGACTGAAATTCCAATCACCCAATCACAAGACTATTGTGACTTTTCGTTAATTTTAAACTATTTAATTTCATAAAGTAAAATAAAATAAATATTATGAAATATACAAAAAGAGTCACGATAGCCGAGTAGTTGGGTGATCGGAATTTCGAGACCGAGAGAACCGAGTTCAATCCCCAGACGGCTGGCTTGTACCAATGAGTTTTTCGAAAAACTTATGTACGAATTATATCATTGGCTTGAACATAAAGACGGCGATGGGCTCACCACCTGTCTCATTGTCCCGAAAATATCTTGGGTGGGTCGAAGGGACCTAATTTTCTAGACTAGACCTCTGAAGATATTTATTTTATTTACAAAAATAAAAAAAAACATCAGCAATAAACAAAGTGAAGAAAAATACCCCATGCTTAATTCAAAGATGATTTTTATTGTTTCAATTTAAGGGTAATTTAAAAATTTAACATTGTATATTCTTTCAGATAGGAAAATTAATAAAATGTTTTCGGAAACTCACAGCAGATGCCAGTTCTGACTCGTTCATGTCTTCAACAAAGCGGGTTTTTTCAACAGGGGCTGATGGCACATCTTCCTCTTTGCTACCCATTACAAGGACCAAGGCATTCTAGAATAAAATCACAATAAGGGTCTTAATTAATAAAATAAGAAAATTATTGATTGTATTTATAAAAACCATACAAATTTCACTATTTATGCTGACCATGAACATATAATACTTACATTACTCAATTTAAAGTTTCCCCACACATCATCCCTCAATGTAACACCCTTGCAGACCACTTTCTGCCTGTCTGGCTGCACGCCAGTCAGTGCAAATATTTGTGCTTTAAATACCACTGGATCATCATCTGTATTCACTTCCACATCTGGATACATCTCCTTACCCCATTTCACTTTAACTAAAAAAATAAAATAAACCAAGTAAAGTATTATATGTTTTTTAAAGTACAGTGCTATGGCAATGAGCTCACCACCAAAAATGGTTCAGAGAAATATAGGTCAAAACTACTACCTTGTCTAGGCCTCTGTCTACCACAGTATTGGGAAATTACATGTTTTCATGAGGAAACCAAATATTATATTTTAAAAGGGTGACATTCCAATGGACAAGTGGCATACCCCCTGGTTTTCAGAGTGTTGCCTGCTCTGAGATCCAGAGTTCAATTCCCAGATGGGTCAATACAATTATTGTTCTTAATACACCACAAATTTTGGTACATTGTCTTGGGTCCGAGTGTTTGGTGAGTTTCTGAGTGAAAGGTACTGCACCTTTGTTGTTTTCAATTCCATAACACAGCGCTTTTGTTTCTTACTCTGGAGTTGGAGCAATGTATGTGATGTTGTCCTTATCTATGTATTTATTTATTTAAAGATATAGTGAGCATCCTCCCCCTCAAAAATTCTAAATTAATGACAATAAATCTAAATGAAATGCATCTTCTTCTTAAGCTGGTTGGAGATGTATATTAACTACATCAACTTTTTAGTGGGCTAAAAGCTTGGTTGACTCTTACAGAAACATATCTTTCTCTCTTTCTATGAAGAATTATTGGATATTTGAAATATTCAACCATGGGTAATCATAATACCCCAATTACACTTTACCAAGTTTATTGTATGTAATTTCACATAAAGGAACTATACAATTGTAAATTATAAACTAGGATTTATAAAAAAAAAAACAAAGGTAATAAAAAGGCATAAGTATTTATAATTCATTCATCATCATTACTAATAAAATTACGAAGCCGGTTACAGTGTTTATAGTCCGTATAAACCCCTTTTTATATACACACCAAATGTACTTTTTTTAATAGAAAATAACAAAAACCAATTGTTGCCAAGTGTACTTATTTTTAAAAGAGTTTATATAAATATATCAAAGTTCATGATATTTCGTTTATTTTTTCTAACCTTAAAGTTACTTCAATATGCTTCATATTTTATGACGAAACTTAC
This sequence comes from Sericinus montela, assembly GCA_029286605.1. Classification (NCBI taxonomy): domain Eukaryota; kingdom Metazoa; phylum Arthropoda; class Insecta; order Lepidoptera; family Papilionidae; genus Sericinus; species Sericinus montela. Next base: position 232,873 of record JAGSMR010000078.1, on the reverse strand, counting down.
CCGAAACCTTGGGCATTGTTAAATGTTTATTTTAGAATAACTTCTATCTTTGAATCACCCAACACCGTCTCGTAAATGTATCAAAACTGAAAATTGAAAGTCACGATCACGATTTTCAAAAATAATTACTTCGTGTCATAGATAATTGACAGTGACAATATAAGTTAAAGTACAAAGATTATATAAACATCACGAAAAAACAGTAACAGACGCCAAAAAATAAACATTTTTTTTTTAATTTCAGCAAAATGTTTTGGATAATAATCAGAAATACACAACATTCTCAAACTGTTTTAGCTGGTGTTTGTCGCTAACACTCCAGTACACTAGTAAACTAATCTACAGCCATTTACTTGTAAGCTATTGAATAGTCTGGAGGTGCCGATAGGCAAAACTAAGGGAATAAACGCTAAAATACCAATTTCTGCAAATAGTCTTCCCTACAGAAAAGGCCATTGCCCTGCATAGGACTTTTACATGCGACTTAATAATAATTAATAAGTTATAGTTCAACAGTGACAACTTTTTTCCAACACAAACTCAAGAAGGAGAGAACAGTTTGCGCGATAGAGCTTTTTAAATGATATAATTACTATAAATACTAAACTATGAAACTACAAATGAGACTGTTTAAAATATTAACTATTACAATTGGGAGAAACAGGTACAACATTCCTTGTGATTTCAAAATCAGTTGACGAGCGTATTTAAAATAAAATATGTTTTGACATACTATAATAATCGGGCTTTATGGAATGTAATCACCTTTTTTTATTTTATATTACCTATAGCCCCATGGTCTAGTCTAAAATAACTCACAATCTTAAACCAACTAACTAAACCGTACTAACTTTACATGTTGCCAGTGATGACATGTGGATATGAGACGTGACGTTAAAGCACCATCTGTTGCCGCACAACTTTAATTTACTTTAAACAACTTTAATTTATTTAATAACTTTATTTCTCGCGAAAACTGAAGTAAATGCTGAATTCCTTCATTACTTACCTATGTGGAATAAAATGTCATTGAATTTTTTTATTGATTTTAAAGCATTTAAGTTATGCTGAACTTTTTGTTATTAAATTATGGATTATATAATATATATATATATATATATATATATATATATATATATATATATATATATATATATATATATATATATATATATATATATATATATATATATATATATATATATATATATATATATATATATATATATATATATATATATATATATATATATATATATATATATATATATTAAAGTAAAATGAGTACAAGTCGTTGGGGTGTCGCTATTATCAAGCGTATTATTATTTTTAAGATATATCACTTTTTTTTCGGTTCATAACTAATGAATACGATTTTATTAATATAATCTCTATGAATCAAAACGCATAAACAAAGTGGTTACATTGCTAGGCAGGCTCTAGACGCTCTAACACATGACTACGCTTAACGACACTTACTGATGCTACTGCTGGTAATGGGAAACGCTATTTACCAAAGTCGATAATTCATGTTTATATAATAGCTCAAACAAAAAAAACATAAACAAATTCAAAGAGTATTAGTAGTCGTGACTCTCCTATACAAGAACTAGGCTTGTGTTAAAGGCTGATTCGATTTTTAAGTAACTTTTACTAAAATACATTTTTCCTTCGTTTATTCTCCAGATTCACTATGCAGATCCAATATTAGAACTCTCCTTCACTATCCTGTCCATAACTCCAATTTTTATACATATTCCTTTGCTCTCCATACAGTCATTATGGAATACACTGCTATCCAACATAAGAGATTCTGGAATTCTTCTGTCCTTTGCGAAACGCGTCAAAGAATAATACTAGGCATTATCTTAATCTTATATATAATACCTCAAGTATTTTGTATGTATCCATATATATGTTTTATATATGCATTTATTTATGTATTGCATGTACGTATATTCTATGCATTATATAAGAGTATATTATATTTACACACTATGGTTGCCAATTGTATCAGTTTTACCTGTGTGGGTCTGCTGGAATATAATATTTCGGTTTTTGGAATAAGTAGAGTATCCTTGGGCAAACTCATTGTTTAATTTTACATATATAACGTTTTGTGTACATGAATTTATAAATATCACTGACGCGGGTAGGATTCGCCGTGGTAACGCTCTTACCTTCGAGCCACCGTATCCTACACGCATCAGTTGAAATATTCTAAATCTCTTTCTTTTTTTTATTGAATAACAAAAAGTTCAACATAGCCTATATGCCAAAAAAATCAATAAAGTTGCACAATGAAGTTCCCTCATTATACACTACGTGTCTCTTAAATACAACACGGACATCTAGTAAAGTCTAAGTAAAAATTGTAAATCGTCATAATCTGTTTGTATTTTGTTTTATAAACATTATGGAACTGGAAATTCTGTCGTTTATAACATACGTAGGAAAAACGTAGGAATTATATCGTTGGCTTGGACATAAAGCGACAGGCTCACACCTGTCACGTTGTCCCGAAAATATCCTCGGTGGAAGGTGGGTCGAAACGACTTAATTGTCTAGACCTCTGCCTACCCCTGTATTGGGAATTGCGTGAAGATATTTATTATTATTATTATGTAATGTTAATAATATATTGTTGATGAATTACATGAGATCTGCCCGTGCGGAGCCAGTGCGGTTCGCTAGTAGTTCATAAAATGATGTACGCGATAGGTGCTGTGAAACGTTCGATGAACTTTGCACGGCGAAGCCTGCGCAGACGCCGGTAAGCCCCCGCCAGGCGCCAGTCTGTACGTATACACCGCAGAAAGTATACGTGTGTTTTCTCCTATTATAAATTTCGCGGTGATTTTCACTATACGAAATAAGTCGAAGCTCTATCAGAGTGCGACTTTTTCATTTTTAGAGTATGTTGTGAAAATCGCGTAGTGTTGCCAAGTGTTCTGTACAAGAAAATTTTCAATGTTATAAGACTGCTTTTTTTATGGAATAATAATCCAATGTGTTGTGGGAGTTCTACAAGCGGAGCTTATTGTAAGTTTGCGAGCTTTTGTGGTTTTCCGTTTCGAATAATTTACTGCATTGTTTCTGTGCTGCGGAGAACTTACACACGAATTAGCTGTACCATTTATTCCTCCGCCTTTACTAAAAAAAAAAAACACAAGATTGTGTGTGAAAACAATAGATTTACATGACCTGGTCATTAAAGCTAGCATATGCTCAACTATTTTGAGTAAATTCGAGGCAAATGTCAAATGTAATAAAAAATTATTGACGAATCTAGTACATACATATTGCGAAATTCGGCTTCTATTCTCATTCTTCAGACCTTGTTTCAAAGAGATTGTACGTGGATTAATCATATCATGCTCTGTTATTAAATTACTTTGGACCAAGAAAGGACCAATACTCACGCTATGGATAGTGTATTGAAAAGTGTGAACCGACTTTCCTCATGTACTTTATGAAAGTGCCTTTCATGAACCCATAGGCCATAAAAGTTCACAACAAGCAAAACAGTAGAATAGTGTACACTTACTAATTCTTCCTGATTGAAAATCATTATAGTAATTATATTGAAATTTGTAAAATTCAATATTAGGTTGAAGAGAGTTTTTGCATTTAACCAAAAAAAAGTATCTTCACGCCATTAACAATACAGGGTTAGGCTCTGCCTAGTCTAGATAATTAAGTCCCTTCGAACCACCTTCCTTTGAAGACATTTTTTGGGACGACGTGCCAGATGGTGAGCCCGTCGCCGTCAATATGTCCAAGCCAACGTCGTATATAAGTTTTTGAAAACACCCATTCACCTGCAACCTGGGACAGCTATCGAAGTCGGGTCTCTTGACTTGAATTCCGATCACCCAACCACTCGACTATTGTGACTATTTAACCAAAAAGTTTAATTAATTCCCTCAGACTACAAAACATGTCGCAGGAATGTTAACTTGCATTAAGAATGACAAACAACTAATGAGAAATACTATCGTAAGTGAGTTTGTAAGAATTCCCAGTAATAAGTACTTGGACGCGTGATTAGAATAAAAAGCAGTGATGGAACGCTACCAACATTTGCAAGTGATCGCGAGCTGAGACTGTTTTACGCCTGTGCGAAGAATTTATAATGGAAGGGCGTAGGTTCCTACCTGCCGTTGATAATCTATCTCTAATAGCACGGAATGGGGATTCAGGAATTTGACCGTTTTAAATTTCTAATATGTTATACGACGCTTTTACAGTAACATTATGAATACATTTTGTGATTTTGTATTTTTGTAACTCGTTTATCATAAAATGGCACAAGGGTTAGAAAGGGAGGATGGATATATTTATGTGAAATTCTTTAAGAGAAAACTCTTGGACTCTTGGATTTGCGTTAGATACCGAAAACAAAAATGTTTTTCCTGTTGTTTTTCTGTGAACTGCTGTTACAGCGAGCGGCACAACAGTTCTTGTCTCAAATTCTAAATAACATACACTAAATGTAAACGTCAGGGACTCTAAAAATTTGGTAGTTATGCTTCTACCACGTGCTAGCAACCTGATTAGGATTTTTTAGACATTTTATTTCTACGGAAATTCAATTTAATTTTGAAACTATTTACAATCTTAAGTAGAGAAAAGGATATTTTAGATACCATATATATTTTTGAGTATCTGGGGTTGAAGAAGAAGAAAAAGGTTATCTTTGAAACATAAGTAAGTTAGACGAAAAATTCAACAGCCAAGTTTTATCACTAGAATAAGCTTCGATGAAATGTGAGCCAAAAGAATTGTTGTTAGCTTGTCTAGACTCTAGACAATAGTATTGGTAAATATGTGAAGATACATCAAAAGTTTAATTTTATAATATGTTATACACGTATTATAGGAAGAAAAATACGAGAAAAAAGCGACTACAAACTAATACGTCTTCAAAAGAAGATATAGGTATGAGCGATTTATTATACTGTCTTACGACGAAGCTCTAGCTTGTATCTTTATCTTGTAAAACTCTTTTTTTTTATGAAGACAGTTCCAACAAATTACTGTAATTTATAAAAACTTAGGATATTTTGCAGACTCGTGCAGAATTCAATGCGAACTATGAGTAATGATTTTATCAAAATGGCCAGAAGAGCCAAACTTGTTTTAATGCTTCATGTAATGTGTAATAAGATTGAAGATACGCGACATTGGGCATAGCTTATTTTTAAAATATGCCTTACGTTATTTGCAGAATACACTATTTCGCTAACAAAAAGAGTCACGATGGCTGAGTGGTTGGGTGGTTGGAATTTCGAGTCAAGAGACCCGAGTTCGATCCCCAGGTGGCAAGCATGTACCAATGGGGTTTTCAAAAACTTAGCACGAATTATATCGTTGGCTTGGACATAAAGCCGGCGACGGGCTCTCCACCTCTCAACTTGTCCCGAAAATATCTCCCGTGTGTCAAAGGGACTTAATTGTCTAGACTAGACCTCTGCCTACACCTGTATTGGGAATTGCGTGGAGATAACATAAAAAACCACTACGTATACACAGACCAATAAAGTCCATGTTTAGACAATCCTTGACTGACGTGCCTGTATTGAAAGCTGATGAAAGTAGACGAAGCGTAGTAGTATCAAAAAGATCTATATAGTCACTACGTTGTAGTAGTATGTCGGGATCGCAGCAAGTGGAAGTAAATGGCTTCCGCCTACCCCTATCGCTAACAGGCTTGATTTTTATGTGTGCATGTATGAACTATGTACTTTACATAATTTATCAGCCTAAATCGTGATAGAATTTGTGCTAGTTTTATCTGTTTGGTGAAGATTAAAAAAATTATAAAACACTTTCAAACTTGAAATTAACTTACGTCACACCTTCTATACAAGGTAGTATACTCACGGCTTTTGTGTACAGATTTCCGATATGTATATATTCCAAGTCACGTGTCATATATGGTCTAAAGTTCTAAACTATGAAGAATTATTTTAACCAATCATTTTACTTTAATAATTTTAAATATTTCTTTTTGAAATCAGTAAAACTGAGTATACCAGTTTCACTCAAGGAAGAATATACATAGGAGAAATATACATAAATTTGCAAAATTTGAAAATGTTCTGACATACAACAGAACAGAAAAATAAATGATAATATGAATTAATGCTTGCAGTAATTTTACCGGGACCGGTTTGTCCCGTTTCAAAATATGGAATTTGTTCGGTTTCTTTTAAAATGCCAAGTTACTGGCATTGGCGGTGTAATTATATATTTACTTAACGTCCTCTACGTTCCGGGTATCTCAAAGCAAACTTGTAGCTATTCATTTAACTATATTTGATTTGTAATATTATGGTATCTCTATGCATGGTGCGTCCTATATGACAAAGAATTGACCCATTTCTTTTGGGTGCCAGGATTATGTGGAACAGACTAGTAATTGGAAATACTACAATATGAATATAAATACACTTGGACAACATCTCACATATTACTCTAATCACAAAGTTACTAAAGCACTCGTCTTATGAAATCAGAAGCAATGGATTTACCACAAATAGCTGGACTCATGACAATTATAGAAAAAGTTGATTTCTACATTGATCCGTTCCCCGGACCTCAGAGCTGACGGTACATTGAAAACCGGAGTCTACGCCACATGGTTGCGGATATGGTCAAATATTATATACTATAAGTGTCAATTAGCGCGAGGGTCACTTATACCGCACACACAAATGTTTGCCATTCCCAATATTGGGGAAGACAGAGGTCTAGACAATTAATCTTTTCTTTATTTCCAAGCCAAGAATATAAATCGTACATAAGTTTTGAAAAGTCCCATTGATACGAGACTACAACCGGGTGGATCGAACTCGGGTCCTTTAGTCGAATTCCGATCACTCAACCACTCGACTATATTGACTATCCAATATTTGCTGAGCGTTGTAAGTATAAGTCAAACTATATACTTACTTTATTACCAAAAATATATAATCTCGTATATTACTGTGGTCATTTAGAAATCTGGAGAAATTTTGTACATTCGTCATGTTGGCATTGATAACATAAAATTTTCTTGCTTTCGTTTTGTATCACTTATATGTACACTCGTCTTCTGAGAACATATAACGGCGACCCTGACCCACCTCCTTGCAACAGCGATTGTTTCCATCGTACATAAGTTTTGAAAAGTCCATTGATACGAGACTACAACCGGGTGGATCGAACACGGGTCTCTTTAGTCGAATTCCGATCACTCAACCACTCCACTATATTGACTATCCAATATTTGCTGAGCGTTGTAAGTATAAGTCAAACTATATACTTTATTACCAAAAATATATAATCTCGTATATTACTGTGGTCATTTAGAAATCTGGAGAAATTTTGTACATCTGTCATGTTGGCATTGATAACATAAAATTTTCATGCTTTCGTTTTGTATCACTTATATGTACACTCGTCTTCTGAGAACATATAACGGCGACCCTGACCCACCTCCTTGCAACAGCGATTGTTTCCATCGTACATAAGTTTTGAAAAGTCCCATTGATACTAGACTACAACCGGGTGGATCGAACACGGGTCTCTTTAGTCGAATTCCGATCACCAACCACTGACTATATTGACTATCCAATATTTGCTGAGCGTTGTAAGTATAAGTCAAACTATATACTTACTTTATTACCAAAAATATATAATCTCGTATATTACTGTGGTCATTTAGAAATCTGGAGAAATTTTGTACATTCGTCATGTTGGCATTGATAACATAAAATTTTCATGCTTTCGTTTTGTATCACTTATATGTACACTCGTCTTCTGAGAACATATAACGGCGACCCTGACCCACCTGCTTGCAACAGCGATTGTTTCCATCGTACATAAGTTTTGAAAAGTCCCATTGATACGAGACTACAACCGGGTGGATCGAACTCGGGTCTCTTTAGTCGAATTCCGATCACTCAACCACTCGACTATATTGACTATCCAATATTTGCTGAGCGTTGTAAGTATAAGTCAAACTATATACTTACTTTATTACCAAAAATATATAATCTCGTATATTACTGTGGTCATTTAGAAATCTGGAGAAATTTTGTACATTCGTCATGTTGGCATTGATAACATAAAATTTTCATGCTTTCGTTTTGTATCACTTATATGTACACTCGTCTTCTGAGAACATATAACGGCGACCCTGACCCACCTGCTTGCAACAGCGATTGTTTCCATCGTACATAAGTTTTGAAAAGTCCCATTGATACGAGACTACAACCGGGTGGATCGAACTCGGGTCTCTTTAGTCGAATTCCGATCACTCAACCACTCGACTATATTGACTATCCAATATTTGCTGAGCGTTGTAAGTATAAGTCAAACTATATACTTACTTTATTACCAAAAATATATAATCTCGTATATTACTGTGGTCATTTAGAAATCTGGAGAAATTTTGTACATTCGTCATGTTGGCATTGATAACATAAAATTTTCATGCTTTCGTTTTGTATCACTTATATGTACACACGTCTTCTGAGAACATATAACGGCGACCCTGACCCACCTGCTTGCAACAGCGATTGTTTCCAGCTCAGTAATTAACAAGTTTTACAGCGACTCAGAATGATGTCGACATTTCGGTCGCCGTTTTTGTAAGTCTATTTGTAATTCCTGTTGAAATTCTAAGAAATAGAAATACTAATTATGGCATTAAAAGCATTATCTCTTAAACTTTAAATAAATAGGTAAGGTATATTATTACATAGATTCGTATACAACTATAATTAAACAGATTCAAACATTTTTGAAGCTTATATAACTTCCGTGTTTACTAGCGAATAGACACATTTCTTTCTTTCTACTAAAACTATGTTTTTGTTTTCTAATACTGGGATAGACAGAGGTGGCTACTTAAGTACTTTAGTCGTAAAAACGTGGTGGTGAGCCTATTTTCTATATTTTTACTTGTTTTCATATACTCTAACATATTTTTATGCACTTAATAAAAATCTTATAAAATTTAGGGTCACGTTACTTTATGATAAGATATATATTTTTGTCGTCGTTGGTAGTTTTGTTCGTGTCAAAGGGCTTACGATCTTCTGCTGCAACTCAAACAACAAGATTTAAAGGAAGTAAAACATTTGTTAATTCCCAGATTGGATGTCGTACGCAAAATGTCTGTAATATTAGTTGTACACGCGACCTATGGGAGTGTTCGCTACTTTCTCACATAAGTGATACGTTTTGAGTGAGTTTTTGTCGATTCATCGCTACACTTGTTCATTTACATGTTCATTCTAAGATTAATTCACGTTTAGATTATGAATTATTAATCGTCAGCCGCCACTGCCGCCATGTTATGTACAGAACCCATTACTCAAATATTTAAAACGGTAAACTACATTACGAAAAATTGCCTTTTGATATCTGTTAAATTTACATCAGCGTTGGTAATCACTTATCACACACATATATGTATATATTGCATAATAGAGACATACACGAAATTGTACTAGCTCTCTTGACCATTGTAACCGGAACCTAACAGTAGGTGTTATGCTGTTTCGCGGCAGAAAATAATAAGAATAGTTTACGCGAATTAAGAAAACCCCCCAACTCTTTCTTTCTTAAATGCCATAAGAGATGAGTGAAGGAAAAACTTGACTCTGGTGAAGCGAAAATATCTAAACAACCCAAAAGTGTAATTCGTCTTTGACTATATGTGGTACAATTAGCTGAATATGTGATTAAAAAAAACGAATACAAGATTTTATAAACGTAAGAAGTTCACTGCAGGACATGTTCCTCTCCCATAAAGAAGCTTCATATCATATTTTAGTACTTCGGTATTGACAAATCGCAGCTTAAACCGGCACATATTGTAATGTGACGAGTCTGCTTACTTTGATGCGATATTTTTTGCGATTGTACCTCGCCTTGCTGTAACTTTGATTTTCAGGGCTATTTCTTTGTGTCTGATTCAAATCGTTTTCCAAGGACCTGTAAATAACAAGTCATCTAGGTGACCCTTTATACGAAATAAATTGGTATTTTATTTATTTTGGTCATGTGACACGGACGCAAGAATAATATTACCACCTTTCTTCCCGTTAGAGTTGTAAGAAGCGACTAAGGGAAAAGACTTGAATAACACAACATTTACCGATAGATAGCGAGATAACCATTGCGGCAAATAATAAAATTAAAATAAAATAAAAAGCCTTTATTTGATCCTGCTACATTTCTTCTTAATTTCTATTTTTAAAACTAACAATAACACTAAGATAAGCGAGACCCCCAGGTTGGGTAAAGGCCAACGATGTCAACTTCTCTCTATCCTGTGCTATTTGCCACCACTTTAGACCAGCGAATTTTTTTATTTCGACTTACCAGCGTGTTGAGGACATTCCTCTTTTTTTTTCCTTGAGGTCCTACCCGCCTTGTTCAGATTTTTCTTTAACGTCGTATTTTGTTTCTTGTTTTGCTACCTCTATTGCGACAAATAACGGGCGAAAATTAAATAATCCGGTGAAGGGCCAGAATGTATTTGGAGACACGATCGCTAATCCGCTTGCCCGGTATGGAGACGGCAGTAGGACTTACCATGGAGTGGGAGAACCGTATGTCCTGCATCATTGAATTTTTATAGGCAATTAAATATGTAAAAGTAAAGTAAATAAGGTAATTTTTTTAAGTCTGACCTTAATGAACTATGATGTGCCAGTAACCGTTCCCAACATTTCTAGTCTAGGCATTCACGATTGTACGCGATCTTAAGCTTTTTCTAGGTTAATACATATTTGAATGGTCTGGCCTTTTGTAGATACTCGTACTCAGTGAATTGTATGAAAAATAGAGCGCAGTATCTTTTATGATTTCAATGCATCACTCTTCAAATGATATATGAAAGTTATGTTTAAACTATCGCCCAGTAGCCGTTATTAAACTGTATTGTGGTTTAATCTCCGTAACTGCATAGTTTAATATTATAAAAATAATATAAAAAACTGAAACTCTTATAGTTATCAGGAATATGAATATATAATAATTCTGATAATTAACAGAAGAGTACGAATTCTAACGACGCCTTGACTGTTATTACTGTAAATGCATAATTCCTGAGTAATATTTACTACTGGTCTCATTGATTGAGTGCAGAGATGTGTGGATATTACAAAAAACAAAACACATTCAAAATAAATAAGTGAAAAGCCGTGCCATTTCACTTCTATCATTATTTTTACTACAAAGTGATTCGAGATTTGAACTTGTATGTTTTAAAGTCATGCAAATCGTGATAAAATTAAATTAATGGCCTTGAACATATAACTGATAGACCTTCCGAAAAAATGTACGATCGATAGGTACATTATTCTAACAAAATAAACTCTATACAAAAACTTCTAAAATCAATAACACTCCTCCTCTCGAGACCAAATCTGGTAGTCTTTAAATTCCTTGTGAATAAATCTGAACCGGCAAATTATAAATGTGAAATTTTTGGGTGGATGGATATTTGATTGATTGTTACTCAGTCACAAATGAATGGCTTACGGATCTGGATTAAATTTAGAACGGTGGTAGATTATAGTCTGGAAGAACAGATATGCTAATTTTTATGCCTGATAAATTTACGGTTCGGTACGGTTAGGACTTTCTCTAAGCATGCATATAGTAAGACAATATTTGTGTTCGACTATATATGAAAAAAAAAAAGAAAATTTAACTTGACTTGACTTTTCGTTTGACATCATCTACTGTTTGTATACTCTATGGCTCAAATAGGAACACTGTAATTCGTTTGCCATTTACACGTTTCAGTTGCACATATTTTATATTTTAATGTCTAGTTAAAATTAAATGTGATGAGCTTGATGGGTCATTGTCCTGCGTAAGTTACGGTACTCGCACTCCGCGTTAATATCTCTACATTATTTTAACAAATCTAATTCTACGCGAGGTCGCCGTCTCAAATTTTAAAAAGGTAATTTCTTATATATCCTTTTTATATGTTTTACAGTTTCGAGATATATAAATTTTAAAAGCATGTTATATAAACATGTTAAAATGTTTATATATTTGTGTAGTATCACATATTGTGTATATGTAGAGCATAGATATACTTAAGCTTCTCCAAGTGCAGTACAATAAAATCTTAAAATAATAAAAAAAAGGTTATCCCTAAGATAATGCAGAGTGGTAACGGCTAATCGACAGAGGAAAAAAATATCTTCACGTCATTGCCAATACTTGACAATTAAGTCCTTTCGACCCATCTGTCTCCGAAGACATATATGCGATGACGTGACAGGTAGTAAACCCGCCGCCGTCTTTAAGTCTCAGCCAACGATATAAATCATACATATGTTTTTGAAGAAACCTATTGGTACGAGCCCGCCACCTGGCGATCGAAATCGGATCTCTTTAACACAACTCGAAACTCGAACTCGAATACGGATCACCCAACCACTCGGCTGTCGTGACTGAAAAGTACTGACATTACCATTGGCTGCGGACGCATAGCGGGATAATAATTTCAAAATAACCAAATCAAAATTCGGCAGTCCGGTGATGGACAGTGGCATCTATGGTGCATTTAGTACGTCGATCACAAGTTCGTTTGCCAAGCATGGCAACTATGAGAAATTCTGCCTCTCCATTAATGATTTACTTTGATTAACATTTACTCTTATCCTGCGTCATATTGAGGAGGTTTAAGTTAAGGGTTACATACACATACATACATACATACATAACGGCTTGTTAAAGTCCACTGCATGGCAATCGATTGACGATCGCAGTACCAGACCAGTCACACCTCAGACGCTACTGCCCGTCTTAGGTCTGATTATTTTGGTCTGATATTTTTAGAGATGGTTATCCCGCCATCTATCGGTTGCCATAATGATATTCAAGGCTCTTTCCATGATATCCACGGGAAGAAAGGGAGTGGAAATATTCTTACGCCATTACCAAACGGCCAAGTTAAGGGTTAGGAATCAGAAATGTAATGATGAGAGAAGAGAATCGTCTTTCTATGTTTCCGCAGTCATTTAAAATTACTAGTCAAATCATATACGGCTAAGATATTTTCAACGACCACGCGGAATTATGTTTAGTTAACAGTTTGCCGTTAAAGTGATCGGTACAACTGGAATACCAGTCTCAAGACAAACAATAAGTTCAAACAGAATGTTGTAGAGGATCCATTACCAAGCAATTATTACTGCTGAGGCGTGCCGAATATACATAGTACATTGGTTTGTTCTTCGAGCTTCAGTAGTAATAAATAAATAATAAAAATAATATATTATCCAATCCTTAAGGAAAAAATTAGTGTTGTAGTAAATAGTAGTTAGTGTTGTTGAGATACATACACATTTACCCAGAACATAGATAAATAATGATGAATGCACACATTCTCGAGTGGCAACCTCGTAAAGGCAAACGCAGTTTAGGACGACCCCCTACAAAATCGTGACATGACTACCTACATAATGTAACGGGGAGTCGATGGATGCAGCTGGTATAGGATTCGTTCTCTGTGAAGATCTTTGGGGAAGGCCTATGTTTAGCAGTTGTCTTTTGATAGGCCACTATGTTGATGTTGAAATAAACATTAAAATTCATGATTTGAGTCATATTCATAGAATATGTTTGCTGACTGCAGGCATCTTTAGCTTTTAAACCTATTATGCTTTCGGGTCGATAAATGCATTAACACTGCTCCAGGATTAAAAAAAATACTATTTTATTTAATAAACAGCTTTGTTGATACATGTATCTGTATTTAAAAATTAAAATGAACAAATCACAATAGCGAGTATTTAGGTGTTTGGCATTCGAATCAGAAGACCCATTCGTTAACCTTATTTTTATGCTGAAGTATCGTATGGTTACTGCGTTAGGGTATACCCTTATTTCCCATGGGCGTCTTAGGATAACCATCTCGAAAAACTAGACCAAAACTCAGCAGTCCGGTGACTAGCAGCAGCGTCTAAGATGCTAGGTGGCTAGTTCTGCGATCTCTAATTAATTTGTCAAGCATGGTGATTACTTCAAACCCTCTCGTACGGTAGCAGTCTATTACCCCAGACAAACAATTGTCGGAGAGATCATTGTAATGGAAAAATCAAAGAAACCTTTGCTAAGTAATAACGGCAAAGAGTAAATACTACTACATACTTGTATATATAGATTTAATGGTTTTTTTTATAAATACTTATTCAAATAAATTTCGAAAAGAAAACATTAAATTTATGCAAAATATTATCCAAATCAAGTCACGATAGCCGAGGTCGATCGTAATTCGAATCAAGTCTTGATGACGTAGGCTCGTACCAATGAGATTTTTTAAAACTTACGATACGATCGTTTTAGAAATAAAGATGGCGACATGAATTCTTTATTTATTAACGTATTAAAAAAAATAGGAGATACTGTCCCTGCAACTCAATAGGTAAAACAAATAAAGTTCTGAAAAGAAATTTTTGTTAACTTTTAAAAACAATATTATAGTAGGGACACTACTTGCCTCCTACTCACACATAAGTTTTTATAAATCGGTAACAGGGCAGATGCTTGAACGCACCTGTCGTCCCCTTCCAAGAAATGTGCTTAGCACGTAAGTTTGCTATAGTAGTTTTAAAATTCTATTGAATTACTGCGATTCGATATTACTTTAGTATCTTGAAAATTACTCTAACGATTTAGAAAATCTTAACGCTATTCCCAATACTGGGCTTGATAGAGAACGCGCAAATTTAGTCCTTTCGACCCACCGCTCACCGGAAACGTACCCACCTCTCTCCGGTGAGCCTGTCGCCAATCAATATAAATTAAGAAGATATAAATCGTACTTGAGTTTTGAAAAAAACTTATTGGTATTAGCCTGGGGATCGAACACGGATCTCTTGACTCGAATTCCGATCACTCAACCACTCGGCCATCGTGATTATTTCTTTACAACTTTACACAACATGTCTGCAATCATTAACAGAAGAGAGGCTTTGGGGGCGAAAGCGGGTTTCTGTAATGTGTGGGGCGCAACTCAGAGCACCCAGCAATTATTTTGTCATTTTCTCTCAACATTCCCTTCCGCCAATTTCAGGTTGTTTTTGTTTTGGTATTCATTGTGTTACATTTTATCTCCAACGTAAATAACTTGTATCTTATAATGAAGATGTATAATGAAGATTTACTTATATATATATACATAACTAGAGATTTTAAGATCATCCCTCCATTCCCTCATACGCGGGGTAGTTCAAATTCAACCAGAATTACCAAGTATAGACATTATATTTATCTTTTATCTCTCCTCCAATAGACACTTCGTTTATGAAAAAATCGTGAACAAAACAAAAATATTAGATTGAAAACAAATACATGTTGTTTGTATATGTCCTTATTTTAGATGCTGTATTTTGTAGACAATCCTACTTATAGTTATTTCAATAACCTCAAGCATTTGTTCCATCAGATGTTACCATGTGTGATATTACAACCCTGTTTCTAAACGTGGATGTTGTAAGAGACGATTAAAAACCTTCAAAAAAGCAATATCTACTGCATGATGAGATAACTATCTCGAAAAACACCAGACCAAAACTAATAAAATATGTGACCGGCTGCAATATAGTGCGAGGTTTCTTTTACTGTCAATTTCGAGTATGGCTAATCCTCCTTCCGGGATAGGCCTATGTCCTTGAGTGATTTTTTTAGACTGTTCAGTACCTAGTTTACCTAATGCAATTATTCTAAAAAACCATAGTTTCAAACACTTCGTAAGAACTTATTCCACCTAGTTTCACTTAAATATCTTTAATTTACAGACAATTAGCCTTTTTACAATTTTAAAAAACATATGATAAATCTAATAGCTATTATTAGATAACTTTTTAAATAGTTTACAAAACTAGAATAAGTAAAATCATGATGTAATAAATAATGATTAAATAATGATTAAATAATAAAGATTCGAGTCTCTGCCAATAGAGTCACAGAATCTTAAAAAAATGTTC
This sequence comes from Sericinus montela, assembly GCA_029286605.1. Classification (NCBI taxonomy): domain Eukaryota; kingdom Metazoa; phylum Arthropoda; class Insecta; order Lepidoptera; family Papilionidae; genus Sericinus; species Sericinus montela. The sequence continues at coordinate 216,860 of JAGSMR010000078.1, read as the reverse complement.
CTACTATTGAGTCTAGAAGTCACGATAGCCGAGTGGTTGGGTTATCTGAATTACGAGTCAAGAGACCCGAGTTTGATCCCCAGGTGGCAGGCTTGTACCAATGGGTTTTTCAAAACTTATGTACGAATTATATCGTTGGCTTTGACATAAAGACAGCTACGGGCTCACCACCTGTCTGTGATATTTATTATATATTATTATTATTACTATTGAGTCTATGTCAAATAAATTTCTTTATAAGTTTTTAAATGTCACTAATTCTTGTAGCCATGCCAATTTTCAACATTTAAGAGAGGCTATGCGGTCTTCGCGCGGCACCAATGTGGGTTAGTGTACTTCAACGCCATCCTTAAATAATGCTTTTCTTTATTCAGACATGCAAGTTTCCTAAAGACGTTTTCCTTCACTGGCGAGAAGGTAAATAAATCAATCACTGTTTTGACGTGGTTAATGTAGGAATTAAGGTGGTAGCTTAATCTTAACGGTCTATTTAGTTTTATCTAAAACTATAACGCATTTCTTTAGAAAACATTAGGGGGAGTTATAAGTTTAACGAGTGTCACAGACAGACACAGAGTCTGTCTGTGACATCTTAGCTCCCAAGTGGATAAAACGGGCTGCGTTTTTTCTGTTAGAAAGGCGATGTTATCAAGATGGTTTTTGGCTAACTACCTTTGAACTTCTGGACTTTTAAGATAATCGGTAGTATTTTAAGTTATCAAATTAATAATTTAATAATAATGAGTTCAGTATTGCCTCTAACTAAATGTCTTATAATCATTATTGTCTCAGAATATATAAGTCACGATAGCCGAGTGGTTGGGTGGTCGGAATTTCGAGTCAAGAGACCCGAGTTCGATTCTCAAGTTGGCGTACCAATGGGTTTTTCTAAAAACCTATGTACAAATTATATTGGACATAAAGACGGCGACGGGCTCACCACCTGTCACGTTGTCCCGAAAATATCTTCGGTGGAAGGTGGGTCGAAGGGACTTAAATGTCTAGACTAGACCTCTGTCTACCCCTGTATTGGGAATTGCTTGAAGATATTTAATTTTTTTAGAATATATAAATAAATAGCAAAAAAATATTTTTTAAATTATAGACTAATTCATCAAACTCTTCTAATGGATAGTCATGTCATGTTAAATACGTAATAATTATAGTTATGTAACGCGAGTATTCACATGAAATGGGTCGTTTACAAGCGCCATTAAACGGAGTCCGCGAGAAGGGCCGGAGGGCAAACACCTTGCCGCAAGGACGCCCGCCGCCATTCATAAACGACTAACGGGCTTGAAATAATGTTGCCATGTTGCATAATCTAAATGCCGGGACAAATACCGAAAATTTAGGGTAATTAAGTATTTTTTATTTTTAAATCCTATATAAGATCGATTTACTGTTGATTGTCCCATGAAAAAGACTTACAGAATGGAAGAATATGAAAAGAAATAAAACAAAATATATTTATCACAAACTGGCACGTAATTATTTTATTTCCTAATTTCCGTCCCTCCGTTAGTATCAAAACCTCAGTACTTGTCCTCGGAAACGTCTCTATAGTTCTTTAGCTTGGAGCATTAAAGAAATCAAGCTTCTAAGTTAATATAATAAAAATACGGAACATCGACCTATTGGGAACATCGCGTTGATTAATAATTATGAAATGTTGTAAGAAGCAAGGTCTCATAGTACAATTAAACAAATAAATATATACTTGTAAGTATTGGCAAAAACGCAGTACCGGCGAACTTTCCAATACAGCAACCGAACACTTGTGTAGTAACTCGGTTCAGATCGTGTAGTGAATGATAAAGAAAAGAAATTTAACAGTGGACCCGTAGAAGTTTTAGATTCTCTTGCGCTATATATAATGATGGAAAAAAATAGCAGTTATTTTTAGATCATATTGCTGTTTTAACACGAGGAAATCCTATATCATTGAAAAATAAACTAAACAACTATCACGAATTTTCATTTAACAATTACTAGGACTTGCCATTAGTATTAATCTTATGCAGAAAATAGCCGCTTGCTATAGCGGGATTTCTATATCAGTCGATTTTTCACAAAGACAGATCAAATTACGGTCACCGCTAGACTTTCACACTTGATTTATTTCGCGACCACACGCTCATAGAAATATGAATTAAAATAGAAATATTCATGTTACTTTGTTAACATTTGCCAATAACACTACGGTATTGGTGTTCTGTTTAGAAGGTAGGTACCTCTTAAAGTAATTAGAAGATGGCGTGTCAAAATGATGGCTTACATTTAATAAGTATCTGGGAGACTAAACTTCACTCGGTATATATATATATATATATATATATATATATATATATATATATATATATATATATATATATATATATATATATATATATATATATATATATATATATATATATATATATATATATATATATATATATATATATATATATATATATATATATATATATAGCAATAGCTTCTTATAATATTTCAATAAATGATTAAAATATTGTTCTTGGATCTCATATATATATATTTTTTTGAAAATAATACTTACGTAGATAAAGAGTGTATAACAATCCCTAAGTGCAAAACATTTGCCAAATTGTCACAGAGGTTTTGAGTTACAATTTATTCTCTTTAATTTTTGTATATACAAGAATGTCGTTTATTAATAGATCTGTTGCAAGGACAAGTGAAGGAAATAGAAATTAGTTGTTTAGAAATATATATTAAAAATTAAAAAGAAGTCACGATAGCCGAGTGGTTGGGTGGTCGGAATTTCGAGTCAAAAGACCCGAGTTCGATCCTCAAGTGGCCGTACCAATGGGTTTTTCTAAAAACTTATGCACGAATTATATCGTTGGCTTGGACATAGAGACGGCGACGGGCTCATCACCTGTCACGTTGTCCTGAAAATATCTTCGGTGGAAGGTGGGTCGAAGAGACTTAAATGTTTAGACTAGACCTCTGTCTACCCATGTATTGGGAATTGCGTGAAGATATTATATATTTTTTTTAATAAAATAATTTTTTAGGTCTTCAACCTATTAATTTTTTCAATTAAAAATATATTTGCGTATCGAGAAAATTTCTTTCTATGTTTACGAAACGAATTGGGATGAGGGAAAAAGAGGGAGGGGAGGTAAGAAGGATTCATCATCAGCCTGTTAACCTTATTCACCTGCCGAAACGCACTAGAAAAAAGTTGCAGTTGCGAAACTTATTAAAATGGCATCATAAATTTTGAGAGATATACTTTTGATAAATTTTGAGAGATTACTTATAATACGAGAAAGGAGACTCGAGTTCGATTCACGATTTGCTCACTATCTCAGTGAGTTAAAATTAAAAGATTGGCTAGAAAGTTTAAAACAAATAATTATTCGCATCAGCGAATAATTATTTGTTTTAAACTTTCTAGTTCTATAATTATTTGTTTTAAATAATAATTATGTGTATCATATCAATGATATCAACATTTGAGACGAATCATTATTGACGAAATTTTACGACTAATTGCAAATCTTTACTGACATCAGTTGCAACAAGCAGTCATTTGATCCCATCGCTAATGTCGGATAAAGAGGCTATATTGCACATAATGCTTGATTCCAAGAGTGCATTAGTAACAGCATCCATAATGATATTACTGCAATTACAAGTTTGCGATCGAGTGTCGACAGCCGGGAACAATCGCGACTACTACGCCGTTAGCAAGTTGAATGACCAATTACATACATTCCATCTACGACACATTGCACATTAATAACGTCCCTTTGGTGATGGTTTTATTGTTGATTAATGCAAAGGGACAAACAGCATATTGACATTCTTGTCATTATTTTAACACATTATAGACTATAAAACAAAGGCAATCGATTATAAACTGTATGATACCCATTTAATAAATATTGTATGATATTGTCATCAGAAACTTTCACTCACCCTTTATCTTTCCCTGGGTGTCGGAAGAGCCGACTAAGAGAAAAACTTCAAAAAAGTCACGGACTGATCTGACGACACCATGAAAACCAGTGTGAATGCCATTCGTCTTAACAACGTCTTAACAACACTTAGTAATATTAGTAACTGATTTCTTCACTAAAAATTTTACCTATTAATGACATTTCAACATTCGTAAATAACATAAATAATGTTTTAGTCACATGTTGATCGTATTGATGTATAAGTTACTCTACAGGAGATTGTGATACAAACAGCACATTGATCCCATTTCTTACAAAGAATTCAAGAATCTACGTTTAAACTTCGGAATAGACTACAAGCACCGTAAGGTTAAGGTTCCATTGTTTAGTTTTTTAGACTGTAGTGGCTTGGTGTATTGCAGTATCGTCTGGAATCCCTTTTATAATGTCCATAACAAAGGACTAGGAAGTATACAAAAATGGTTTTTGTGGCATTTAACTTAACCTTGTACCCTAGGCAAAGAAATCACTTCGTAAAATGAAAGATTTTTAAAATAAGTTCACTGTCAGATTGAAGACAAGTGCCCAAAATTATATTCTTAAACAAACTAACAAAATGTACTCTTGATTTTGAATTTTCCACCACACGAAGTTACCAAGAGCTACGAGATAAAACATTTTTACAGTTTATATTTATTTACTTATTTTCACGTACAGAACTGTAGGCATTAGTCACGTGTATGAAAGAGGAATGTGAAAATAAAGGTCTTCGTTTAAATACTAATAAAACTTAGGTTCTGGTATTTGAAAGGGACGAAGAGAGGACGAAGTGTGTAATATGGGTTAATCAGGAATGTCTAGAACAGGTAAATGAAATTGTATACTTGGGGAGAGCTTTTAACCGGGATGGATTAATGGATGTGATTTAGATCCATATCTAACAGGTAAGTCATAGTGAATACTGCACTGTACCAATTTTGTTATATGGCCGCGGAACCAGGGTATGCCAGAAGAAGCATAAAAGCAAGTTAAAGTGAAGATGCGATCTCTTTGTAAAATGTGCGGTGTTACGTTAGCCGACCGAACTAGCAACAAGGAGATTCGCAATATGGCAGGTATCAAAAATGACCGTATCACTAAAATTGATAACGGCGTTCTTCGATGGTTTGGGCACGTTGAGCGAATGAGTAAAAACCGAATGGTGAAAAAAATATATAGCGCAAAAGTTAATATTTAAAGGTGTTGAGGCAGACCGATAAAGGCTAATTGTCCGAAGAGGAGAGGGTCAAGAGTACCTAGGCGGAGCGCTAGACGTGCATGTATGACGAAAATGATGAATCTGAAAATTCTTTCTTCCCTTCGGAAAGAGGTATGTACGGACCGTGATACTTGGCGATCTGTTCTCTCTGGCTACTCCGTCAGAGAGTGTGCGTGAAGATTTTTAGTGTTCGTTTCAGTAATTGATTGTAAATTGTAATGAAAATTGTAATTGTCTGTACGCATACTTGAAGTGGCTAATAAATACGATATCTTCTCAAGAAGTTTAGGCTTAGATTTGTTCTCAAATATCATAAGCAATTTAAAAAATAAATTATAGATTTTTTTTAAACGATTAACATTTTATTCATTGCTATATATTAATTAGTTCATCTCTTAAATTTACTTAACCATACAGTTTTTTTGTTTAATTTTTATGTAACTTATATTCGTATTTTTTTGTAAATAATATTTAAAGTTTAATTTCGTGTTTTTTTACGTTCGCTCAAATTATCTTGAATACAGTCTTCGCTTTTAACTGTAATGGAACTTAGCTAATCTAAGTATATTATATTTTATAATAGTGTATACTATACTATGTTCAGTAAATAAATAAATTATATGATTAATACTTGCAGATTTTTATAAGGCGAAACTTTTACGGAACGAGTTTTAAGGAATTTCAAAAACACGTGCTTATAAGTTTATATTTCTCATTCACAGAAGCACTGACAAGTAATCACATAAATGACAATGCCTTCATAAAAGCAGACAATGGCGAGACCTGACCTCGAGTGCTTCCGCGCACTAATGCCTCTTTGTTTTTCTTATTTGCTACAAATTACCAACTCAAGGGCGCAATACGAATCTTTGGAGTTATTTGTAAAAATTAATAGTAAAATATTATGCAAATAATATTTATAATTATTATTATTGCTTCCGTCTTGTTGGGTATTAATTTTTATATATTATATTTATGAACTTATTATGTGTTGTATTTATTATGTGTATGTTTTTGATAGTTTATCTTATTTTCATTTATTTACGTATTTTCATTTTTATAAGTATATTAACCCAAAGAGACAAGAACATATAAACAAATAATCCCAATAATAATTATAAATTATTATAATTATTAATAAAGCAGCATCCAAACTATTGTCTTAGTTCTTTCTTATCTTGATTTAGTGTAAATGGAATTTGCACTGAATGAAGAAAAAAAGAGTAAATAAGACAGACCAGAGACAATAAAATAATTTCAAGATTATTTCAACAAAGCTTTTTTTATTTTGGAAAACATGCAACGTTTCCCTCTGGGGCCTTCTCATCTCAATATGGGCAATCGAACTACCACGAAGCAATGCCTAACTATTCAGCAATCATAATTGGGCCTTATCGGTATAGCCGTATAAAGTACAGAATATATTATGTACACCGTTATGGGCTATACAGATATTGCATCATAACGCCACGGAAACAAAACTGATCATTTCACAATCACAATGACATATAATACTCGTATACAGATCTTATAATAACCCAGTTACCGATACCTAACAGTATCAGTAATTTAAATTGAATCCACAGAGACCGCAAACGCGGTCGGATCATCTGTATCGCTTTACTAGATACAGACTGCGTCTAATCTATGCAACTTGATCTCCATGTTAACGTCTCAGCCACTCGTGATTTAGATTTATAAGACGTAATTACAGTATTCCTCTGTAGTTTTTTTAAGTTTTCAAGCAATTTCCCATGCTGATGTAGATACAAACAATGAAGTCCTTTCGCCCCACTTTTCACCGAAGTCTATTTCAACGCAGCTGATGGTGAACCTATAAAAATTAAAAAGTAAAATTAGGAAGGGGTTTAAATTTCTGCAGTAGCAACTGCTTTGCATAAAGTATCGCTAATGTATGACGCCGGTAATGTCCTAACAAAAGTCGCATTCCTTAAAAGACAGTACCCGTTTTCTAAGAAAGTTCTTTACGAAGTATATCAGTATAAAGCTGAAGACACACAAGATAAGTTTTGATATCATTAAGCTCAGGGTAACGTGGTAATCTTCCAGTGTAACTCACACAACTCAACGCATGCTGTCCGTAGGCATCCATCAATCCTTCACAAATACAACGGCGAGGAATGCGCACATCCCAGTATAAGCGCTGATGCAATCCGAAAGTAATTATAGTCTAGGTGTATTCCCAGTACAATCATGCACCTGACTTCTATTTTCATACAACTCGCAAATGTGCCAGATCTGCCCTGTTCGATATTCTCAGAAGGTAGTGCAGAGCCCTCTCATCTCATACCTCTCTTCATCCCAATCCCTCCATGAGAATTGCTCATTATGAAAAGTTTTGGTTTCGATACTTTTTTCCCCATTCTGACGAAATGGGAAAGGCTAAGACTAAAGACCAAGTGAGTAGATGCTTTAAGATGCGTTCCCCCTCTTAAAGCATCCACTCTTATGTCAATGTGTTAACAAAAATTGTTTTATCTTATTACAGTCCTTAGAAAAGAATAATTTAGGTAAAACAATAGTTTCCATCGACAACGTTATTACAGTTTGTAATTAACGTAAGACAGCATTAAGAACAAGTCCACTATAAGGCAATACTTTATATTGAAAAGCAAATCTGGAATCGATTCATATTTAAGATTTTAAAATAAATCCATAATTAAGTAGAGTTATGCGTCGTCTATAAAGTTCTGTATAATGACTATTCGTGTTGAACTCGAAATTAATACTATTGTATCGCAGGTGTTAATTGATTAAAATTAAATTGTCAAGGTGTTTCGCAAGAAAGACTTAAAGCAAATCGTTCTTGTGGTATCGTATCGAGGTCGCACTTTCTCGTCTCCTCCCTACTGAGCGATTGATTTCATACGTTTGTAAGTAACAAATGCGCGCGACGCCGTCCCAGTAAAACTTAACATAAATGTATTTACTAGATTTCATTCAAACGGTAGAGATCGCAAACGCTGCGTTTAATCTGTATAAATAAATATAAAAATATATATCTGTATAAATAAATGTAAATTCTGTATAAAAAAATATTTTGATAACAGCGTGACTGATATCTAGTGCTAATATCTAGAACTTTATATAATATCACTTAGAAATTCCTAAGTCAGATAGTTTTTTATTAAATATATTATAAAGGGATTTACTTTAAACTGTTTGACTTTAAATAATTACGTACAAACTTACAGCCTATAATTAACTTTATTACGTAAAAACTTGTACCTACTTTCTGTAGATGTTTCGAGAAACGTGTTGTTTGCTAATATTTTACCCATCTAGGAGTATTCTAGGTTGTCTATAAAATTCCCACTGATCTCTCCCTTTAATTAATTACTAACTTATTTTGAGATAAAATTAAAAATAATATCGTCAATGGAGTGCATTGTTAAGGATTAGTGTATTTACTGTGACAAATATTAATGTATCTTCTCCAGTATCTACATTCAGATCATATTAGCAAATAAATTCCGCAAATTCATATTAGCAAATAATACATTCTTCTAAAATAATGTCAACAATTGCCAATATCAGTATGGAATTTTAACGCAGTCTATAATCTAGACAACTTTATGACTATAAAATTGCGAGTGACCTAAAAAGCAAAGTACTTACTAAGCCGTCTCAGCCGGTTTGATCACTACTTCTATGAAACTTGTCGTACTGTTTTACAAAATTCCAAGTTTAATAGGTGCTGTTTGCTTGCCAGCTAATCTCACGCTATGCATGGCGATATAACAAGCCTTCGCTTTGAAAGCGGTTTGTTTTCAGTAGTAAACTTTTTAAAAAAAGTTCCAAAAATATAAAAACTATTTAAGTTTTGTAAACTATTCTTGTTCCTTACACTCGGTAAGTAAGAAATCAAGTACCTATACAACCAGAGCGTGTTGCTTGCGATGACCTAAGAAACCAAGACGTGGTCATTCACTGTAATTCGGATGGGGCAGCTTAAAGTTGCTCAGCGTAGTAACAATACAATAAATATATAATCTTCACGCAATTCCCAATAAAGGGGTAGACAGAGCTTTAGTCTAGACAATTAAGTCGTTTCGACCCACTTTCCACCGGAGATATTATTGGGACAACGTGACAATTTCGTATAGAAGTTTTCGAAAAACCCTATGGCACAAGCTTGCCACCGGGCTTTCAAACTCGGGTCTCTTGACTCGAATTCCGACCACCAAACCACTAGGCTATCGTGACTGTTAACATCTCTATCATATTGAAATTCCGAAAAGTAACGCCTGAGTATATATCAGGAGCTAAGTATATATCAGGAGTTTCTCTGCATGATAGAATTGACAGCAGCACCAGAGTAACGGAATAAAACGCAAGCATGATGTTTTGATCACACACAGGCGTCGAAAAAAAAACTCTACGAGAATTAGAAAGAAAATTGCTGACTGGTAAAACATTAGTCAACATTGTAGTTATACTCTATACTGAATATTATTAACAAAGATAAACTTTTTATTTTGATTTAGTATACGCAAACTACAGAACCGAACCCGGAACAAGTCGCAGGCAAATAACGGAAAGAGCATACGTTGAGAGGAGGAATGTCTCATCAGGCTGCGTGACTATGCGGAATTCGACGCACCCGCCGTATGGAGAAACGCTGTCGAAAGTAAAACTTTGTGATAAATCTAATTGCCTCGCCAGCGACCGACAGCCTTTGATGCCAATTTAACTCTAATTACTTGCAGTACGCTTTTGACGCTATTAGAATAGAATAGAAAATTATTGTTTATGGATTTGTATTACTAAAATTATTATTTATGGATTTGTATTACTAAAATTATTATTTATGGATTTGTATTACTAAAATTGTATTTTACGAATGAAATTAATCTATCGTCAGGTGATGGAAAACCTACCTGTTCTAGTTCGGTTGCCCCGGCTGCTTACCTGGTAGTAAACAACCTGCATCGACTTTCGCCGATACGTTGTATTGTGCTTAAAGTAAAAAAATAAAATAAAATAAATAAATATAAATATCTCCACGCAATTCCCAATACAGGGGTAGACAGAGGTCAAGTCTAGACAATTAAGTCCCTTTGACCCACCTTCCACCGAAGATATTTTCGGGACAACGTGACAGGTGGTGAGCCCGTCGCCGCCTTAATGTCCAAGCCGACGATGAAATTCGTACATAAGTTTTTGAAAAACTCATTGGTACTGCCACCTGGGGATCGAACTCGGGTCTCTCGACTCGAAATTCCGACCACCCAACAACTCGGCTATCGTGACTTAAAACTAAAAAAAAAATAATTATACAAAATAATATTTTTTTTAATCAAGTACATAATATTTTTGGTGTAAATGTATTATTAATATCGAAATTTAGACCATGCAGGTTAACTTTTAATTTAAAGAGACCATTCCATTGAAACGGTAATTTTATACTTTAAACCTTTGAAAAATAACCCATCAAACGCAAAGCGATATGATAACGTTCCATGAAATAAACTTGTGCTTGATGGCAACATCGTAACCAATGTTCTCCCATCCGCTATCTCATCGTAGTAATTGCATACTAATTCGCTTTGTCAATTGTAAATACATCTTGATATATGGAGCAGAGCCATCTAACAGTTAGGTACACCGTACGTATATTAACTTAAAAAATATACTCCTAAAAGAAATTGACTTAAAGCCCTGTAGCATATCGATGTAAGAAAATCCCAGTGGTATGCCATGAACCGCTCTGCTAAAGACAACTTCAAATCTAGTAATTAAATTCCATAAAATTATATGGACATTAAATTACATGGATTCTAATTCAGATTATTATTATATCATCACGTGTAGTTCACGACTGGGTAGAGTCCTTCCACGTGCGCAAACAATCGCACCACGCCTTTATCCATTACAGATTATAGATGTAACTAATGTACTCAGAATGTAATTAATATTATTCTTTAAATTACAAGTATGTTGCGATATGGACAAAAATTTAACTATAAGCTTTTTTAAAAGATTCGATTTTTGACTCAACAAATTTCACGCGCCATAAAATTAATTTTTAAAGACCGTCAAAATATGTAGTTTTCTAATTCCTACAAATTTTTATACAACGTAGACACTTTATGTATTACAATATGTGTCAACAAATACAGAAATAATTTTTTACTCTTTATGTTAACGAAAATTTAAATAGAATTGTCATTAGTTTTATAAATGTACAAAACGTGCTTATGAGAAATGCTTATACAATATTTAATTTTAATCCGAATATTCATAGAACACGAAAAGAATCAACCTAGTCGGAAATATACGCGTCGTGGATTGTTTTGACGAAATTTTTCTTTCAAATCATTTTAAAACAAGTTTGTACTCCACATCTATACAAATCAGAGCAACGAGATCAGCAGCGTCCAGGCAGGTGTTCCTGCAAACTGGTTTAATGTTTGTCGTTTACACGGTCAAACAACAGGTCCTCCGTGTCGATATAATATACGTTGTCTCCAAAAATATGCGCCGAGGTGTCTCGAACATATTTTTTGTATTTGTTTCTCTCATTTCAAATTTTATTATTCAGTATTCAAATTCGTTCTTTGTGTCCCCGGTTTCGGTATGCACCACTAACGAATTGTATATTGTATAGCTACATAAATTGGAAATGGCCATAATAGCTGACATAACAGAATGTTTGCAATTGCTTCCACATAGACAAGCATAAATTCACCTTCACCATACGTCCTCGGAGATTGGCTCATTAACTCTTCAAGTTCAAGTTTCAAGTCACATCCTTTAGAAAGCTATTCCTTGTTTAGAAAGTTTTTAGGTAACCAGTTTTGAAAAAAAAATATTTTGAAGTATGTACCTATGTTTATCAATGTAGCTATATTTATATTTTATTAATTCAATAAGATTTCATTTGGTTTTGATGAAAGAGGTCGAGTAGCCTAACGGAGCCTATGTGAGCTAATTGATTGAATAGAGAACTCTCCTCTTCCCCTCAACAGTGCTCGTATGACTGGCGTGTAGGAATAAAAGTCTGCGTTTGATAGAAGTGAAAGAGGTATGTAAGAATCGTCTAAGTTGACGATCTTTTCACTGTGGTTACCAAGTCAGGCATGATGCGTGAAGTAGGGTAATAGTATAGTATAATAACAATAATTTGATAGATTTATTAGTATTGTCAGTTTCTTTTTAATTTGTTTTAAATATTAAGATTAGTATGAAATCGTTTTGGATGATATCTGTAATAAGAAAAGGAACAAATTTGGTAGGTAATTAACTTACACGTGAGTTAATCTTTGCAGGAATCTATCAGGCACCACTAATGTGCTCGGAGTGGCGCGCTCAGATGCGGCGAGGATGCGCGAGGAGGAGCTGGAGGTGGCGCTCAAGGTGGTGATCGTTGGCGATGGGGGCGTTGGCAAGTCCAGCATGATCCAGCGCTACTGCCGCGGCACATTCACCAGGGATTATAAGAAGACGATCGGCGTCGACTTCCTCGAACGGCAGATTGAGTAATTATTTATTGATTTATTGATGAAATTTAATTAATTTTATAAATAATATAATGAAAATATTTTCTTTTCTTTTTTTTTACTAAATACTGGTCTAAAGTTACGGTAGCCGAGTGTTTGGATAATCGGAATTCGAGTTGAGAGACACGAGTTCGTTCCCCAGGTCGCAGGCTCGTACCAATAAGTTTTAACAAAATCTTATGTACGAATTATATAGTTGGCTTGGACATAAAGACAGCGACGGGCTTACCACCTGTCACGTTGTCCTAAAAAATGTTTTCGGTATTGGGAATGGAGAGAAGAATTATTTTTAAATATTTGTTTATTCCTTAAATAAGTAGAGGAACCCAGCCGCCTATATATATTTTCGTACAGCGGACAGCTTTTCACCGGCTTTTACACCGATCCGTTCTTGTCTAAGTAAATTAAAGGTTCCCCATCGACATATAATTGAAGACGTTTATGGTTTAAAATCAAACGGCGCGTGAGAATACACTTTCACTAGCGCGCCATTTTAAAAACCAATCTGTAACCGTTGGACACAGGGCTGTCCACGGAAGAAAAAGAACAGACAAAAAAAATAACGACATGTTTGTTTTCTTCCGTGGATCTACTATCATAAGTAGAATTATTTAATTACTAACCTACTGAGGTTGTCAAATGTCTAAACATTTTATAATCCTTTCAACCGACATTGTACCAGAACTAATTTCAGACGAAGACTAGTGACAAGTCAAGTGGTAAGCCTGTCGCCGTCAAAGTGTCCTAGGCAACGATAGTTTGTACATCAGTGTCGAAAACTAAACTCACTTTTCACCGAATATAGACGCCCATAACTCGAATACCGACTTCCATATCCGTCATAGGAATGTTTGTCCCTAGCGAGATTGGAACGCCCAGCCCTTGTTCTCTAAATATGTGGGTCCTCTGTCCTTGTCTTCTCTAGCTCGTGAAATCAGCAATATTAAGCATGATGTTACATTTAACTTGGTTATGACACGATATTTTTATAAAGGAATAAATTTATAGAAATATACAAAATGAGTACACTTATATGTATAAATATATACATATATTTGTATTGTCTTTGTCTTGTCTCTACATAAATTATAACATACGTAAATTTATAAAAATATTGTTAAATTAAATCATTCTCCTACCATGGTTGGGGTATTTATAGTTTTTATTAGTATATATAGTGACGTCAATAAATAATTTAATGTACACTGTGCCAACCCTGTATCAATTCTGTTAACTGATTTTACTATGGAACTATTTGCTTGATTACACTTGCGTGGTCTACAATTCTCAATTGTTTATCTCCAAGTCAGATGACAACAACCTAAGGTATCTCTTTTAAAATTTCATAATTATAAAACTGTGACTACTTGCTACATTTTATAAGTTATTATAATTACTATATTTCACAATGTCGAACTACCTAAAGTAGGTCATTGTATTTATTCTTCTCCGTTATCACATTGCATGTCGGAAATTTTGAACTATGCTTCTACTATGATATAATAATTCTGCCAGGTTATATCACTCCACCTTACTTACATCATCATCTCAGCATGTCAAAAATCTATTACTACTATTACTATTTATTAATAATTGGCGTCTCGATAATTTTTTTCCTGCAGTAATCTTTCATGAGGGGCGTCGATTTCTTTGCTACATAAAATGATATTAATCGTAAAAATTATTGCAAATAAATCAGCAAAATTTATATAAAACGTTAATGAATTTTACAGCCGTACCAAAAATCAAACCGTCAATTGAAACCCTTATATAAAGCTATTCAGTATTTTCATTTTACGGGTTCATTTTTTTAGAGAAAGACAAAAAAATATTAAATATCTTCACGCAATTCACAATACAGGGGTAGACAGAGGTCTAGTCTAGACAAATAAATCCCTTCGACCCACCTTCCACCGAATTAATTAATTCCAAATAACATTACTAGTATTCCAGTTACCCACTTCAACTGAGCTGCAATGTTAATGTCTGGAGTGTGTGGACTGAGTGGACAATAGTCGAATGACGGACCCGAACCTGCGACGTTATGTTTCGCAGTCCACAACTTAAACCATAAGAACCACCTAAATTTCTAAGAACAGTCTCGATTTCTAAGAACATTAAATATTTTAAGATCAATATCGTTATTATTTTATTGTTACTTTATTGCTTCTTCATATCATTAAAGATGTTTTTTTTCGAATTTTAGTGTTTATGAATGCAATAAATTTTGTCAAGCATGTCAACTTTCTCATTTTGGTTAGATATTATTATGTAAATCCCAAATGTCACTTTTTCTTTTTAAGCAACTTTTATATAGTGCAAGTTCCGATCTAATCTTTGAATAAAATTTAGATAAATTCTATTTGAAATTTTGTTTCGTATTACAAGAGCTACAGAAAGCTGTATCGAAATCTAATTCATATAATAAAACTAATATTTATTTATTATCAAATCACGAAAGGTGGCACGGGTATCATTATTAGTTGTCTCGTAATGTATTCACTTACTAAAACATCCGACCGGAAACTATCCACCTTCGGAAATTCACAGGTTTCGGAGAGCAATAATTAAAAAAACTGTTTAGATTGGATTTTAGAGTCGCTAGACCTAGTGCTAGAGTGCTCGGTAAATCTCCTATTTTCTTTCATTTCGTGTAGCCAATGCAACCCATGAACTAACTTTTAAATAATTTACTTAATTTTTTTTTTATAATTGAGAGATGTAGGGTTAACAGTAAGCTAAACTTTAAGATAGTTGGTGAGCCTATCGCCGTAATAACATCCAAACTCGCTACAATTTATTTATTTATATTACATGTAAATATCCATGACTGAAGTACAAACATAAATATTTATCACAAAAAAGTTTGTCTCTAGCAGGATTCGAACCTGCAACCCCCAGCCTTGAAGGCTGGGTAAATAACAACTAGATGATCGGTTCGTGACCCTACAGATATCTATCTGTGTATAACTTTACATTACTACGAATGTATGTTTTTTAGTATCAATCGTAACGTAACGTAATTGACGTGGGATTACTATCTCCATGAAAAATAATAATTTTGACGTCAGTATTTATAAGTAGTAACCCTCAGAATAATAATTATTCTGAGATAGTTTAGTTGGTAGCGCTTCTCCCTTCATAGTTGAGTTCATATCCTGCTAGAGACAAACAATAGTACAATTAATATGAAAGTTATTTCGTTTATTTCTTAAAACATGGAAAAATTTTGATAAAAGAAAATGTACAAAAAATATATGACAAATTAGCAATTGATTTATGTAAAATGTTATAAAATACAGCAATTCTAATTTATTATATACATTAAATGTCATTTATCATCTGTGTATTAAATGTGGTTGCCCTCTGGTCATTTAAGTATATGCATATTATACATGCACATATTTATCTGTGTAATAAAATGTATATTATTTAAATATACCTCCAATAGGAACATGATATAGAGAATCCCAGTTTGGTACTTGTGGATGAATATAACAAAAATATTGTGAACCATATATGTCTGGGCTGTGAAAACAGTAGTATCAATATATCTATAAAAATGGATAATAAAACGAAATATTTTACAGATGTTAGTTTACCACCACTAATCATTCAATAAAATATATTATTGTTAAACTAGAATTGATGGCGAGGAGGTGCGCCTCATGCTGTGGGACACGGCCGGCCAGGAGGAATTCGACGCTATCACCAAGGCCTACTACCGCGGAGCACACGCCTGCGTATTGGCCTTCTCCACCACGGATCGAGATTCCTTCCTCGCACTGCACTCTTGGAAGTTAAAGGTAAGCAGAATAAACATACTATATTAATACTAACTGTAGATAAGTTGGAGGACGGGTTTTTGAAAGAAGTACATTGGTCTCTAAGTACCCTTATTTTTTGAGTGGTACTACCCCGTCCAAGTCAGCCCATTCACGCAGTAGCCAGAGCACTAGCTTCTCTTTATCAAAAAAATCGAATCAATAGGAATATGTATTTTAACTAACTACCTTATATAAATGTGAAATTGTATGTTTGAGTGTGTACTAAATTAAAACTTTACTTGGATTAACTTATAGGATACTCTTTATCTCGAAAAAAAGGTACAGTTCCTATGATTGTACATACTGGATTTAAATTAAGTTTCGTGGGTCCGGAGAGGGAAAGAGGATATTTTTCCGGAGGAATTGAAGTATTAAATCGAGATAGGGCACCGACAAAGTCTCGGGTAGAAACTAGTAATTTTATAAAATTCTTTCAAAATCCCGTTTTCCTAGTTTCAAGAATTTTTTTGCGTTTTAATTTTAACATTAATGTTTTGCGATGTAAGACACGCTGTGCACATGTTTTCATGAGATGATAGGATGATAAACGAGGTCGTAAGTTGAGCTCCAATTTTGAGCTCAACTTACGACCTCCGTCCACTACTCATCTCATACCTACAAAACAATTTATAGAATAAACATATACTACTAAAGCTACAAGGTTTCTAAACCTTTCAACTGCTTTCCATAAATAATAGAAAAAATCAACTAATAGTTCGATTGAAGGAATCTGAATAAAATCTGCGTAATAGGATCCACAACGACGACAACAGATACAAGTAGGAATGTCGGATACGGTTGTCAGTCGGATCATGGTAGCCATTTAAACGATCGTAGGGCATACAAGATAGTAAAACTCGTTGCACCTCAAATTACGTATTCGCAAGGTTTCTGCGACATATTTTAACTTATTTATTATCGATATATTATCACTAGGTTTGCCTCATGACTTTATCTGTTTTTTTACAATCACCAAGAACCTTTAAACATTTATTTGTTTATATTTGATAAGTATTATATGATTTATAATATGATTTATAAGTATTATATCAATAGTTTCTCATTATTACACAAGTGGGGAAAAAGTTTGAGAACCCCTGTATGAGTATCACATATCGCATTCCGCATAATCAAAACGGGATGTTTATGTTTCTGAATATATATTCGAACTCGTTCCATCGCCTAAAGTTTAAAAGTAAATCACTTCGCATAAAGTGCACAAGTAAATAATTTTGCATAATGCTCACAAAATACTTAGTTGTTTTAGCTTTTGCTTTGCTCTGTAACGAAGTAAAATGCTCATGGAATCGCCGAAGCGAAGAAAAATGTATCAATTATTACAAAACTGGTAACAACTTCGATTTGAATGATTTCAACGGTAACCAGTGGTATGCTGTTTACTTCTGGCCACCGATACAAAGAGAAAGAGACACTTGTGGTGTGCTCAACTTCAGAACAATTTCGGCTCAAGAAATAGACGCCGCCATCGAGGATTGCGACAGAGCAATCTCCGAAAACGAAACCGTTGTTGAAGCGAGTTACAGAAACAGTACCGGGAAATTAGTGAACGTTTTATATTATGGTAATGGTGAAGTTAAGCACCTAATGCGGTCGTGTGATAAAGTCTACAAGTACATATTCGTAAAAATCAATGACGACTATGTGATTGGTATCAACTGCTCATCTGGCGGGCGAGGCGTGTTGCTCGCCAAGTATTTCCCGAGTTATTACGAAGCACAGCGTGTTGTAAACGGTATCGAGTTCATGTCTGGCCGCGAAGGGAAACCGGACTGTCCACTTCGTTAAGTTTTATTTTTTCCTAAAGAGTTTTTACATTAATAATTTTACCAGATTTTATTGTGTTCATTGTACAATCGCTAAGTACAAAAATGTTCTTAAGATATTTAAGATGTCTTTATGTATCATTCATTTATTTTCAATAAATATATTAAATATTTGTATGTTCTATGTTGTTTTAATGGTGAAAACAAACAGAAATAATTTCTTTTGAAAAGAAATGTGGTAAAGCTTTTAGTCCAGCACGTTCAAAACGCATAATTTTTTTTAAGTTATTGTAGTTCAAGGTTTACGTATAAATACCAATATAAGAAATTTTTTATAAGCCCAATACGACAATGCTAAAAACAATAGTACAAAAGGAAGCACTAAGAGCCTTAAATTTTCTCACAATAATAAAGAACGGGTAAAAATATCATCTTTCATAAGGTCCATAAAGTTATGACTAGCTAGACTAAAGGAAATGACTAGCATAAAAGTTTTTATTAAGGCGTATATAATGAACAGTTAACAATCACGTAGGTCGTACTCAAAACCTTTAGGAAATATAATGACCCAAAGTAGAAAGTTTCCAATGCTTTTATTGTTTTTTGAAAGACGCCTACGTTTTGCAGACCCATTCCTCCATAGGAGTCTCTTCCATAGCATTTATCTTCCTCTGCGATGCTTCGCACAGGACTGGGGTTATCTGCAGAAGTCGCTGTTGAAGGACATCCTTCACACAAATCATCACTGAGATTGCTACACCCACATACCAATTGTATACAGTGGAGCGATGCAAATCGAAATGTAATAAATCATGGATCGAAAAGTTTTATCGCGTAAAATTAATGAATTTTTTAGGGTAAAATACACAGTCAGGTCATAAGTAAAAACAGTAAAAACTTTTCTTTTAGAATGCTGGCCATAAAAAACTTTATTGGATTCGAATTTCGAACTGTTCGTGAAAATAAAACTGTACACTTTTTAGAATTTTACTCATTTTTTAAAAAAAGTGGACGCTTAAAGACGACAATGTTGCAGTTATTGTGTTGCATCGTTGCGGTTACTTGCCAATTCAAATTTTTGACATACTGAAAAATTTGAATATAACCAAAAGATTCGTTTATCGTACCATCAAACGATACAGTGAAGACTCTAGTGTAGATGACAGGTCAAGAAGTGGTCGCACTCGGTCTAATAGGACTCCAGCAGTGATAAAAGTTGTGAAGGCGCGAATGCAAAGAAATCCCAAACGTAAGTAGAAACTGCTGGCCCTTCAGATGGGGTTAAGCAGAACCACGGTAAAAAGGGTGTTAAATAAGACTTATGGCTTCGGGTATATCGAAGAAAAAGAGGACATCG
Organism: Sericinus montela; assembly: GCA_029286605.1. NCBI lineage: Eukaryota > Metazoa > Arthropoda > Insecta > Lepidoptera > Papilionidae > Sericinus > Sericinus montela. Next base: position 197,179 of record JAGSMR010000078.1, on the reverse strand, counting down.
TTTGAATACTCGTCTAATGGACCTGAGACTGAAGAGATGCCGCGCTTTGTTGAAGCGGTACGCGGGAAATAAATATCGGGAAATTCTTTTTTCGGATGAAAAAAATTTTACCGTAGAAGAGAGCTACAACAAACAAAATGATAAGGTGTAAGCACGCAGTAGTGAAGAAGCGAGCAACCATATTCCACGTGTCTAACGAGGTCATTTTCTATCCTCGCTCATGGTATGGTTGGTAGATTCTTATTGGGGCTTAACAGAGGTACATTTTTGTGAGAAAGGTGTAAAAACGAATGCAGTTGTGTATCAAAATACAGTCCTGACAAACCTTGTGGAACCTGTTTCTCATACCATGTTCAATAACAGGCACTGGATATTCCAAGAAGATTCGGCGCCAGCTCATAGAGCGAAGAGCACACAAGACTGGCTAGCGGCGCGTGAAATCGACTTCATCCGGCACGAAGTCTGGCCCTTCTCCATTCCAAATTTGAATCCGTCAGATTACAAGATATGGTAACAGTTGGAGGAAAATTCTCATTCCAATTTGGAGTCACTCAAGACATCCTTGATTAAGGCAGCCGCCGATACTGACATGGACTTCGTTCGTGCTGCGATAGACGACTGGCCGCGCAGATTGAAGGCCTGTATTCAAAATCACGGAGGTCATTTTGAATAAACTTTAGTGTCATAAGAATCTATGTTTTGTTAAGTTCATTTTGGTATATAAATGGTTACATAATGAATGAAGTTGTTTCAATTATTTTATATTAAACATGTGACAGAATTTATGACCTGACTAGGTATATATCATATTAGATTCAAAAACAAGTTTTCATTGACAATGTTTCTAACCGGCCAGTTCTAAAAACTTACGTGTTTATTTGTCTAAACCCATTTTCATGTGTTCTATTCGACAATTAAAATATTTACGGAAATAACAATTATTCGACAATTAAAATTTTTTTTTGTAATACTATATGTTATCTATTAATTATTATTAAGGTCTGTCTGGTCTTTCTTACTTCATTCCTCTTTTATTGCTTTCAACCCAATTAAAAAGATACGCTTTGGCAACAACACACTTCAGTTATCGTTGACTACTGGTTAAATTCAACATTTAATATAACAATCTCGAAATTACCGTCTGCTAGAGCATTAACTTCTAGTAACGCTCTTAAGAGTCTATAAATAAAAGTTTTTCCTTTATATTTTCCTTTCCTTTATAGTTATTCCTTTATAGTTAGAAAAAAATATTAAAATTTAACGAATTATCATTGTAATTGGTATGTTAAACACTCTAGAAAACAAGTTTGTCATAAAGTTCGTCTTTATTGAAGGAGTAATATAGAGACCTACTTATAAAATATGTATACATTGACGGGTTTTTTTTGTAATAATTGAAATTCTGCTTGCTTAAATAACTGTAACATCTCATTTATTCTCTAGTTTAGATCACAGTAGAACTTGTTGTTAACATAATATATTAAACGTAACTACATAAGGTATCGCTTAACTTCAAGTGCACGGGACCGATTTTGAGCAGATTTTTAAGATACCTCGTTATGACCTAGTAAATACAGAAGCTGAATTTTTAAGAATAAAATGCGGACACAATAGCTATACAGGTATTAATCTACTACACCTGACATGGAAAAAAGAACACTAATACGGGAGCTATACTTACAGCTTTTTGGGAGAACGCGACAGGTGTTGAGCCTATCGCCGTATTAGTGTAGAAGCAAACGGTAAAATATTTAACAGTGGTAGAGCCACGCATCAGCTTTTGTTGTTGCATGAATGGGCCGGCTCGACCGGAGAAGTACCACGACCTCACAGAATAACGGCGAGAAGTAGAAGTCTAACAAACTTTGCGAGTTCAAACTTCTCCTGGTGAGTGCAGGTAACCGGAGCCCCCCCCCCCCAATTCTGGAGGGGGGAGGCACTCTAAGGCTGGCAACGCAGCTGCTATGCCTCTGGTATCATTTGACCCTTAAAAACCCATTGGTACGAGCCTGCCACCTGGGGATCGAAGTTGGGTCCCTCGACTCGTAATTCCGACCACCCAACCACTCGGCTATCGTGACTTTTGGTCCAATATTTTTATAGATGGTTATCCCGCCATTTATCGGTTGCCATAACGATATTCAAGGCTGTTTCCCTTAGTCGCCTCTTACAACACCCTCGGTTAGAACGGGGGTGGCAATATTATTAAGCCATTACCACACGGTAAAATAATTTTTACATGCATATATATTTACTTAGATATATAAATATTCATATATATACATAAATATTCATAATACGTGTACAAATATTAATTTTATATATTTCATTTCAGGTGGAGAATGAGTGCGGCGAGATCCCAACAATAATAGTGCAAAACAAAATAGACTTGATGGACCAGTGCGTCGTCGGACCGTAAGTATATTTTGATTGTGCATAGTTTGTGCACTCAACCATATTACCTCCATGAAGATTAGTGTTTAATAACGCAGACCCTTCTCATCTTCTTAGGAAGAATCTTAATCTTACACTTGCTGCAGTTTGCGTCCACGGTTTTAGTTTCCTTTGCAAAGTGAAACTGGCCCTAAAGAGCCCTCTTAGTTAACCGCGTGTGAGGGCTTCTATAATTTGTAGCCGTCTACGGATACTTCGTCACGGTACTCCATGGAATGTAAGGTGCTCAATTAAGCGACTCTAAAGAGACGATAAGTCTATGTGATCTCGTCACAACATTACTGATGTGCCCCGGGCAATGTAACGCTGCAGGTATGTGGAGGTATATCTTAGCGAAGTGAAAGAGTACCTACGGTTTCGTTACAAACGAACATACATTCAACGCTAACGGGGACCGCTGTGGGAATTTTAGTTCTACTTACCTGGCTGTTCTCAAGGGCGCCGAGTCAATATTTCCCCAATGCTAAAAATAAAAAAAATATTCTCACGCCATTCCAGACACTGGAACAGAAAAGAGGTCTAGAAAATTAAGCCCTTTCGAATTCCATTTCATGAAGACATTTTATGGGACAACGTGACAGGTTTTGAGCAGTCGCTGTCTTTATGTCCAAGCCTAAATATATGTATATGGTATATTTTAAGTGCTAGTCTAATATTAATTATGTTGTATATGCAAATTGTAAGAAAATTTTGTGAATCCTTTGGTCTATCGCTAGCAACTGGGAAGATCGAACTTGACTTTTTCCACGACTACTTTCACGGTGGGTATTACTTATAATAGCAATAAATCGATTCGACAGCGACGAAGCGGAGTTAGTGGCACGGGCACTGGGGTGCCGGCTGATGAGGGCCTCCGTGAAGGAAGACGTGAACGTGGGCGCGGTGTTCCGTGCGCTCGCCGCGCGCTGCCTGGCCGAGATGCGACGCGACGACGCCGCCGATGCTCCGCCGCCCTCCGCCACGCCCGTCATAGGTACGTTATATATTTCTTTGTATACATTGCATAAGGTATTGCGTATTTTAAGTGCTAGTCTGATAGTAATTTTTAGTATATATCATATTTTTTTATTATTGTATGTGTCTAACTAAATACATTATATAATATTATATTCCGGCCCGGAATATTATCACAGTTTAGCTGAATACTAGCCTGAAGTAGAATTTTGTGCTACAGGTGATGAGAAAATTCTTCACTTTTGAAAATTCTTTCGTAAACATTGATAGTAACGCACTGCAGCCTCTCAGGTGTTGCGGAAGATTATGGGCGTCAGTAATCACTTACCATTGGGCGACTCCATTAAAAACAGATGAGTGTAGGCCAACAGCAGTGTAGAGCTGTTGTAATAACGTTATTAGGTATTCATCTCAGGGAGCACTTTAGCTGTAAACTCTTTCGATTAAAGTTGTTTGCTGATTTCATCGTGTTTTAATTGGTACGAACTAACCTTTTGTTAGTTAGTTTTCCATCAAGTCAATAAGAGAAAAAGTCTATATTAGTACATGACGGATATTAGGATATGATACAATGAGTGACAAAACGAGTCCAGTGAGTAAGGATTCATAATCGCGCTGAATAGTACCTCTCTATTCTTCGTCTACCGCTAGTATAAGTAAGTGTAAGTAAGTAAATGCTAGTAAGTGTAATTATAAATATAAATTTACAGTATTATAAAATTATGAGTCGTGTCTGTACATTGAATATACCCGTCTGAGAGAAAATAACTGGAATAGGTTACTGAGACGTACTGGAACCGAAAACAACGCTTTTTAGAATTCTTTTTATAAATAAACCGCTACGATCATTAAGACTAAGTAAATTTACAAATACTTATGGTCTAAAAGACCGTTAACAAAAATTGTTAACAGTCTTTAGAGAACGACAACTATCGACTGTAGTTGCCGGTGGGTCAGGGCCGTAATTTGGATGCTTTATAGGCATATCCAGAAGTTTATAGCAGGTAAAAAGTAATAATTTAAAATTAATCAACAGGTACGTTCACAAATCATAACAGCAACGGCACAATTCTGCTGCGGCCGGCAAAGCATCGCCCCGGCGGTAAGAAGAAAAACGTGCTCAAAAACGCTTGCAGGATTCTGTGACCACATCCATACGATGGATTATTGTATATCAAGTAATTTACTTCTAAATTGTGATTCATATTTCATATTGCGCTTAAATAATTGATATGGTATGTAAACTTTAAACAATCTTCAATAGAAATTATTTTATAATATTCTATTTTTGTTTCGCGTTTTGTAGTCTGCAACAATTTACAGAAAAGGAATTACAATAAGGGTTAGATGAAAATATAACAATAGCTATGTATTAAAAACAAAATTCTTAAAAATATACAAAAGAAGTCCTTAAGAGCTTCACATGAACAGATTGACGCACAAAATAAGATAGGCATGCCATCGGTTTAAATTACATGAAATTTATACTAGCAGAATACTTATCTTCACACACAATCCCTGACGGAATAGCCAGAGAAAACAGATCGCCAAGAGACACGATCCTTACATACCTCTCTAATTAATCTAACAAATTTCAATCTCCCTTTTCAATTTAAAGAAGCTGTAGCAATATATATCATGAATAAAATTAAAATGCTCAATTACAAACTTAAGCACTGTGTTCGATTCGAAACTAATCTAACTGTAAGACGAGATAATCCTTATCAACATTTTCCCTGCCAGTACTATTATATAACTATTAGACTTAATGACATTCTTATTAATATATAATGATTAAAATTTCATAGGTTTCATCATCTTGTGGACTTTTTGAGAACTCTTTCGAGCTCGAGATGAAAGATGTTATTTTTATTTTAATAGATGGAGCAATGTACTTATCAGTGTACATAAAGTGTTTATAAGTTAGTCATATAAGTTAAATGCAACGTGCAATGTATGTTTTACTATATTATATATTTCGGAACATCCTAAAAATTTTGTATTATTATAGAAGAAGACATTTTGTAGCTATACCATTTATAACTGTGAAACTACGGAATACGAGGTTAATGAACACTATAATCTATGGTCAAAAATTTTATCTGTGTACTACACAGATATAAGTGCAATTCATAACCAATCTTATGAAACGTAGTTAGTAATAAAAAAAGAAACAGTTTTCAATTCATATAAAAACATCACATTAGCTTTTGAAGAAATGAATGGGCAACGATTGGTGATATAAATCTCGTAAAAATATTAAACACAGATTTCAATATGGTGACAGAATGAGATTGTTTTAAGCATATTCTATTAATTACCATTCGCCTGTAAAAATACTATCATAAGTTTAATTGTTAATTTTGAAAAAGGCTTTTCATTACGTTACAGTTACATTAATTTCAAAATTAATAAGTTAAGGTTGTGTTAATACATTTGATTTTTTGTAAATATGTTTTACTGTCATTAATAAATTATTTTTCTTACCCTGTTTTTTTTTTGTATAAGTATTTTAACGTGCGAAAGTTGCAATGTGTTTGTTGCATTGTAAAACCAGATTTAGAAAGTATCAAAAACACAATCAGCAACCTACTCTCTTAGTGGTCACTTTTATAAATTTTATTTGATTTACCACTATATACTACTTTTAAAATAAAATTAAATATCTTCACGCAATTCCCAATACAGAGGTAGATAGAGATCTAGTCTAGACAATTAAGTCTCTTCGACCCATCTTCCACCAAAGATATTTTCGGGACAACGGGATCTTTATGTCCAAGCCAACGATATAATTCATAAAAAGTTTTTGAAAACCCCATTGGTACGAGCCTGCCACCTGGGGATCGAACTCGGGTCTCTGACTCGAAATTTCGTCCACCCAACAACTCTTTTTTACTATACACTACTCATTTGTATATACTACTCAATGGTTTTCTCACTATCATTTCAATTCTCTTATCATCATCATATGAAACTGTAACATCTATTTCTATTCTATTTTTTTAACATCTATTTCTGCATCCGAAGGTAACAACAACCCATATCATATTGTCGACCTTCATGGTCGAGTCGTGTACACACTGGTTTATAAGGTGCCGTCAGCTCTGAGGTCCCGGGTTCGATTTTCGGAAATGTCAATGTAGAAAAAAGCTTTTCTATATTTTCTCGGGTGTGTGTGATAGTCGTACTCCCACCTTTCTGATTCCCTGACACACGTGCGTTTGGTAGCAATTTTGGAATAAGTGCAAAATTATGTGCTATTGTCCTCATTTGTGTACTTAATATACCTATCTATTTAATAACCTATTTTTCAATCATCTCGCTGCCCCGAGATCTCTCCTCGAGGTTACCGGTAACTTCAAAAGACTGCTGGGATTTTTCGAGGAGTTGGGTTGGCTCGAGTGTTCTTAGAAAATCTTGCCAATATGCAAAATATGCGTTGCGGAAATGATCCCGTCTTATATAATCTAATCTAATCTACGTAGTATAAATTGAGAATAAAAACAACAATAAAACACAATAACAAAATATATACAGTTCATTTGTTGCAAACATTTGGCGCAACTAGACGTAACTAAAACATTTGTCTTCCCCATTAGCCCATACGAATACCATACCGCACAGATCTTTTCATTCCTCGCAACACAATGTTGGATAGTTAGACACATTGTACGTGATAGTCAGTAAAATGAAAACACCTTACGTGGTTTTTAAAGAAAACTCCAATTAGTTTTTACATATTTTTTATTTAGGACTGCCAATTTAACGTCATGAAATTTGACATACGATTTTGTATTTAGATGCGAGTGAACCGATTAAATAAAAGAACTTACAAATAAACAATTAACATGCTAATGAAGCTGATAGTTAGCTTAAAATCGAACATTAAAACTATCACGTGCAGAAGGTGGTAAAGCACGTGCTGTATCTTAGTTCTTACTACAGATTATAGCAAAATGCCTTTAAAAAAATATAAACAAGGGATATTATGGTGCTACGTGATCCACAACCGAAGTTATTGGATATCCGAAATAAATTACGAATAATTTCGGAAAGAGACATGGACAGAGATAGCGGACCTTATTACAATGTCATTTAGACTCCCTAAATGAGACATTGTTATAAATTTTCCCCTAGCTGGGAAACAAAGCCACGTCGCTTATGATTTCATTAATACGTAATATCCGTAACCGTGACCATAACGTGTAATATTATAGATATCAGTACCCATATTCAGATCCGAAATTTCGTGTCTATAAAATCCCAGATAAAAGCAAATTTAATATCAAAACCATAAACAAAGTAAAATCAGCGTCAGTTAAATTCGGCTTTAAATTTATATTTACGTACTTTTATTATTAACACTGAGTGACATTTGATATATAATTAGGAAACTGTACTTTATAATAGGGAACAGGAGTTTATTTATTATTTTCTGGAGCTAATAAATATTTCCTTATCACATCTGTGCCCTGTAATTCCCTTCAATGGTTGGCATTCCCAAAAAATATTCTACGCATATAAAAGTATTCAACAATTTTACTGATAAAACTTTTTATCATATCAATACCATTAATGTCTTCGGGTAGTGTCTATGGGTAGATTTAATTTATTTATTTTTAAATCACCTACAAAATGTTCTGTATTGTGTTAGTTTGATTAAAAACCATTGTATTAAAATGTTACTAAACCCAGCACAAGAATATTTTGTAATTGAACAATTAGTAAATTCAACATGTATGTATTTTAACAATTTTTAAATCTTTTACATTAAGCGTTTAGTACATCTATATTTATACATGCAAAGGGAATTTGATACGAGACTGTAAGTACACAAGAACCTACACAACATGCAGGGGAATAATTTCTCTGAATTTAAATAATTATCGAAATATAAACATAGGTAATAATCGCGCTTTTCGTCGGAACCGACCAATCGATTACAATGAAATTTTGTGAATATGTAATGGACAGTGTCAGCTTGAGATGGATTAGTTCGGATCCGACATGGATCGAATGTTGTTTTCTCTCATTCAAAAACACATACAAATCATAAAATTTCATTGAAATGGCAGGACAGATGTTCTGCCTGGGCACAAAACCCATACATAAGTGAAGATGTGTTTCCACTAAGTTATAATTAAATGAGTTATTTTATAAATATAAATGTTTTTTTAGTGGTATGCTTTTAGCACTTAGTCTAATTCATTAAATACTAACTAGAAAAATTTACAACTGTATAAGCATGTTGTTATTTAAGTATTTCTTACTATCGTTAGTTTATTAAGAAATTAAACTGTGTTTTCTTATTCAAAATCAGACGAAGATTAACCAATGTTTAAATGATCCAATATATTTATGTGTGTATGTAAATTTTGTTTTTAACAAAATTGTATAACCTTACAATATGGTTCAAAGTTTATAATAGCAAGCTACGCACTTAGATTACCTATAAGGTTATAAGCATAGGTGGTTAATATTTATACTTACACTTCTAATCAATCGCGAGCAATTTCAATGTAGCGGTGTGTAATATAATAAGGGTACAAGGGGTCTATTAGTGGCTGACACATCTCACTAAATATATTGATAAAAAAATAATAGAACAAGAATTAATTGTTTAGAGTGGAAACGGACGACGTTTGATTTAAAATAATTAGTATTAAATATATAAAAATAATTAGTAGTATTTTTATTAAGAAGTTTTGAGAGACACTGTAAAGAATTTAATGTTATAAATTAAAAAAATAAAATGCATTATGAAATATTAAGGGAAACTTTATACTGATCTGGTGGGGGTAGATGCCTTTGGAGGGCTTAATTATTTGAAAAGCATGAAGCCATACCGCAAGCCCCCATACAACCGAATGTAAACCGACGCGTGTGTAAATAGGAGAGAAGGCGTACGGAACTGAATACAATACGTCAAAAGTATGGGCGTACATGCGTCCTGTGGAAGTCTTAACCAATTTCGTTGTGATAAAGAGAAGCGATTGTTACAACTCTTCCTTTCTCAGGTGGGATAGAGAACCACTTCTTTTTCTGAAGGTCACGTTTTCACTTTTTCCGCGTGTGAACTATTTACGAAGTTAATACGAACACTTTTTTCAATTTGGATATTACTCGACGTCGTGAAGTATGAAGAATCTACTTTAAAAGTAACGTAAGTCTGGACCAACAGCTATTCTAGAATACAATAAGGCTCAAGGTAACTCAAGTGCTTTAACAAACAGAACGGGTTTAAGACCACAGTCGGGTTTACAATTACACTTAAACGTCGCGGATTTTTTGTCCATATTTTATTCTCGCATTCGCGTTTCAATGTTGAGGTGCGGTGGGTAAGAATGTGCTGAAATAACGTATATATCCTTAGACCTTGCTAGAATATTATTCATATGTTTTCTGTAATTAGGATTACCTTAAATGACAGTGTTTCCATAAAAAATAGACAAAACTAAATAGCATAAAATTAACCATGTTAGGTTATTAGCAAATAAGAAATTAATTAAAACCTATAATTTTAAAAATGATCAAATGATAAATAACCATCAAATTAATTCTTTTTTAGTTATTTGTTATTTTTAAACTTCTAAATTGTCATTTTAAAACACAAGTTCCAGAACAATAATAAGTAAGTATATAGTAATAAAACATCGCTTTGCAAACAGATCATTCAAAGGCATTTCCTCTTCAATATCAAAAAAGAAAACAGCTTAATTTATGGAATGGGGATGAATGAAAATTTGCAAGTTAGGCACATCAGATTCATCCCTGACATCATGCCCATACATATATATAAAGAAAAAGCTTGCAGTAGAAAGCAACGCCCAGCGAAAGGACTGACTGACGTGCGGGTTAACATCTCACGAGCACGTTGTTACGTTGAGCTTCGCGAAGTATTCGAGGAGCCCTTGGAGACGCCTCTTGACCCTCTTCTGGTCGTCGAGCGTGCAGCCCAAGATGGCAGACTCGAAGTTCTTGTCGGTGCCGCTGGAAGGGTCGGGCTGCGACGTGCACGCGTTCATATACGTCTGGCAGCGAGTGTGCGCCATCACCGCGTCGTCGTGCACGGACATTACCAGCTGGTCTATGTACATGTTGACCTGGAAATATTCACATTGACTTCATTTATACCTCTATTCACTCTGTTAGTTTCTGGATACGTGCGTGAGTTTTTTTTAGAAAATGAAGTCTCATATTTCAAGTGGCGGTTTTACAGCGGCAAAGTGAACAAAACGGTACAGGGGCTGGTTTGTTCACAAGGGAAGGGAATATTTTCGAATAACTTCAGTAGTAACCCGCTTAGTAAACCGCTTGCTAAGCGTGTTAATAACTTATTTTTAGAATATGTCCGTCACAAAATTATAATTTTTTGTGCAATTTTCTTTTTCACATAGATTATTTCTGGGTCACCGGCAACTATCTTTGCGTATCTGTGAGAAACAATGTGATTGATAGCCTGGTTCTCTCGAGCTACGCTCCCTAGCCGCAGCTCCCCCGGTTATGTATCATGTATGTGTATTATGTATAATATACCTGTTATGTATGTAGGCACCCCACGTGTTAGCAGTTTTTATTATTACTACCCAATGATAAATAACATAGTCCAAACTGAAAGTACCCTAATAACAATAGGTACTGTGAAAATCTGTACATTTATCGCAAACCCGTAGTAAACGAATTGCCGGTCGTTATCCAGGCAACTCGCACCTTTGATGCTGTTTCCAGTTACCAGTTAGCTTAATTTTTTGTTTAGTATTATTTTTCTAGTCTCGCCTACTGACGATAGCTTTTGCGATTTATAAGACTTTTCCATTAGTCGCTTCTTCATACTCCGACAGGATGAAATGTGGTGGTAATTTCTAACAGTTACACCCACGGACATGTTTACAGATACATTGTCCTTATTCAAACTTAGATATCGATATCTAAAATTCAACCGTATTATAAGGCAAATCGTCGTCGATTGTGTCACGTCCGAACGTAGCGTGCTTATTATTTTCGACAACAGTTATCTGTCGCAGGCAGGAGATAAGAGCTATGTCACGCAAGCGATACTTTCGTTATAAATAATTAATATACATTCTTGTCAGTAAAAACAAATTTAGGAATTATTTACCTTCATTGTAAATATTACACATTTTGACATATTCAAATTATTACGAAGAGATTTAACATTTATGTTGCAACCACGTGTATTTTTCATTTTCCTATAAGTGAGGAAATACCTAGTCACGAAAGCAAAGTCACGATGTCCAAGTGGTTGGGTGATCGGAGTTTCGGGTCAAGAGACCCGAGTCCGATCCCCAGGTAGCCAGCTCGTACCAATGGTTTTTTTTTAAAAAACTTATGTACGACTATATCGTTGGCTTGGACATAAAGACGGCGACGGACTCACCACCTGTCACGTTGTCCCGAAAATATCTTCGGTGGAAGGTGGAATACCATACCATCGTCGCATTTTGATAGCGCCACAGAAACGCCTGTGCAAACATCCGCGAACCACCGCGCCGCTATGGCCTTGGGTTTTCCCTCCTCGGGAAAGAACGTTACCTCTCCCTCTCACGGACAGAACGGAAGAGAACAGAGTCGGCCAGTAACGGTTGTTGTTGTCTAACAAATTCTTTACGTAGCCGTCATTGGAGATTGCTATTAAAGCCCCTAAATAAATAAAGAATAAAAAAGAGACTGCTTTTAACACTAATTTTAATAACAGACTGATTAACAGAGAACACTGGCCGGGTTTAGGTAGTTATTTTATATAAGTATTTTTATTTAATTTTGCAAAACATGTAATTTTTTTTTATATTTTAGACAAAACCCCGGGTGCAAAAATCAGTCTGTAATAGTCTCTGTATTGACAATGACAGTAACGGGATTATACCTACTTGCTTATATCTATGCGAGCGAATGACAAATTGTCTACTTTACACAAACTGTCCTTGTGAAGGTCAAAGCAGGAGCAACGAACGTCATTGACTAAGGTTACCGAATATTTTAGAATCAATGCAACGATAACTTCGTAATATGCTGTAAAGAAATTTAAATTTAAAATAGATATAACCTTTAGTAATATAAACAACTCATATTTTTTCCCTCAATATACGAATGCATAAGTTAGGCGCCAGACTTGTTGTAAACAAAGTACTGGATAAGTACGACCTCATTTGCAGGTAAAAAGATTTTTGTTCCGTTTAAAGGATTACATTATTTTTATAAGTATATTTCATATAAATTAATAAGTAACAAGTTGAGCTAAGAAAGTTCCTCTTTGCTTTTTTGTTTCGTTGTGTTTTTTGTGTTTTGAAGGGGTTCAACTTTAGTACAATGTTTCGTAAATAACCTTTTATTTATACCTTTTTAAACCTTTATAAAAGAACACTCTGAAACATTTTTAATTGACGTTGAATTGAGTATCGGGTGCTGCATCTAAAGTTATATAAATATTAAAAGATATTTTTCAACTAAAGATACAAAATTTTGCTGCTGCATATGCAAAATATTTGAAATATCTATGAAAGAAAATAGATTTGTTTTTCTAATCTCTGCGTCTAAAACAATACATCATAAGATTAAGTCAATCACCGACTGTAACAATTATTATCATCAAATATCACGGAGATCACTCCGCCAGTGCTGATCAATTCGACTTCTGCGGAATTAACGAACAATTTCCAATTAAGAATAATATTGTAACAAAGAATCGGCCTTGAAACAAACGAGACTAGAATGTTGTTGTTGAACGAAATAAAAGTGGACGTAACTACTTCACGGGAGATCGATTACAAACAATAATTTGTTTTTTTTTTCCTTGAAATGAATATAATTTAACTATTACATGATTTACGACTAGTAACCCTCGACTAAACGACTACATAAAGTAGAATATGGATTTATTACACGACAGCTAGACGTGCGTGTATGAAGAGAATGATAAGTTTGAAAAACAGAAAGAGGTATGTTGGGATCGTCCTGCTCTCACTGGAAACTACGTCGAATAAATATCTGGGTTATTAAAAAAATCACTAAGAGTAAAAGCATAAGTTGATTTGCGTTTTAAAATTAAGGCAGGTGTCAGGAAAGATATCAAGGTTAATTCGTGCACATAAACGATTGTATATACAGTGTTGTATATACAGTGCATATTTTGCATAATGGGGATTATTTAAAAACATTGGTTCTGCTTGCAAGAATATAAATGGGCAGTCTTGGATACTAATAAGAGACTTTGAGGTTATTTCACAAAGCAGATTATTACATAATTCTTTTCCAGATAATGCTCTTTTAAGAAAAATTTTCAATAAAACGACGATTACAAAGTGACATTATTTTAAAATGTATGAGACGTTGGTCATAGGTAGTGTAGTGACAATGCCAGATGAATCAAATGAAAGGTGCCCAGTGAATGAGATGAGCGTATTCTTTCAATGGGTTGCTAGTAGATAAATATACTAGAGACTCCAAATTGTAATTTGGAGTCTCTAGTATATTTAGAATTCAGTCAATTAGAATTTGTCTTGTAAGACAAATTCAAATTGACTGCGAAATAGCGTGATAAATCGATGTATTTTAACTTCGGAGATATAAATCCAATTGAGTTATTTATGAATTCATAAAAAAAAAGTTGTGGCCGGGTGACAAGAGGGTCGATTCTTTTCTCGTTCAAAGATTAAGTCTATTCTATGCTGTTGTACATAGAAATGCAGCCAGCGTTCTTGTTACCATGCCACGAGGGGAGGAAGGTCTGTATGATTGTTATATTTTTAACTGAATAAGTATTGTAAGTGTAAACATAATTTTGGTTCCGTGAATAGCGTAAATAAATGCCGTTCGCTAGCAAATTAGCTAGTAAATAGCATGCCTCTCACTGCTCACTTATTCTATTAAGGTATTTTTGAATCAATTGGATGTCAAAAGATGAAGTTATTGTTTTCTAAATTTTAAACTTATCAGAAAATAATGAATTGTACCGCCTAGTATACCTTAATTAATTTCTGTATATTGTTTGTTTATTTAATGTTTTGGTGTACAATAAGCATATTTCATTCATTCATTCGTTCAATATTATCTGTATCTATTTATAGTCTTTGTATTTTTTTTATTTATTATTTTTTTATTTATTATTTATTTACTTTGTATTTATTTGTGTGGGCCGGTTTAGCAAGTAAATATATAATAATGTTACTTGATGCAAAGCCTCCTCCTGTTGCGGGTCGCGGTCAGTCCGCACCGCAACCTCCACAGTCATCGCGCGCGCAAGTATGCGGTCCG